>CM076578.1:1940481420-1940649178 GCA_034641835.2 Pinus albicaulis
GTGGAAGGATTGATCAGGAGCTCAAGTCCAAGCCATGGAAAAAGGCTAAAAAATAAAGTGCTCAGAATGGCTCCAAAACAGATCGACTGGAAAGAGCTCGGTGATACGATCCCAACGCCGCGAACGGCACTCAAATCCGACGCCGTATGCAAAAGATATTCAGCTTCAAAAATTTGTCAATTTCAATTAAAAAAGGCCAAATTGACTTTATGAAAATTTTTTATTAAAAAAAGAATATTCCATAGAATATTCTGGGAATATTCCGTGGAATATTCCACAGAATATTCTGCGGAATATTCCGGTGGCATCCAATCATAGGCCGCCACGTGGCCAGCCCGGAGGCCGCCACGTGGCCCCAAGTCCGATTGAAAATGGCGTTCAAAAATTTTTTATATGGCAGCGGTGAGGTTTGAACATGGGTCACGGCGGAGGCAAACCAACGGACTAACCGTTGGACCACGGTTTGAATCTTGTTTAAACATTGCAACGCACATGTATTTAAAGGCTCGCATTGGTTTGGGCGGGGCCCAAAAGGGGGCCAGCCCCTAAGGGCCAGCCCCCTCCGCATGTAACTATTCGCTCGGAACCACAGTTTATTCCAGTCGGCGCGCAACAGAAAATGGACGTGGTCACAAGAGTTTCGGCAATGTATTAAAATCATATGGTTTTATAATAAAGTTTGCCCCCGCATTAAACTAAAGTCATCAACCACATTTGCCGACGGGCGTGGCCACATGACCCGTGGCCTTATCCATTAGCCCTCCAAACTGGCGGTATTATGGCGGACCCCTAAAATTTAGCGCCGCCCCTATTTTGTCGGGGTTAACTGGCAGTGTCTCCAGATTTAACTGGAGTTTGTTTAGGCCAACTGGGATTTGGGAGTAAATAGCCATAACTTTGGCTAGGAAAGTCCGTTTTGGACGGTACTGATTTTGGGTCTCTTGACCTTTGACCATTCGCCTGGTTTTCTGACCATGCGAGTCTGAGTTTGCAGGTGATGTTTCTTCGTGGAAGTTCCAGGAGCCACTAGGGCCAAATCAGTTTGGGAGCTGCATTGGGAATTGTGCAGCCAGTGAATGTGGAACAAAGGTCATTCCTGAAGTTTTTCAGCATTCTGAATCCATTTCTACAGCTCGTTTTTCCTTTTGAGGAATTCTTCTCACTGTTTAGCTTCAGGGAAGCTTTCAGGGCCACCAGGGCCATTTCAGTGCTGGAGCTGTTTGGGGGCTATGTTCATCCATTTTTGGTGATTCAAAAGCCTATTTCTGCTATTTTCGACCTTCTGAGTCTAATGGCAGAGGTTTCAGAACCAATTGAGGTCATCTTCACCTCAAAATTCTCCATGCAAGTCTAAAGGGCCACCAGGGCCAATTGGGGAAAGTACTGTATAAGGTACACTTTCACTGTTTAGTGTTTGGGAAATAGCATGTTTAGCTAATTCCTATCTTCTGATTCTGTATTTACAGTTAGATCTATCTTTCGAGACACTCATATTCTTGTATTAGCCTTTGTAGCATTTTTAATACAAGAGGACAAGCCTAGTTTGAGAGGCTTGGTCCAGCAGATGTAGCCCAGAGGGGGGGTGAATTGCTTTATCATTTTGATGTCTTTATTTGCTGAAGATGATATGCTAAACAAAACTGATATAAAGTGTTAAACAGCAAATATACATAACTTTCATACACACATAATCACCTACTCAGCTGCAGAAAGTTATTTGTCTTATTCCGCAAGACATCAAACTTCAAGTATGTGTATGTCAAAGACTACTAAGTGTTACTTCATTATTTCTTTAGGCAGAGCCTGTAGAGGGCCAGGTAGCCTCTGGAACTCATCCTCTCTTTAGAGGTGACATGTCCGGTGAATGCCCCTACAGTCTATCTCTGTATAATAAATAAGAAGTTTTCACATTTTCAGAGGTCAATTGGAGTGTATAGCTCAATTTGAAAATATTGGAAAATGTTTACTTGCACCTTTAAACAAGTACATTCCATTTTCAGATCAAGGATGCTCCTGAATCAATATGTTGGCTCCTCGTGATTTGCAAGATTGGCAAGAACAAACTCTGAAGGGAACCACATTAGAACCATTTTGGAATCCTAGGACCTAACCTTCCTAGACTCAGAGAGGGATCTCTCTATGTAATTGTTTATAGATGATATGTCTTTGTGCTTTTGTTTATGATGCTAGGCTAGTTATGAAGTTCTAAGGACTTATTTGTTTTGATTGATTGATTGATACGTTGATAGATCAATGGTGTGATTAATTGAAGTAGTGTTTCAACTAAATAGATAGACCATGAGAAATATTAATCCATTGGGCTATGGAGTCATAAAAAGATTTAATTGTTCATCAACTCTACAAGGGTTTTGATGCTCTGGCATTAGGCACAATAAAATACTTTGTATCTAAGTAGACATAGGGGGCTCTCATATTTTTAAATTCTCATGTTATTATTAGTATTTTGAATAAAATAGTGAGGAGTTGTAAATGTTCTCTAACCACTAGAGAACATGAGGGAAGTTGATTAGGTTAGGAAGGTGAAGAGTCAGTTTCAGTTATTCTAGGAATTGAGTCTAACTTTAGGACTTTGGAGAATTCCAAGATTCTTGGATGAGCTGTTAGGGAAACTGAAGTGATTCCGTAGTAACTTGTATAAATGTAATAAGCCTAAAAGACAGAGAGAGCAGAGAGAGGAGGAGAGCTGTTCAGGACAGATTAGGGAGGATAGAAGGGCCATCGAACTGAAAATCTGGCCAAACAAGAAGTTTGTAAGTGGATGCTTTTGTATTTAATTTCATGTATATAATGAGGAAATTGATTCTGAATGTATGTGGTTTAATTGACTTAAATTCTGTGTAAATAGAGAATTTGAGGTTATTTATAAGTACATCATCTAAGAAGATCGATCACTGAAAGGATCGATCTTGTTTAGAGAAGTTGAGTTAGTATTCGACCTGGGGTATATCGATTGGGTTGCAATTGAATTGACTTCATAAGGGTTTATAAAAAGAATTAATTGGATCTCCAGATTGAGTGAAACCAAACTGGAAACACGTTGAGTCTTATTGAAATTGATGCCTCTGTGTAAAGCATTGACAGTAAATTGAATTTTGGGGTTCACTGTCTGAAGAAGGACTTTGGTTCTTTTCGAGGGTTCTGAATTATATATGCGAGTATGGGTGAAATCCTGTGTTTGGAGTTTGATATATGAAATGTATGCATAAGGACTGTTTTAAGTTTCTGTGAGAGAGTATTTAAGGATGCGATAATTCGTGGATAAGTAATGTGTAAACGAGGAGCGAGGGCATGTTAATCTAATAACGCAGAGGAACATATTTAATGGAATGGTGTGGAATCATGAAGTTAAAATAGAACTGCAGAGTTTAAATTAAGCCTGCGTGGAATGAAGTTAAATTGAATTCGAAGGCGTAGAAGATCGTGGATAAAGAAACAAAGAAACGAAATCGTGACTCTGAATGGCGCAGAGGCGGACGGAACCAGGAAGATAGGGAGCGGAACCTTGAAGTTGAAACAGTAAAAGCGGGTATGAAGGAGTAAACCAACGGTCTCGCATAATTTAAAAGTGGTAAATGGTTTTTGTGGAAAAAACGCGATATGGATCTATGGATGACGCGTCACATAATAGTGGTATTCAAATACCACGAGTTTTGCGTAAATTTTGAAGATTAACCCTCGTGCATGTTAGTTACACGATGATCGTCGGATCGGCGTTTAATTGGGTTTGGAGCACGACAAGCTTGGAACTGTCGGATTGGATGCGCTGTTGAATGGTAGGCGGAATAGTAAGTCATATTGTGGGACCCGAGAATAATTATATATATGTTAGCGCTAGGGATTTAAAGTCAAAGATTTATTATAATGTTTCACTATAGTTGAGTTGAGGACGTAACATATTTTGATATTATGTTCGATGTGAAATTATAAAGCCGCAACCGTGATTATATTGGACTCTAAACAAAATTCAAGGTCGAAATTAAAGTACAGTGGTGAGTAAGAACCAAAGGTGCATTGGGTTATAAAAGGCGAATGTTGATTCGCATTTTCTGAAGGTGTGAGGACGGAGTTTAAGCTTTGGGTTTATATTGAAATCCGAATGTTTATTCAACCTATCATAAGATGGGTTTTAGAACATGGTTAATAACCATCCCAATGGAAGTTGCTTCCACATAAGGAATTATAATCTGGGTGTACTGTATGGTTCCATAACCATAGACTTGAAAAGATAAAAGCTTCCACATAGCGTTAGTGTTTGCCCAGATCTAAAAGTATTTGGGCATAAATTGGGAGTGTAGTTTTATATGCACATAGAGAGTGTGATAGTGGATTGAGAGGTTGGCCCAGGCATCATTGTGGTATCAGAGCAGGAAAGGCTCTGTTTGAAGTAAAGGATTTTCTTTTTTGTAATTAAATCTGAATGAATACATTTGATGAGAGAAGGAAGATCAGATTTTTAAATTTGATATGCAGTAGATATATATTTGCAATGAACAAGATTTGCAGGAATGAATGAAGAACAAGATCATGCAGGGATCTTGCAAGTAAAATAATTTTAAATCTGAGTTGAAATTGTAATTGCAGAATCATGGTTGCAGAAAAGTGAAGACAGAGTTTGATGATGATGGCAGTGAACCTGATATTCAGCTAAAGGTTGAATAGGGAGGACAATTGCAGTGTTCTCAAGAGAAGGTGAACAGTGTTTAACTCTGGTTTGAAGAATTGTTTGCAGAATTCAGATTGCAGACAATTGGAGAAATCTCAGCAAAAGCAGATCACAGCTTTGAGAGCAGTGATGAAAGGGTCCAACAAAGGATTCTAAAGTGAAGAAGAAAGTGTGGCAGAACCTGGAGAATTCCCAACAGAGGTTGGATGAAAAAAGAACATATGTGTTCTTGAAAAGTTGCAGAGTGAAGCCTAGAGAGAGCAGAAGAGAGTGCTCAAAAGGTTCCAGCAGACAGGGGACCAGTACTTGCCAAAAGCCCAGATCCGTAAGGAAGGATTAGGTGAGGGAAGTGGCAGCAGGAGAGCTTGTTGTTGCAGAGGCTCAGTGCAGCTGATGAGTGAAGAACTCATGGAGCAGAAGATGACTACTGATAGTCATAGCAGAGATTGCAGAGGTTCTGAGAGAGGCCACAACAGAAAAGAGAAAGAAGATGCCAGGACAAATGGCATGAGGCAGAAATTGACTGACTCAGAGTATTGGAAGGAGGTAGCTGAGATCATAGAACAATTTGATAAACTAGAAAAGAGGATAGAGGAAAGCCAGAGAGTTGGTTGGCTCATGAAGAAGAGAGTGAAATGGCAACCATTACAGTTGAGTTTGAGGCAAAAGGAGATTGCCATGTTGAAAGAGGAATTCAAAGCAGCTGAGTTGAAAAAAGAAGTTTTTGTTTGTGAAGCAGAACAAAGTACAGGTGAAGAATGGAGATCTGCAAGAGATCTTGTGAATCATGATGGAGACTTAAGGCAGCAAGAAGTTTCTCTTGCTGAAGGGAAAATCATTGATGATTTCCTGAGTTATTGGACAAGTCCAAATCAACTGGATGATGTAAAGACTTGTATTTTTGAGTCTGACAATTGTGGGGTGATTACAGGTTCCACAGAGGAAGAGGAACTCAGAGTTCTTGAGTCAAGGATGGAATTTGAAGATTCCACATGCAGATATGTTCAAAGGGAAGTGCTTGAGAAAGCAACCAAGGTTGAAAAGTCTTGTGGTTTTGAAACTAAAGAGTTGTGTATGTTTGCAGGTACATCATAGGGCGATGAACAAGCTTTAAAGTTTTTTAAGGAAGAGAAATTGAATCTGGAACCTGTTCAGATCAATGCTGAGATAGTAAGATCTCAGGAGGAAGACATGAAGACAGAAGAGTCTAATGAGAATATTCAGCAAAATATTGAGCAAGCAGAGGCATAAAAGGTTGGGTGAGGTTCCCGAAATCTACTCCAATTGAAGTTGTTGAATTGTATAGAAGGTTGGATTTTCAAAGAAGAGAATTGGAGAAACAAAGGACCTATGTACAGGATAAATTGCTAAAGAAGCAGGACAGAGGAATTGTCATGAATGACAATCAAAGAACAAAGGATAAGAAAATAATTCAGCAAAATGAAGGAGTTCATTTTGGTGAACCACAGCAGAAGGACATTCATGAAGCAGATGATGGAAAGAAGGAGAGATTAGCTGACAGTCTCATGGGGGATGCAAATCAGCATACTGATGTGCTGACAGAGGAATTTGAAGGAAACTCAGAACAACATGCTGATGTGTTGTCAGAGAGGGAAGAGGCATTGAGATCTTGTAATTTTTGTGCTGCGGGTTCATGTGGTAATTATGCAGGCAAAGAAGAATAGCAGATGGAAGTTGTCAGGAAAATTAATAAGGAAACTATGTTAGCTGAAAACATAGTGAAGGATCATCATTTTAACATGGTGATTGGAACAATGGAGATAACTCTAGAAGCTTAGAAGAAAGATAGTGAAGATTTTTTGAGTCATGAAGAAAACTTGGAACTGCAGAGAGAAGAATTGGTGACTGGATCATCAATTGAGACCATTGGGTCTTGTGATTTTGACATTGACAATTTGATTGTGTTTACAGGTGATGCAGAAGACAATCCATCATTTGGAATTGTTTTGAAGGAACAAACACTATTGCAGAAAGAAGGTGAGACAGTCATGTCTCATATGCAGAAACTTGTTACTGTTGGTGACAGGGAAGAATTGACTTGTCTGATGAGCCAAGAGAAGACTGGAGGACAGATTTTTAAAACTGCTACAGTAAGGAGGAATCAGCATTCTATTATGATAGAGTCAGATGAAAATGCAGAGTTGGAAGAACTTGAATTGATTGCCAGAATCAATCAAGGAGATGAAAGACAATTACTGAAGATTGACAAAGAAGAAGAAGAATATGCTGAAACAAGTTTGCAACATATTGATGAGATGCTTGAGAATAGATGGCTGAAATGTTTGCTGGAAACATTTGAAGAAGAGAAAGAAATTGCAGACACTAGAGTGAGATTGCCTGAAGCTGTGAAAGAAATAGGAGCAGATACTAGTTTGCAGAATTTCATTATGCTTACTAGTATACAAAGAGAAATGAAGGATTATGTTACTGCAGTTAGTGAATTGAAGGATAATTTACTCTTTAAAAGTAATTTTGCAAGTGGTGAGCAAAAGAATGTTGCAGAGGGAGATATCTTAAGAGATATTCAGGATGTTTGGGAGGTAGCCACAGAGGCAGCAACAATTAGGGGGACAGCAAGAACAGCAGCTGAAGCAACATCTATGGTAGCTACAGCAGCAACACTCGTGAAGACAGTAACAGCAGCAAAAACAAGGGCAGCTACAGTCGTAGAAAGTGAAAGCAACAATAGTGGGCAGAGGAATTTCTAGCTAGAAGATAAGCTGGACATGGAGATTGAAGGCATCAGAAGACTGATGATGAAGGTGTCTCAGAAGCAGCAGACAGCAGCAAGAAAGCAGAGGAATTTTAGCAAAGAGTATTTAAGAATGCGATGATTCGTGGATAAGTAATGTGTAAATGAGGAAAGAGGGCATGTTAATCTAATAACGCAGAGGAACATATTTAATGGAATGGTGTGGAATCATGAAGTTAAAATAGAACCGCAGAGTTTAAATTAAGCCTGCGTGGAATGAAGTTAAATTGAATTCGAAGGCGTAGAAGATCGTGGATAAAGAAACAAAGAAACGAAATCGTGAATCTGAATGGCGCAGAGGCAGACGAAACCAGGAAGATAGGGAGCGAAACCTTGAAGTCGGAACAATAAAAGCGGGTTTGAAGGAGTAAACTAGCGGTCTCGCATAATTTAAAAGTGGTAAATGGTTTTTGTGGAAAAAACGCGATATGGATCTACGGTTGACACGTCACATAATAGTGGTATTCAAATACCACGAGTTTCGCGTAAATTTTGAAGATTAACCCTCGTGCATGTTAGTTACGCGATGATCGTCGGATTGGCGTTTAATTGGGTTTGGAGCGCGACAAGCTTGGAACCGTCGGATTGGATGGGTTGTTGAATGGTAGGCGGAATAGTAAGTCATATTGTGGGACCCGAGAATAATTATATATATGTTAGCGCTAGGGATTTAAAGTCCAAGATTTATTATAATGTTTCACTATAGTTGAGTTGAGGACGTAACATATTTTGATATTATGTTGGATGTGAAATTATAAAGCCGCAACCGTGATTATATTGAGCTCTAAACAAAAGTCAAGGTCGAAATTAAAGTACGGTGGTGAGAGTAAGAACCAAAGGTGCATTGGGTTATAAAAGGTGAACGTTGATTCACATTTTCTGAAGGTGTGAGGGTGGAGTTTAAGCTTTGGGTTTAAATTGAAATCTGAAAGTTTATTCAACCTATCATAAGATGGGTTTTAGAACATGGTTAATAACCATCCCAATGGAAGTTGCTTCTGCATAAGGAATTATGATCTGGGTGTATTGTATGGTTCCATAACCATAGACTTGAAAAGAGAAAAGCTTCCACATAGCGTTAGTGTTTGCCCAGATCTAAAAGTATTTGGGCATAAACTAGGAGTGCAGTTTTATATGCACATAGTGAGTGTGATAGTGGATTGAGAGGTTGGCTCGGGCATCAGGTTTTCATAGGGCAAGCTAACTATATCAAGTGGATCTTTTAGATTAGATGTGATATGAAATAACAATAAGTTGTGAAAGCAGCAAAACTAAAAGTCAGTCAAAAATCTTTTAACTCTACTTTAACAAGAAAAGCCTTTTAGGTAACTGTTTGAGGCAAACCAAAGGACAGGGCATACCATAGACTTCTTTGGCCAGACTTTAATAAGTAAACCTTTAAGACAACAATCCAGCAATCCTAGAATTACTTTCAGACAAAGAAAACATTTAAGATAACACTGAGTGCAGCTAAAGAGCAAGCTAAACCTATCTTCTTTAACTAAACACTATAAAGACCTTCAAAGCAACAGTTTGAGGCAGACCAGAGGATAGGGCATACCATAGACTTCCCTAGTTTAGACTCTACTAAGTATGCTTCAAAGAAAGGCCTTAAAAACAATGTTTCAAGCTACACCAAGGACAAGGCATACCATAAACTTCTTTGGCTTGACTCTATTAAATCATTTCCAAGACAAGAAGTTAGGTGGAACTAAAGAGCAATTTAGAATTCTCCAATCAGACCTTGCAGAGGAAAACATTAAGATAAAGAATGCAGACAGAAATAAGGTGCCAAGACAACATATCCTACTCTAAAATTTCTGTTCTTTTATCAGAGAAATAATGGACAGAATGGAAAATAGAAAGAAAACAATGCCAAAGAAGGAAAACTTCACCATTAACATAGTTCAAGAATCTTGTGAACGTGTTTGCATTATTGATGTTCAAAACAGTTACATTACTCCAATACAATAGATCTCTGCAACACAGAGCTTCCTCAAATCCAGCTTAGTAGTGCTCAAACTAGCTCAGCAACAACAATCAGCCAACTAATCAACCAACCAACACTAAAAATGAATGATACATGCAGTATTTATCTGCAAAATGAGGAGGTGATCCTAAGCTAGGGTTTCAGATGTGTATTACAGAGTTAATGAGTTTTTTACCTTTAAGACCATGCAAGGCCCAAGAAAAAAATATCTAAAGGTGACTCACTGTAACAATAACTCCTAACTTAACTGTTTGAGCTAACTTTTTGGAAATATTTGACTTTAAGGCTTTCTCAATAACTTCTATAATAACTGCTGGGTAGATGAGAAACATCTCTGACTGTTTGTAATAACTGTTGGTGTTTTATTTGAAAGAAAACATGCTGCAGGTGGCAAAACATGTCCTTTGAAGAAGTAATTGCTTGGGTTTGGTCATTCGAATCTATTTCTATGTAGATCTATCTTTGTTTATCCTTTGAACTCTGTTTTAGGCCTTAAACTTGATTTATTCTTTCAACTGTCTGCCTCACTGTCTTTTCCTTAATTCTGCCTTCATCTCTGTTTTGTGACTAATCCTTTTAATTTGTCCTTTGATCCATGATTAGCCCTTTAATCTTCACTGTTGCGGTCTTCTGATTGTTTCGTCTTCTCACCATGTCTCAGTCTTTATTTGTTGTGCAGGGTGGGCGTCTTCTGCTGTCGAAGGGTTTAGATGACACCAATGATCATGTTTCATTGGGATTATGCTCGTTTTAACACCTCTGGTCCCTTTAAAATAAAACAAACCTCTGGATCGTCACCCAGAACATTCATTAAAACATTTCTGGACCTTTGGAATGCATTTTTTTCGTTTCCGCCATTAAACCTGCACATAAAACGATGAATTAGTTTGAAAACCTGCATGGGGGGTTCTTTCTGCGTCTATTCGGGATTTTTCGGGCTGTCGGAGCGCTTGTGGAGGCGAAAATGGCAGTCTGGGCCTTATCGCAGAGCCACAAGGCTCTAGATTGTTTGAATCGAGCGGCGGTATGAAGTTTTGGCGCGAAGTGAGAAAGCGGTTTTCAGGAGCGGAGAAGGTGGTTTTCGCGTAGACGGAGGGGCGGTAATGGTTTAGGGGAATCGGGTGCGATTCCATACAGAAGACGACACGCAGCGGAGGGTACAAGCGGTGAAACCGCTTATATCATGCGTTTTGAATACGTTAACCCCGGCACACATAATATTGCGATATGCGATGGGAGCCGTCAGATCTCAGGAGAGACAGATCTACGGCGATCGAGAATTTTAGAGCAGCGGGTAGGTGAAGCAGTGGGGCTCGATTTCTTAAATAAGCGGAGGCTCTTATTCTTGGGACAGAGTCGAGGTTTTATGGTCGTGGATTAAGCATACGCGAGTATGGGCGTAAGAAGAAGGAGCCTGAGCTAACAAAAAGAGCGGAGGGCTTTATCTTTTATAAAGGGGTCGAGTTAAAAACATAAAGGTCGGGTCTTTATGTTAAAAAGAGAGTTTTAAATATAAAACAAAAGGTCTCGATAGGTTAATATTTTGACTTAAAACAATGTAAAAGAGGGCCTTTTACATTGTTTGGATGAGGTAAGGAAAAAGGATTAAGGTGATGGGGTTTTGTGGGGTAAAATGAGTGAAAATGAGAGTTTTAGGAGGGAAAGAAGGATGATAATGAGGTAAGTAAGCCCAAAAATGAATCTTTTAAGAGCATCAAAGTGATTTTTAGAAGGCATACTACGAGACAGTGAAAATGATTTTATGAAGATAATGAAAGCAGTGAGATTTCTAAAGATAGTTGATAAGCATGAGAGATTTAGGAGGGAAAGAAGGGTAATACTGAGAGAAGTAAGCCCAAAAATGAATCTTTTAAGAGCATCAAAGTGATTTTTAGAAAGCATACTACGAGACAGTGAAAATGATTTTATGAAGATAATGAAAGCAGTGAGATTTCTAAAGATAGTTGATAGGCAAGGAATGATATCTTTAGCTGCATGTAAAAAATCCATAGTCACCTAGTGAATCTGTAGAATACAGAAGGATAACAGTGGTTCCAACTGGGGAGGGCAGCTCCTTTAGGAGGTGTCAAGAACCTCAGAGATCAAATCTCTGAAATTTGCAAACCAGTGCCTTGGTTTGCACTTTGGCAGATTTCTCATTCTTCAATTTGTTGATTTGTTGTTGTTCTTTTGAAGCTGTGATCTTTGAAATCTGAAAAAACATGATTGCTTCAACTCAACCCTACCTACCCATCATACTTTTCCTAACACTTTTTCTTCATTTGGGTGCATTTAGATTGGCAAACCCCTAACCTCATTTTTCTTTTTAAAAGTAGGATACTATCTACTTCTACACTTATATCATTCAAAGGCTTAGATTACACTGTTGAGCCCTTTTATTCTCTAACTAATCTAATGATATGTCAATATTAAACAGTTTGACAAATTTTTCATTCTCTAATCTATTAACATAAAATTGAAAACATGACCAAATCAAGATTAAGCAGTTTGATTTGTCATGAGATGTCGCATTTTAGACACGCTGCACACAGATTTTATTTTGCAAAAAGTAAAACTAAAACCTGAGGGCTATAATTTGGAATTTGTCATTCATCCCTCTCTTTTCTCTCTGGTTCAGTTTTGAACATTGGAACCAATATCTTTTCCTAATGCAATCTACTAATAAGCCAAATTTAAATAGTTTGGCAAATCTTCATTCACTAACTTATCAGCAAAAATTTAAAACTTGTTCAATCATGATTAGGTTGTATGACTAAACAGGACTTCCTATTCAAAAGTAGTGGCATTTGGACTCGCACACTTTCAGAAATATTCTTTTGGTATGGGGCTTTACCTTCTTATTTTTATCTGCCCTCTTTTCTCTTTTCTTTGTTTTTTATGTTTATTTTTCTGATCTTTTATTCAAACAATGTTATATACAATGAATAAAGCTTTAAACTGAGGTTTTTAACAAAAATAATGCTTGAACATCCTGCCATTGACAGGACCTCCAAATAATTTTGTTCCATCCATTTCTTGTAGGAAGAATGCATTGTTACCTCTTCAGAATGGATAATGTATGGACCTTTCCATAGATTTTAAAATTTTCCATGCTTGCCTTTGTCTTCTCTTCTTGAGTCCCACTTCAGTACTTTGTCACCAAAGTTAAAATCATTGGCCTTGGTTCTCTTCTCAAAAAGCTTCTTTATGTTTTTCTGCACTTGTTGTGTTCTATTGTATACTTCTTCTTTGGTTTTTTGTAGCTGGACAGTCTGGTTTATTCTTCTTAGCATGTCATTTTCTTCAGACTATGCTTCTTGGATGAGCTTCATCATTGGAACTCCTAAACTAGTTGGAAAAACTGCATCTGCTCCAAGCTGATAGGGAGACATTCCAATTGATTTTTTATTTGTCAATCTGTCTGCCCATAGTGCATGTACTAGTTTGTTGTGCCATGATTTCTTGTTCTCTTCCAGCAACTTTTTGATGATGCTCACCAAACTTTTGTTTGAGGATTCAGCCAACCCATTGCCTTGAGGGTAATAAGTTGTAGAATGGCCCAATGTAATCTGATATTTGTGGCAAAAGTCCACCATTTTCTTGGATCTAAAAGCAACAACATTGTCAGTGATAATCTTTCTAGGACAGCCAAATCTAGACAAAATGTAGTTTTCAAGGAATTTGATGATTACTAAGTCTGTGGCAGTTCTAAAAGGGATGGCCTCTATCCATTTTGTAAAATAATCAGTTGCAGTAAGGATCCATTTGTGCTGGGCAGAGGAGACAGGGTGGATTTCTCCAATAAAATCAAGGCCCCATTGTTGGAAAAGAGATTCTACAGAAATTGGATGCAAAGGTAATGGCAGCAGTTTTCTTTTTCCTTCAAAGATTTGGCATTTATGACAAACAATTACCATTTTATGGATGTCTTGAAAGAGGGTGGGCAAATAGTAACCAGTTCTAAGGATTTTGTTGACAGTGTTTTTCCAATAGAGGTGGCCTCCACATTCTCCTTCATGAAACTCATGCTTTTTCTTATCTGCATCATTCTCAGGCAAACATTTAAGCAATATACCACTACCATTTTTCCAATATAAAATTTTATCTACAATGCAGTAGTTTACAGCCTTCAACTTTAAGAATCTAACCTTTGTTTTAGACAAACCAGGAGGAACATCAAGATTATAAAGCACGTATAAAATATCAGCGTACCAAGATGAATTTAGAAATGATTCTTCAATAAGTGGAGTTGTCAACTCCTCCTGCTCATCTAATGCATCAATCATATTCATGTCCAATGCTCGAAAGTGTGTTTCGGCCATGAGTTTAGCCAGTCCTTGTCCTTTGACTAGTTTAGTGGGCTTGATTTCTAAATCATATTCTAATATAACAGCAATCCACTTACCTCTTTTGCCATCAGGATCTTGTCTTAAGATGTTTTTTACCACTGAGTTAGGTACAAATGCAATGATGTGTGAATGCAGAATGTAAACTCTAAAATATTTCAATGCCTTGATTAAGGCAAAAGCTTGTTTCTCCATTATGTTGTATTTCATACGTGCATCTCTTAATGCCTTGCTGAAAAATGCAATAGGTTGTTCCTGCCCTTTTACGTTTTTCTGTAGTAGGACAGCAACAACTGTATGTTTTGATGCAAAGGAGAAGATGAAGAAATCTTTGGTAAAATCAAGGTTGATTAGAACTAGTGTTTGGGTAAGTGCTTGTTTTTCCAGTTCAAAGGATTGCTTTGCTTCTATGGTCCATTTGACTCCTATTTCTCTTTTCAGCATGTTTGTAATGTTTCTTAGGAGTTCTGCAAGGTTTGGTATGAACCTTCTTAAGAAATTTATCTTTCCAATGAAAGATTGCAGCTCTTTGATATTTCTAGGATGATTGATTTGCAATATTCCTTCAATCCTTTTTGGGTCAATCTTGATCCCTTCTTCAGATATGATATGACCTAAAAGCTTACCTTCTTGAAGGCCAAACAAAGTTTTCTTGGGATTCAAAGACAAACCAAACTTTCTACATTTTTCAAAGACCTTTCTTAAGTGAACTAGGTGTTCTTCATCAATTTTTGTGTAGACTGTTATGTCATCAAGGTAAATCACAATGAAGTAGCCTATCTCTTCTAAGAAAGCAATATCCATGGCTCTTTGGAAGGTAGCACCAGCATTCATTAACCCAAAAGGCATTTTGACATACATGAAGGTGCCCCAGGGTGTAGTGAAGGTTGTCTTGTGTTGATCATCTAGGTGTACCAGAACCTGATTGTATCCTGAAAAGCCATCTAGCAAAGAAATTCTTTTAGACCCTACCACCCTTTGTAAAATGTGGTCCATTTTTGGTAAAGGGTAGTTGTCTTTCAGGGAGGCTTTGTTTAAATTTCTGAAGTCTATGCATAACCTAATTTCTCCTGTTTTCTTCCTCACTGATACAAGATTTGAAACCCATTATGAGTATCTCAGAGGGACTATTATTCGAGCATCATACATTATCTTAATTTCTTTCTCAACCAGGGGTAGTTGTACAGGGTTTATTCTGCGCAATTTATGTTTGAAGGACTTCTGGTTTTCCTTGAGAGGGATCTTATGTTGGATTATCTTAGTATCATGGGACTTTAAATCTTCATAACTCCAACCAAAAACATCAATGAATTCTCTAAAAGCTCAAGATATTTTTGTTTTATATGAGCTGGCAATGTTTTAGACAGTTTTATCATTTTGGGTTTTTGTTCACTGCCTATATTACACTCTTCTACTTCAGCTTCAGTGGGTTCCATCTTTGGCTTCCTAACAACATCATTAAAGTCAAACAGTTCCTCTAGAGGAACCAGTCCCTTTGGCAAGTTGTCAGTATCGAACTACAGCACTTCAAAGTCTTCTTTTTCTAAATTAGTGCACAGCTCTGTCTTATGTGTGTGTTCTTTGTCTAACAGATTTATATCAGCATTATCAGGAGGTTCTTCTTTGCAAGATTGTTCCTCAGCAGAGCAGTCTTCTTCATACTCTTGATTCTGAATTTGGCACTTCAAACTCATTTTTGGACTACAGGAAATCTTCTATCTATTTATCTCCTTCAAAAACTTGCCAATATTTTATGTTGTCAAGGACTGCTGGTCTATATTTGACTTGTACAATGTATTGTTTGCTATGATAAGGATTTTGACATGTGCTAGCTGCAAAGGCTAGACCATTGGCAAGGATGTTTTGATTTCTAGGGACAAAGGTAATGTCATATTCTGTGAATGTTTTCAAGAGGTCAATGGCATCATCTCTATATGTTTTCAGTCTTGGATGCTTGGCTGTGTATTCTCCATTAATCTGCCTAATGACTAACTCAGAATCTCCATGGACAATTATCCTCTTGGCTCCTAATTTCTTCAGTAATTGTAGTCCTAGGAGGAGTGCCTCATATTCAGCTATGTTATTTGTGCATTGAAAGTTAGCTTGCATGAGTGCCCTTCTGCATGATTGTTCTCTGTGTTATGCACCCATATGCCTGCTCCTGAACCATTCTTGCTACAAGACCCATCAAAACTCATACTCCAAAGAGGTTCAATTTCAGTTTTGTCATTGGGTTGGTCATTGTGACTGCCACTATGTTGTATACCATGTTGTTCTTTAGGGTCTGCACTATGTTTTTCATTGTTTTGTCCCCTATGGTTTCCACTATGTTTGTTGTTATATTCTGTTTGGGCAAATTGTTTTCGTTGTTCTCCCTCCTTTTCCTCTTCTTCTACAATGGTTTTCTCATTTTCTACTACTTGTTTATTAATATTTTCATCATTGTAAAGGACAAATGAATCAAAGTCTGTGTGAATAGAATAAAGAGGGGAGTTATCTGGCTTTTCTTGACTGCTAACCATGTATTTCATGTGAGTTTCCTTATATAGTCTTCATGGTTGACTAAAGACAGAGATGGTAGCATAAGTCATGTCCATTTGGAGGGTACCTTGGAGTTTAGCACCCCATGATCTTGAAAGGAGCATGTCATATTTAGGAGGAATATCAGTCACTACAATATCCATTACTAGGCTCTTGGCTGGGATTTGTGCTAGATTGACACATAGATCTTTGATTAGGCCTAAACATTTAACTCTACTGGAATCAAAAGAGTATAAATCTTTGTATGGTCTAGTTATCTCAAGGCCTAATCTTTCCATTACTACTTTTGGCATAAGGTTGTGTGAAGCTCCTAAATCTAACATGGCATTGTGGAGAATTTTGTCATGGATGTTTAAACTGACATAAAATGGAGGAACACCTCCCTCTTAAAACTTCCCTTCTACTTCTGGTCCAAACAAAAGCTCAGGTTTGTCATCATTTAAATTAACATAATCATCTTTTTCTCCTATGTTTAAAGCTTTCAAAAGTTGAGATCTATATACATCTTGAGTGACTAATTCAGTGAGAGGGATAGAGCTTTTAATCTTGGCAATTTCATTCTCTATACTGAAGGGTGTTTGAATTTTTGAAATGTTCAAATCAGCCTTTCCAGACACAGTTTTCACAGCAATTTCAACTTGCTGGTTTTTATTAGGAATCTGAGTCAAAACAGTTTTATTAGGAGCACTAATTGTGTTGCTAGTGTTGCTTTGGTCACCACTATGTTTGGGACTAGGTTGGTTGTTTTCATTTTTGTTTTTATCAGAACTTTCAGCCACGATGTTTGCATTTTTTGCTATCTTTTTAGGAATGTTTTCAGGGGTCTTCCTAGCAGAAATTTCAGAGGTCTTTCTTTTGGGAGTGTCTTGGTTTTTCTTGCTTCTGAGGTCATATTGTCTATGTACTTCCATGATAGCATTTTCAAAGCCTTGTTTATAGTCTTCAGATTCTAGGCTTTCTTCCTCATATTGAGTTGTGGAAAACGTGCCTTGTTCTTCTTCAGTGAGGAAAACAGTATCCTCGTTATTTACTCCCATTAAATTTATGTGGTTTTCCTCTGTTTCTTCAATTACCCCCTCATCCTCATCAGCATAGTTTTCTTGGAAAGGAGGTCTGATTTGCTGATCAAGACCTCTTTGTCTAATTTAAGGGGCGTTTCTCCTAAAGTTTTGGTTTTGGTTTTGATTTTGATTTCTGTTTTGAGGAGCTGTTTGATTTTTTCTAAGATAAACTCTCTCATTTACACTCATCCTCTCCATGGTTTTGACTAAGTTATCAATCTTTGTATCACATGTGGAGGGTACAACTTCCTCCCTATATGTGACTCTTTTTTCATTTTTCATTCTAGCTCTCTTTGCAATCAGATTGGCTTCTACACTTATTTCTCCCCTTTGCATGTCTTCTAATGTGAGGGGTTCTCTTTCTCTTAATTGATAAGCCATTTCTGGGTCAAAACCATCAGGGAATTTCATTAAAGCTAGACCTTGTGGAGATTTCATATGTATAGAGAGGGCATTATATACACTATTGAACCTAGTGCAATATTCTTGGACACCTTCTCCAACATTTCTCTTAATGTTTTCATACTCTGATAAGATTTGGAGAGGGTTCTTCTTGACTTCCCATTTGTTTAAGAATAGTTGATGAAAAGCATGGAGGTCATTTATGCTGTTAAGGGTTAAGACTTTAAACCATTTTCTTGCCTCTCCCCCTAAGCTTTGAGCAAACATTCTCAGTTTAACAGTTTCATCATCTATTTCTTGTCTGTCAAAGTACTCATTCATTATGTCCACATGTTGTTGAGCAGTAGTAGAACTACTAGCATCATATAAAGGGATCTTGGACTGGTAGTCCTATGGTAGAACAACTAAAGGTTGTGGTAGAACTAGGGGAGCATACCATGTTGCCATGATCTGTGGTTGTGGAAACAATGGAGAGTTAACAAGTGGAGGGTTTACAACAGGAGGTACAGGGTTAAATGGAGGTAGGTGAACAATGGGGGATGAAGTTAGTACAAGAGAATTATGTTATAGGGTGGATGGGTCTAAAACTATCTGGGTTATCCAACTCTGAGATCTAGTCCTAGACAAGCTTTGTTCTAGGGGTGAGTCAGATAGGATATTCTACAAGTCTTTAAGGTTTTCAAGTAGGGAACTTGCTTTGTGGATTGGTCTACTAACAGTTGGGTTTTTAGATCTAGGAGACTTCCTAAGGATGCTTTCATGATTGTCAACTATTGCAGGAGGATTTGGGTTAGGATGGGATTTGGTACAGATTCTTCTAGAAGCCAGACTTGGACCCAAAAATCAAAAAGGTTAAGAGTTTATGACAGTGTTAAAGGACAAACTGATCTGTGAAAGAAATACTTAATCCACAAAGTATTCTTGGCTAGGTTCTTTTGATGTTTTGATGGTAAAATAAGTTTTCCCAATGGAATCTATGGAAAATCAGTGGAGTCAGCAGGCCTACTAAAAACCAGTGGAGTCACCGGGTGGAGGATTTTTACTTGTTTTATGGCTGGCTGTTGTTCACCATTAGCAACCAGGTACCATTCTTAGCTAACACTTGATTCATCTAAGTTTAAAATGAGGTTTTCTGAGTTTTTTGAGTTTATATTTTGCTGTTTTATTACTCAGTATTCCCCATTATGGTCGCCACTATGCTGGCTCCCCGTGAATTGCAAGATTGGCAAGAACAAACTTTGTAGGGAACCACATCAGAACCACTTTGAAATCCTAGGACCTAGCCTTCCTACACTCAAAGAGGGATCTCTCTGTGTAACTGTTTATAGATGATATGTCTTTGTGCTTTTGTTTATGAGGTTAGGCTAGTTATGAAGTTCTAAGGACTTGTTTGTTTTGATTAATTGATTGATAGGTTGACAGATCAATGGTGTGATTAATTGAAGGAGTGTTTCAACTGAATAGATAGACCATGAGAAATATTAATCCATTGGGCTATGGAGTCATAAAAGGATTTAATTGTTCATCAACTCTGCAAGGGTTTTCATAGGGCAAGCTAACTATATCAAGTGGATCTCTTAGATTAGATGTGATATGGAATTACAATAAGTTGTGAAGGCAGCAAAACTAAAAGTCAGTCAAGAATCTTTTAACTCTACTTTAACAAGAAAAGTCGTTTAGGTAACTGTTTGAGGCACACCAAAGGACAAGGCATACCATAGACTTCTTTGGCCAGACTTTAATAAGTAAACCTTTAAGACAACAATCCAGCGATCCTAGAATTACTTTCAGACAAAGAAAACATTTAAGATAACAGTGAGTGTAGTTAAAGAGCAAGCTAAACCTATCTTCTTTAACTAAACACTCTAAAGACCTTCAAAGCAACAGTTTGAGGCAGACCAGAGGACAGGGCATACCATAGACTTCCCTGGTTTAAACTCTACTAAGTATGCTTCAAAGAAAGGCCTTAAAAACAATGTTTCAAGCTACACCAAAGGACAGGGCATACCATAGACTTCTTTGACTTGACTCTATTAAATCATTTCCAAAACAACAAGCTAGGTGGAACTAGAGAGAAATTAAGAATTCTCCAATCAGACCTTGCAGAGGAAAACATTAAGATAAAGAATGCAGACAGAAATAGGGTGCCAAGACAGCATATCCTACTCTAAAATTTATGTTCTTTTATTAGAGAAATAATGGACAGAATGGAAAACAGAAGGAAAACAATGACAAGAAGGAAAACTTCACCATTAACATAGCTCAAGAATCCTGTGAACGTGCTTGTATTACTGATGTTCAAAACAGTTACATTACTCCATTAAAATAGATCTCTGCAACTCAGAGCTTTCTCAAATCCAACCTAGCAATCCTTAACTAGCTCAGCAACAACAATCAACCAATTAACCACCAACCAACCAACACTAAAAATGACTAATACATGCAGTATTTATCTGCAAAATGAGAAGGTGATCCTAAGATAGGGTTTTAGATGTCATTTATTACAGAGTTAATGAGTTTTTGACCTTTGAGACCATGCAAGGCCCAAGGAAAAATATCTAACTTAACTGTTTGAGCTAAATTTTTTGGAAATATTTGAATTTAAGGCTTTCTCAATAAATTTTACAATGACTACTAGGTAGGTGAGAAATATCTCTGATTGTTTGTAATAAATGCTGATGTTTTTATTGAAAGAAAACGTGTTGTGGGTGTCCAAATGTGTCCTTTGAAGAAGTAATTACTTGGGTTTGGTCATTCAAATCTATTTCTTTGTAGATATGCCTTTGTTTTATCCTTTAAACTCTGTTTAGGCCTTTAAACTTTGGATTTTCCTTCACTTTCTGCTTTATCTCTAATCCTCCTTTGATTCTGCATTTATCCTTGGATTATGACTAATCCTTTTAATTTTTGCTTTAATCTCTGACTTAATCATTAACCCTGCGTACTCATCTCTTCTTTTTATTTTGACTTTGATCTTCCTATGCTTGCGCCTTTAACTTTGTTTTAACCTTCTTAAACCCTTGGTTTATTCTTAATCCCTTGATCTTCTCTGTCACATTCTTCTGACTATTTTTCTCCTTCGCTTGCATCTCTGTTTGTGTTTTACTGTGTAGGGTAGGCATCTTCTGCTGTTGGAGGGTTTAGATAACACCAATGATCATGTTTCATTTGGGGTTTATGCTCAATATTACACCTCTGGTCCTTTTATTATAAAACAAATCTCTAGATTGTCACCTAGAACATTTATTTAATAAATTTCGGACCATTGGGATGTAATTTTGCCCTTCTTCCATGAAACTTGCACACTAAAACGATGAATTAGTTTAAAAAACCTGCGTGGGGGGCTCTTCTGCATTTGTTTGGAGTTTTTCGGGCTTCTGGAGCATTGCAGAGGTGGTGAATGGTGGATTGGGGCTTTGTTCCATAGCCACAGGGCTCCATAGTATTCAAATTGGATGGCGGTATGAAGTTTTCGCGTGAAGAGGAAAAGCGGTTTTCAGGAGCGGAGAAGGTGGTTTTCGCACAGAGTGAGGGGCGGTAATGGTTTCAAGGATTCGGGTGCAGTTCCATTCATCGAGCGTCACGTGGTGGATGGGACAGGGGTGAATACCTCCCATTTCGCATGTTTTGGGAGCGTTAACCCTCGTGAAAATAAATTTTTGATGAGCGCTTTCGACCATTAGATCTTGAGGGTTGACATCAACAGTGGTCGGGAGATCTAGAGCGGTGGGTAAGTCAGAGGAAGTGGGGTCCATGGGACAAGTGGCAGGGTTTAAATGGAGCGTGAGTTTTGGCGTATGCGGGGCTCGGGGGTGAATTAAACAAGTGAAAGCGCCTTTTTATTAAGGAAAAGGAAAAGTTCATATGAAGGGTTTCGACCAAGTGCGGTGGTTTAAAATATTTTAAAGCAGGGGCTTTAATATGTATAAAGGGGCGGATTTTTATATAAAACGTGGTTTTAATATATTTAAAAGTGTTTTTGACAAGTTTATATTTTGATTTAAAACAATGTAAAAGAGGATCTTTTACATTTTTTTGATGAGATAAGGAAAAAGGATTAATGTGAGGGGGTTTATGGGGGTATTGTGGGACAAAATGAGTGAAAATGAGAGCTTTAGGATGGAAAGAAGGGTGATAATGAGGGAAGTAAGCCCAAAAATGAATATTTTAAGAGCAAAAAAATGATTTTTAGAAGGAAAACTAAGAGATAGTAAAAAAGGATTTATAAGGATAATGAAGGCAGTGAGATTTCTAAAGATAGTTGATAGGCAAAGAATGCTATCTTTAGCTGACTGTAAAAAATCAATAGTCACCTAGTGAATTTGTAAAACACGGGAGGATAACAACATGAATGAATTCTGAGTATTAAAGATGAAAACCACTACAAATGGTACACATAGAAAATATAGATCATATACACACTAAAAACTCAAGCAGAATCTCCGGTTGGTCAAGAAACAAGTCTCTGTATTACTAAAAACAGTTAATTACATAAAGCTGCAGTTTTTCCAAAACTTCTCCAACCCATACAAATTCGAATATCTGCCCTTTAATAGCTTGTTACATGATGAGATGATCTGCCTCATGGCTAGATTCGTTGAAATTTTTCTAATGACACCTTACATAACAAGAATACATCTACATTAATGAGAAAGTGACAGTTATTATATTTGACAATCCTTTTCTTAATAGGACTCAAACTATCCTTTATTACATCAACTACCTTATCTCCTAATATTAATTAAATATTTGAAAATAATTCCTTCACATTTTTGAATAGGGTGTGATGGGACTCATCACTACATCACATCTTAATTGACCTCCTCTAAAACTAGAAACAAACCCTGTTTTTTAGGAAAACTAGTCCTTATCTTCAACGAGAGGTTTGGCTGATGAGTTGGCTTCATCACATGGTCTTTAAGTCTTGGATGACTGCTGGAAAAATCCCTTGAACCTTTGAAACTACCCAACTATCCAAAAGTGTAAAAAAACCTGCTCATATAGCTTCAAAATAGTACGCTACGAAAGTATGACAGTTTTGTAGTGTACTTTCGTAGCGTTACAAAAATGCCTTTTGCCATCAATATTTATGATTATTTCCTTCTGTATGATGTTCATTGTGCCTCAATACATAATCCATACCATTTTCACCTTTTGGAAGCTCCCATAAATGGTTTAAAATTCAAAAAAGAAAGCGATAGTAGTTTCGTAGCGTTTTCCTGGTCTTCAAGCCTAGTAATGCTATGAAACTGCTGAAAACAATGAAAATTCCATATTTCTATGTAACTTAAAAAATATAATTTTCAAGTGTAAAAAATTAGTTTCCAACATTCCATTAACCTTTAAAATCATAAACCAACTCACACTATTATTCTTGAGGTGTTTCTTCCTCATTGATGACGAGTTGATAAATTGGCTCCTCAACTACTGTCATTTTAAGGCCCTTTTTCTCCAACTCTTCATGGATTAGTTCAAGTTGTTCCTGGAGGTCTTTCACCTGGTCCTTAAACTTTCTATTTGAATATTTCAAATGTAAATTCATTTTCCTGACATGTTTTACTTCTTTCCTCAATGGCATGGCCCATTTGATAAACTGTTGTGTATTATCTAGGGACTTGGAAACACTGTCAATCTTCTCTTCCCAAATCTCCTTCATCTTTTCAAACTGAAGCTTCTGGACATTGTGCTTCCATGCTTCTTCCTTCATAACAACAATTTCATGATTGGCCAACTTCAGCTGTTCTTCAAGGAGTTCAAACTCTATTTTTTCCATTACTTTCTCTTTTCCTTTCTTTGGTTTTCTAACTATATCTTTCTCTCCAGGTGATGAAAGATCAATGATGTCTTGTGGTGGCTTCTCAATATCATTAAATGGATGAAATTATTTGTTACTCTCCAAAAAAAATTTAGCATGCCTTGTCATGGGTTTTCTTGCCTGGAACATAAATCCTGCATCTTCTCCTTCAAATTCTAATTTCTTTGCAGATTTCTCTTTCTTTAGTTTCTATCCACCTTCCTCTATATCCTCAGCCTGGACTATAGTAGTCTCTTCTATGTCAATGGCGTGAAATATGTCTTCTACATTTCCTTTAGCTAATGCTCTGTCTTCTATAGCCACTGTTTTATCTTCTAAAGCCACTGTTTGACTCATTGTCATCCTTTTGCTTCCTTGTTTAATCACAACTTGTTTTTGTTTTGCAGGTTTGATCACTTTTGGTTTTTGTTTTGTAGGTGGAACAATGGGTGTATCAAAACTATACAATTGCTCTATTTCCATCATGATTGGTTCACTTGGTTCTGCTACCACTGGTTCATTTTGTTTTGCCACTAAGGGTGATGGGATACTCCTAGGTTTATGATTTCTTATAGGAGTAAGAGTATCCAACTCAAAACCACTAACAAACAAAAATGAAGAACAGTCTCTTCTTATTCTTTGGATCTCATTTAAAACCAGTAGTTTAATTAAACCATGATGAAACAATGAAGTCTCACTTCCTTCAAATTTTTCTTGGACCTTATCTACCATTTTTTATAAACTTATGTGTAAATAGAAAGGTGGATCAAGATATATCTTATCGGTAAATTGTAGGATAAGCTTGAAATGGTAAGAGTAGACTTTATGGTATCTCCCTTCACAAGTAAAATATTTCTGGATGATGAGAAGAAACTTTGAGTAGTTAACCTTCATGCATATTCTTGGAATGGCATTAGTAAGGTCCATTTCACTGTTTTCTGGCTTGATAAACTCCTTTCACTGCTCCATGTTGAATTTGAACCCTTTGAACCACTTCTCTTGTCCCCTTGGAATCCTTGTTGATGCTGCAATGACCTCTGGTGTAATGAAAAGATTCATCATCCCCACTTTGGTAGTTGTTCCACTGAATTTTAAAGCAAATTCTTTGGAAACCTGTACACAGTAGCCTTGTAATCTTTTACAAAATTGTAAACAACCAGTCCTTCTGAAGACTTCTAAAGCTGTTGGGTCTTCATTGATTAGATTAATATCTACTAGTTCATATCTTAGACATTGGCCACCCTTATTTGTCCTTTTTTTTCCATGGTTTCTTTAATGCTTTCTCAGCCTCGCTTGATAGTTTTCAGCCTTTCTTGATAGTTTTCATCCTTGCTTGATCAGTGATATTTGTAAACCTTTGAAAACACCAGCCACAACTTTGGCTCAATGCAATAGCTCTCCAGAGCTCAATATCACACGAAGTAGGAATGAAGAATGAGAAATGATTGAATTAGGAAAGATTTTGAAGTTTGATATTCACTCATAACACAATGATGACTCATACATGCCTAAAATGATGATGATGACTTCAGACTTGACCATGTACCTTGATCTCAACCCTCAATGACTCGAATGGTATCTAACTTACCTTTCCCAATGATTTTTTGACACCAAACAACTAAATTGACATGACAAACAGGAAACCACACTTTCATAGCGTGTTTATTGTAAATCTGGGTGTTTTCGCTACGAAAGTATCAGTGGTTTCGTAGTGACAAGTGTAATTTCTCAGTGTATTTCACTACGAAACTATGGTTTCTTGGCTAAAATGACCATTTCGGTACTAAAACCTTGGGAATTGAAAACTGTCAGAAAATTATGAGTGATGTGACATGAGGGGATTTGAAAGTGAGTGGGTTTGGACCTTAGGGTAAGCTTAAATAAGAAAAATTTAAATTTTTCCTTAACCAAGTAAATAAAAATGAACCCTACAACCCTACCTTTGACACATGAACCTATATGAATTTTTCAAATGATGTTTCATTTTTTTTTAGTGATAACAGTACACAATAGTGATGTGGCATATGACCATTCATGACATGACATGACACAGATGACATAGACTTCTTGATCATATGGCAATGTCAAGTCATTATTGCTGTTGAGAGTTAAATGTCTTCATGAAGGAGTTTTCATTTTCATCTCTACATGACTTGGTGATAAGGATACTTCAATGATCTCAAGTCTTGGATAGTGGTTGCAAACTTGTGTCCCTTCACTTTTTCCTTATCAATCAACCCGTGAGTTCAACTTCAAGCGTGTCTTTGAGCATGTTTTCCTCCTTCCTCGCCTTCTTCATCATATTTTCATGACATCATAGATTACATGTTCATGCAATTCACGCATGACGAGATGACATTAATCCCAAAACCCTTAGCCTAAGAGGATTCATTCTGATCCATAAACTGAGCCCGGAACAAGTGACGAGATGGGAAGGGAGGATTAGTGAATACAAAATTGTGAAGTTTAGGCAAGAAAGGGGGAGCCTTGATCCTTGAGACTGTGCAGTGCGTAGTTGAGGCTGGGGTGAGGGACATGTCTGCGCAGTTGATCAGGAGCTCAAGTTTAAGCCATGGAAAAAGCTCAAAATTAAAAGTGTTCAAAATCACTTGCCACCTGAACGACCAGATAAGCCTCGACGATACGATCCTGATGCCATGAATGGCACTCAAATCCGACACTATATGTGAAAGTTATTCAAGTTTGAAAATTCACAATTTCATGCAAAAGTCCAGATTAACCAGGTTTGACTTCCAAATTTGAAAAATTAAAAAAGGAATATTCCAAGGAATATTTCCCTGGAATATTCCACCTGAGCCAATTATAGTTCAAAACTTGGAAATTTTAGATTGGTCTTCGAGTTGACTTTTTTTGTAGGTGGTCAATCAGCGGGCGCCATGTGGCCTGCCCGGAGCCCGCCACGTGGCTCCTGGCCTATGGAATTTTCGGTGGAAAAAATTTGTTTTGTGATCCGACTGAAATTGAACCCGAAACCACTGAGTCATAGCGCCAACGACTTACCGTTATGTCGCAACATATTTCTTAACATATAAGGGCGACGCGTTTTATTAAAGTTTCAATTAACGTTGGTTGGGCGGCAAAGGGGGCCAGCCCCCTTACACCATAGAATCGTAGCCCATAACCAGGGCTGAAAGGTCTGGCGGTAACGGTTTTTAAAACGGTGGGTATTAACAAATGTGACCACCCATTATAAAAGTTAAATGCCACGGTTCATAAAAAAAAAAACGTGGTTTGTTAACTGATTTCCGTCAACGGTTCCGGCAAGCACAAATGGGCATGTGACCAGCACACACCGCCCGATATTAAATGCCACCACTAACTACCGACCAAATTTGGTGCCGGCTCTAATAAATTTGGAGATTCCACCAGTTTGGCGCCCTTATCTACAGTTGCTCCACTTTTGGTGGAGTGGTTTTAGGCCAGATTGGGAAAAAATGTTTTGGCCATAAATTTTTCATTACTAAACCTTTTGGAACGAATTTTTATTTTTATTTTGGGTATTCATTGCATTCTGAATCCATTGGAACATGTTTTAGAGCCATTTGAGTTGATCTTCAGTCCCTTTTGCTTCAGGGAAGCAATGAGAGCCATGAGGGCTAAGAGGGAGTTGGAGCTGTGTTGAGCTATGGTTAACCATTTCAGGTGAACCAAAAGTTATTTTTGACTATTTTCAGTATTATAAAGCCATTTTAATAGGTTCCAAAGGAATTATAGGTGTTCTACAACCATTTTAGCTTCAGGGAAGCTTTTTGAGCCACTAGGGCCATTTTGGTAATAGATATGTATTGGGTTGTACCTTTCTGTTTAAGGTAAAAAAAATACTATTCTCATCTATTTTCCACCTTATGAAACCAATGGAAGAGGTTTCATAACTTTTTGAATACTTTTAGAGGCCGAAAACCTTCAGGAGAGTTTTCAGGGCCACTAGGGCCATTTTGGGGTTGGAGCTGTTTTGAGTTGTACCTTTCTGTTTGAGGTGAACCAAAGATAATTTACAGTTAATTTCGACCTTATGAACCTAATGGAAGAGGTTTAAGATCTTTCTGAGGACTTCTATAGCCCGAAAAGCTTTAGAGGAGTTCAGAGAACCAGTAGGGCCTTATTGAAGAAATCACTGTTTATGGTAATTCTTCATTGTTTAGTGAATTTGGAAAGGAATTCTTAGATTTTTCATGTCTTCTGAATCAGTATTTGCATTCATATTTGTCTATTGAGACACTTTTAAACTTTTATTAGCATTTGAAATAATTTTAATACAAGAGGACAAGCTCAGTTTGGGAGGCTTGATCCAGGAGGGGTGAACTGCTCATCAAACATTTGTGTCATGATATGCTGAAGTTATCTTGCTGAAAATTTCTGATTTAATATGTTAAAAATTAAATTAAATTAACTTTCCTACACACATAAAATCATATACAGTTTCCAAAAACACTTTGTTTTATGCAACAAGACATGGAGAATTTTGCACACATTTAATTAATGGAATTGGATACCTTGCACAAATTTTCAAGTACTTCCATTTTCAGATCATGAGTGTTAACTTCTAAAAGTTATAAAGACAGAGTCTGTAAAGGGACAAGTAGCGTCTGGATCTCATCCTTTTATCAAAGGTGACATATCCAGTAAATTCCCCTACAGTCAATCTCTAGAAAAGATCTAAGAAGTTACATTAATAGATCAGCAGTTTTTGGAGTTAGTGGGACAGGGTGAAGGGATGAGAACTGTGAGAGCTTATTGCGTAGTTTTGGGGGTCAAGGAAGGTAAAGCTAATGTGAAGTTCAAGGGTTCAGGGATTGAGCTTGAGGATTGTGGTTGAGAAGTACGCAGTTCAAGCTGGGATGGGGGTCATGACTGCGCAATTCTGGAGGTTAGGGTCAAGGCTTGGTCACAAAAAATGGAAAGTGTAGCAATTGTAATAGTTACGAACTTTGTACTGCTCAGTGCCAAGTAGCAAGGTCACAGCTAAAGGACTGATATTGCACAGTAGGAAACTCAGTGGATGCTGGTTGAAGCCAAGTTGTTTGGTCGGGAAGTTTTTCGTAAAGTGACTAAGTGTGAGACCGATGAGATCAATGTGAATAGTGATGAACTTTGATTGTGATCACACACTTAGCATATTTTGATGACTAAATCAACATAGATCATCCATTGCATACAAAAAATAATTCCCCTCTGTGTGTCAGCTTTATGACCAGTTATGGAAAGTGTCACACTAAAGATACACTTTACGACGACCTGGCAACACTCGTGCAACAATGCTCAAAACTTTGGAAATGAGTGTGAGGAGTACGTACAAGGTTAGAACAACTCATTTGAAAAAAGGTGACCTCTTGGAACCACTAGAAAAGGCTCATGCATACAATGCGACAACCAACATGCCAAAAGAAAGCACTTTACCTATCTAGTGAAAGGGATCATAACATTCCAAGAAAACAAAAAAATGGACTTCAAAGTTTGTGATGATGATGAACAAGACCAAGGAAGGATCCAATGTTTAGTATAGGCCAAAATTTTGGAGGAGGTTGTAGCAGCTACAACAATTGACAACACACTAGTAGAATTCCAGCTTCTCTATCTTGGTTAACTTCTTTCATGCAAGGCCTAGTTCTTCAGGGAGTATTGATTCATCGTGCATGTTTAATCAATTTAATGCCTTACATTGCTATCATAAATTATCAGCCGGAGTTAGTAATCCTATGAAGTGCAGATGCACTATATATGCTAGAAGCCTTTAACATATATATTTTATTATGGCGATTGTCAATTTATGTTTTTTTTGTCGTTTTTGATAAAATGTAAAAGATTGTGATGATTGAATTCTATTTAAATGAGTTAAATCTGCTCCTAAATCTCAACCAATTTTCTTATTAAAAAAGGAAAACAACTTCAGTTTTTTTGAGAATTTTTGTATCTATGAAATCTACCTTAATGAAAATGAACAACTGCCTAAATTATTAAAATCATTAGAAAGAAATTACAAATATCTAAATTACAGTGAAAGATGAACTACTTAAATTGCAAGACAGAAATCTATTTAAAAGAGAATTATAAAATTATCTAATTGAAAGAAATATTCTACTTTTTATATGAAATAAGGAAATTTGATCTAAGATATACATTCATGAGAAAAATAATAATTTCTTTAGATCTAAAAAATAAATATATGACGGATTGACATATATTGAAAAAGGATGGCTAGAAATGAAACAAATTTCTGGAAATATTTTAATATCTATTCAATCTATAAAAAATCTATTTTATGAAAAAAAATCACTTGTATTCTAACATGAATATACAAAGCTTCTTATGATAAATATTACTATTTGCAATTATAAATTCAATCTAGAAACAATACTAAAATGAAAACAAAGAAATGTGATCTAACAATTGAGACATAGTATATACATGTTCCTATTCTAGAAAGCATATAAATGACTAACTATGAAAAAGTAAGCAAATTAAAACATGTAAATGAGACTACAAGCAAATGATTGAAAAGAAACTTGAAAATACAGTAAAAGAAATAATGAAATAACCAAAGAAACGCAATAAGAAATCAAAATAATTGAGCTAATAAAGTACTGAACCTCGACTATTTGCAGGGGCCCTCTGCAAAACAACAAGTTTACCTGTTCAATTCAATAACTAAATATTTATGAGGTTAACGAAAAAAACTTCTTCAACTAAATAGAAACAGATTCATTTATCTCATACAGTCATTTAGAAAATACATATACAACATGTCAATTATTGTTTACAGAGTATACATATATAGAATTCGTGCTCAACAGATTGAGAATATTATTCCTTAAAAACTTAAAACAATCCTAATTTGAATTCTAATCTAAAATGAAGGAATGTTATTTCTCGATGATTTTATATTTGGAAAGAAAATCAGAGAGTCGTGATCTGTTTGGACTGTCGTTGTTCACCTATCGATACGTTGACCTTCTCTTTGTCTGCACCACTGGGAATTCTTCTTGGCATTTTGGCTCAAGCGAATAGGAGAAGATCCATGAGGGAATCATTACCTATCTACACATGTTCTTCTTTGTTCAGCTAGCGAACTGGAGTTGGGAAAACCATGAAGATAGCTACAGAGTCACAGATGAGCTCATGCAACTACAAAATATGGCTTCAAAGAACCTGAAATTGCTCCCAAATGGTAACAAATTCTGGAAAATTGCTCATTGAGAACTTAATTGGGCCTGTGCCAAATAAAACCCATGTTTTTTTTTTCCTAATTCACTTTTGTTTGCTCATAAAATTCATTTGAATTTGACTGGTCAAAACTGCTACCATTTTCCCTTTATCTTTGATTGGAGGTACACATGTGTGAGCTGGGTGGAATTTGACCAATCAAAATCCATTTTGGAGCATATAGGAATCATTTCCAAGTGTCAAATTTCATTTTAGAGTGGTGATACTAGCTTAACCATGGAGATGGCTACATAATCTTGACTGAGCTACAGAATCTAGAACTTGTCAAACTGTCATTAGTAAAACCATGCAAAAATATCCTTAATTCATTAAAAATAATGGAAATAATAATAATAAACCACGTAAACATATATGCGGAAATTTGGTTCATTTATGAGGAAATATGGTAAATAATGATGACAATGGGTGAGTGGAATGATGCAAAAATGGATGGTTTGATTAGAAAAATCATGACAAATTGGAGGCCAATTCGAGGCCCAACAATGCATATCACTTTGGTTTCCCCACTTACCCCGTGAATAGACATAGCCTCATCATGCCATTTTGGTTTAACTCAAAAAACATTCAGGATTATCACAATGTTTCAAGCAGGAAAGGGTAGTGAAGCTCACGAGTTTAAGATTTCAAAGTATAATTTTTTGATCTCTGGTGTTGCTATGATACCAGCAGACATGGATAGTACCTCGGTAGAGTCACTACAGGAACACAAACATTGCTCCGCTGCCAATGAGCCTGAACACTACCTCGACATATTTTCTTACTTTACCTCTTTGTGTAAGAATCCTTTCTCTTCTTTTTCCTTTATTTATTTATTTATTTAAAAGAGGATTGTGCATTGGAACTTATTCATTTTGGGTAAAAGAGGGATCCCGAATTATTGAGAACAAGAGAGGTTGTTCCTTCAGAAAAGCATATAGATTCATCTTATTTAGTTTTTCTCATTTAGATTTTCCCCTTCTACATTTTTATTGATTGGATAAGCATGAAAACACCAAAACATAAAGAACCAAATATAGGCACAAGGTTTCCCAATAGACATGAGTTCATGGTTTTTCCAAAACTCTCCTTACCAACGGATCATATTTTCCGTCATAACTTCATCGGCCAAAAGACATAACCAACACAAGGAAGACGTACCAAAGGCTAACCAAAATTTGAGGTGTCATAAGATTCCTTAGACTTCAGCTACACACAATCCCAGTACCAACAGATGAACAAGGACAACACTTATTCACATAACAAAACAAGACATAAAGAAAACGACAAAAACAAGAATTAAAAAACAAAGAAAACTATGTACATAGTGTAGGGCATAGTCCCTAATGCTCATTGAAAATAGTGTTTCATATCTTTTCCATTAATAGGGAGAGATTCAGTCTTCATGTAAAGTGATTGAATATGATAGGTCTGTTATCCAAGCTTTTTTTGTACTATGAAAGGTCCAATCCACAGGGATTGAAACTTAGTATGTTTTCCTTTGTCTTCATGGGATTTGTCCCACTTCAAGACTAACTCACCCACAATAAATTTGTTCTTCCCCACATACTTCTTATTGAACCACCTCTTGATATGACATTGATTAAGTAAAAAAAAAATCTTTGGCTTTCAACCTTTCTTCCTGGAGCTTGTGAATGGTATCCATCCTACGCTGCACTAACAGACATGGCTTGTCTTGGGATTCTTGTGAGAGTTGGAGAGTCGGAAAGTAGATGTTGGGTGGGAGGATGGCTTCTTTTTAGTATACCGAGAAGTAAGGGGAGGTGTTCAGGGAAGGTTTAGGCATGACTCGATTATACCATAGATAAATTACCAAAGCAGAGTGCCAGTTCCTCTGCTCATAATATATGACCTTCTCAATGATGTGGATTAGGTTCTTATTTTTGGATTCAATAATAACATTTCACTAAGGGTCGTAATTATCCGAATTCTTCAATACGATTCCATTTTCCAATGAAAATTCATGGAGTTTTAATAATGAGAAATATGTTTCATTGTAAAAAACAAGTGAAGTAGGAACATCGAACCTGGAGATCATGTTCTGCTGCAGAAAGTTGAAAACTTCCTGATCATTCACTTATTTGAGTGGAACTGATTTTGTCCACTGCATGGAGTAATTTATGGCAGTGAGAATGTAGCAGTGCTCCTTTGATTAATGTGGAAATATTTCTTCATTAATATCCAAGCCCCACTATTGAAACGACTCTTCCACTGCGATAGGCTGCAGTGGGGCGGTTGCCTTCTTATTTATGTCGGAACACCTTTGATGGACCATACATTTGTGGACATAAAAATGAGCATATTTAAATAGTGTAGGGCAATAAAAAATGGCCCGCATGATTTATATGCCATTTTGTTTCCCGTAAAGTGTCCCCCGGCTGATCCATCATGGAGATCACATAATACCTTCTTTGAATCATATGCATCCCAACACCTGAACAATACTTCGCTGTGGTGCTTTCTGAAAATCACCCCATGCACCAATTGTTAAGATAATTCTTTAAGCCTTAGTGCCCTCTTCTGTCGTGCAGAAAAATGGGAGGGCATGGTGTTTTCTCAAGGTATTAGCGCACGTCTGTGTACCAAGAGTTTGTGCCACAAGTGGGGAGGTTCTCTCGATGTTGTACATTTTAATTTCTTGCTCCCACCTTGAAATATCTTCTTCTTCTTTCATGTCCACTGCTTTTGTTTCTAGCCAAGAAATACCATGGCCCTTGATTGTCTAAATTGGCTTGATTTCTAGATCCTATTCTTGCAAACCAATAATCCAATTCACTCTCCTTTCACCCAACTCTTGTTGAACAAGAAATGATCTCACTGTTGCATACGAACCAAATATAATACAATGATTCTTTAGTAGATAGGGATGAAAGTGCTTCATCACCTTGTATATTGAATAAGATTGTTTATCCATAGCAAGGTAGTTTAACTAAGGCCCTTGTAGATTCACGCTCATGAAAGAAATAGTCCACTTGTTGTTCATATCATCCTTCTATGTGAGAACATCGACGAGAGACGTGTTAGAAGCAAAGGTGTAGAGAAAAAAATCCTTATGGAAATTTGGGTTGTACAATGTGGGTGCTTCTGTGATAGCTTTAATAATATGGGAAAACATGTCCTTTTCCCTTTTATACCATTTGTAGATAGCTTCCTTCTTCACCATCTCCTGTAATTTTTTTACAATCTGAGTGTAATCATAGATGAACTTAGGAAGGAATTTAATCTTCCCCGAGAAGGATTGCATGGCCTTCGTGTTAATTAGGAAGGGAATCTATGTGATTGTTCTGACCCTCTTCAATTCTGCCTTAATCCCACTTTTAGAAATAATGTGTCCTAAGAGATTATCCTCAGACACTATGAAGATACTCTTCTTGGGATTGAGGGATATCCCGTACTTGCGACATCGATCGAAACTTTTCTTTAAGTGGTGAATGTGATCTGAACTATGTTTGGAAAACATAGTTACGTCATCAAGACACACCACTGCGCATTTCCCAATCAATCCGCATAATGCAATTTCCATAGCACGCTAAAATTTTTCACCAACATTTATCAACCTAAATGGCATTCGATTAAACGCGAGCATACCCCACTTTTTTCGGAAGGTGGTTTTAATTTTGTTAAGTTCTAAGACTAGAACCTAATTGTATCCTAAGGAACCATCAAGCAAAGAAAAAATTTCAGACATTGATATTTCTTTTAATATTTGTTTCATGGACGACACGGGGTAGTTTTCCTTGTGCAAGGCACGAGCGATATTTCGAAAATCAACGCATAGACATATTTCCTTGGACTTATTTCTTACTGGGACCACATTTAACACCTAGGTGGAGTGTTTCACTTTGTATAAGATCTAAGTATCCAACAACTTCCTTAACTATTTATGAATAAGAGGCTCCAACGTCATATGTACTTTTCTCATCTTCTGTTGAAACAACTTGGCCCCTTCTTTTATTGGTATCACATGATGGATGGTTTTTGTGTCATAAGTTTTAGGCTCATCATATTTCCACACGAACACATCTTGGTATTGATTGAATAAAAGGATAAAGGCTTGTCACACTTGAGGTGTATAGCAAGTACCAAGATTGGCATACTTCGGATCCTTGTTTGTTCCCAAGTTAATCTACTCGTGTGACAGCATGGAATAGTGGATTTTGGCATTAACAGGTCCCTGAAAGTGATTTTGCAGGTCATACAGCTTCTCCAAAGATACCACAGCATTCGGCATGAGATTTCCTTTACTCGTGTTGACTGCATCCTGCAGTGCCTTTTCGTTCTCGTCCTCTTCGATCACTACATCTTTAAACACATCAGTGTTTGCCATGAAACACAGTATATGTTGGTCATCATTAAAAATTCATAAATTAGTGATATTATCGAGGACAAATGGTTTATAAATAATTTCTATAGAAAATACATCCCTCAATGGTGACAACCTAGAATCATCATTTGCTAGTGCATCCACTTTTGTGTTACGCATTCTTGTAAAGAAAATAATATGAAAATTTAGGAAATGTGAAATTAGATGACATACCTCTTGTTGATAACTCTTTAGATGAGGTGAAATGTAATTAATGGTATCGCATACCTACCGCACCACAATTTCTAAATCACCTACTACTTTTAAGGGTAGAACATTGAGGTTGATAGCTCTTTGTAAGCCCAAGATCAGTGCCTCATATTCAAGGGTGTTGTTTGTGCACTCAAATTCTAAGTGGCTAGAGATTACATGTTTTCTTTTTAGCGAGTATATTAAAACACAAACAGCTCCAGAGCCTTCCTATGTCTTATAACAATCAAATTACAGAATCCACATGTCATATGTACTTTGATCATGAACTGTAGTAGTACTAGTCCTACTACCACTACTACTAACTGTAAAAAGGCCATTTCCACCAATTGGACTAGGAAGGAGCTCCAACTATGTTTCTGGTGGGACTGGGGATGAATATGCAAGATAACACCCCAGTTGAGTCTCCAAGAATCAATTTTCAAAAATGATTTATGTGAAATCTACTGGTCCATCGTGTCCATTCAAGGGAGTGACATTATTTTTCGTGTATATTTCTAAGTATACTCGAATTTGGTTGTTTTTGCCCTTATACAGAAGCCATAGGTGTGAATAGTCTGTGGAAAATTATCCTTGTAACTTACTTGAAAATTATCTACTTAACAATAATATATATGCCTCCAGTATATCCACAATCACTATGTTTATTCATTGGTGAACTCCTATGTTGGATGATAAACGGATGACCACGTCTTTGAGTTCAACAACTGCATGGACAAGAGTCCTCTCTAGCTGAAGAATTTGTGCATTTGTTTTATTCCATTTTTCATTGATTTTCTTTGCGATAGATAATGGCATTACATTCACTAATGCACCAGAATCAACCAAGCAATTATGTACATTTAAATTGAAAATTTCAAACGTTAAGAGAAAGCGAGGGTAGAGTCTATTCGCTTCCATTGTTAAAGCATTAAGTACTAACTCGAGCAAACCAGAATATGTACCTGATCCCTTGTATGAAGGGGAATCATTACGTGTGTAGGACTTCCCAAGTGCTCGTAAGAGGATATCTCACTGGCTCATGATATCAGTTAACTCAAACATTGAAATGTTTGCACAAACCTTCTTCATATCTTAAACTATGTTGTAGTGCATAGAAGGAAGGATGGTCGAAGTGTCTGGGGAAGAATCATGACTTATGAATTCTAGAGCAATGGTCTTGTCTTTGTTGTTTGCAGAATTTCTTTTCGTTGAGGCCGATTTCCTAGACTTTCTCTGAGTGTTCTACACTGAGTTGATCGGTGGATTGATTTTCCTTAACAGGCCTTCTTTGAGTCTCTGCTTCGTCAAATCTAATGTAGTGATTGGCCCTTGGCTTCTCAAATTGTATCGATTGGTCTCCTCTTGGGTCGGAGGGTCACTTGGAGGTTGTTCCTTAGTTGTGCTCTTTTGGGCTATGAGTATGCAATTGAACATGTTTATTGCACGCCCAACACATGGAGTTTCATTAGGTGCAACAGGTTCTTCATTTTCTTCTTCTAACTAGGTCTGCTCATCAACAAGCACCGCATCTCAAAGATGCGTAGCAAGAACGTTCATGGTGTGATTCCACTATGGGCATGCTTTCTCATAATGATGAGCTTGATGATATGAACAAAATGTGTATGTTTCCAAACTGTTAGGGTCCTATAATAATAGGATTCATAATTTTGAATTGACTTTGATTAGACTTGTAATTTTAAAATAAATCTTCAAGGAAATCACATGAGAGATTTTAGAACCGACGCGTTTCGAACTACTAAATGTAGTTCATCATCAGGATAATGAAGACTGGTTGATCCGACTATCCATATATATATCATGCAGAGAAAAGAAATGGTCAAAACCTATGGAAAAACAGATGTTAAAAACAGTCAAAAATGAAAATGAAAATAAATAAATAAATATATAAAAAATTAATTAACCCAAATTAAAATTAAAACTAACAAAATAGTCAAAAATAAATAAATAAAAAATAGATAAATTCAAAAACTAAAACTAAAAAGAATAGGTCAATAAAAGTAAAATTAAAAATAATAAATTAAAATAAAGTAAAACAATAATAAAACAGATAAATAAATGAACTCTAAAAAAATAAAAAATATAAAATAAAAAGATTTAAAAAAATATAAAATAAATAAATAGAAGCAACAGGAAAAATAAATCCCATCCTAATGTAATAAAATAATAAAAATACAAACCAAGTCAAACAACAAATAAAAAATAAAAATAAAAACTAAAGAATAAGTCAATAAAATTAAAAACAAACATAAATTAAACTAGAATAAAAGTACTAAAATAGATAAATAAATAAACTATATATAAAATAAAATCAAAATTAAAAATAAAGAAATATTGAAAAGGACTTAAAACTATGTTAGCATTAGAAATAATATTTAAAGAATAAAATAAATAAGGGAACATCTAACTTCAAACACGTATCAAGCAAAAAACAAAGGGAAACCAAAGGAGAGGAAAACAGAGGAGGCAGGACCACTACTGAGAGAAAAGAGATGGAATCCAACAACTGCTAACTTTCCACCTGTCATCCCTGTTCAACATAAGGGGCCTTTTCTCAATCTCAATAGCTTCCCTACATTTACGGTGATGAAAATGCTCCACCCTAGCAATGACTCTGGATTCTTCCATACAAATGTGATGCTTCGTCTTCTCTGCATGCTCAGCTAGAGCTTAGGACCTTGTTCTACCATGCCTGATATCCGCAGTATGCTCTTGAATCCTTCTATTAATCGACCGACATTTTTCTCCAATGTAGGGAATCCCACATGAGCACGAGATCAAAGAAACACCTTTCATGCTTTTGGGGTCCAACGGGTCTTTAACAGATCCAAGGGAACCATGAATGGTGTTCAAAGGTTTAAAAGAGGAAGAGATATTATGCTTCCTTAAAATCCGAGCGATATTGTCAGTATTACCTTGTATAAAAGGAAAATGAACTCTACCAACAAAATCATATTTTACTTTTTTCTAATTCGAACCTCTGCTAGCATTCATGAACGCCTTAAAACCTTGAATAGGAAAATGAACTCTACCAACAAAATCATATTTTACTTTTTTCTAATTCGAACCTCTGCTAGCATTCATGAACGCCTTAAAACCTTGAATTTTACTTTTCTTTCTGCAAAAATGCTCTCCCATATTAGAAAAATTAGAAAATGTAAAGAGGGTAAAATACTCAAAATAAAAATAAAAGGACTAAAAGAAAAAGGTGAAAAAGAATATAAAAAATGAACCCCAACCAAAAAGATATAAAAATAGATCATGAAAGTGATGCAAATTCAAATGCCACTACTATTTACTTTAGTTTTCAAAATAAATATCGTGTGCAGCTTGTCAAAAATGCCACAATCCATGAAAGTCAAACTGCTTAATCTTGACCTTTCATTCTTTAAATTTCATGTTGATAGATAGAGAATAAAGATCTAGACAAGCTGTTTAATCTTGGCAGATCAGTAGTTAGGTAGAGAATAATAAGGATCTCAACAGTTTAATGTGAGCCCTTGGAAGAAATAAGGATAGAATTAGTTAGTTTGTTGTTAAAAGAAAAATTAATAAGGGTTTGCAACCTCAAATTCACCCATGTAAATGAAGAAAAAATGTTAGGGTAGCTGATGAGTAGGCAGAAACAGTTTTCACAAAGCATGGACAGCAGAAAATTGATCATTTCATATTTACTAACTTCCTTTCGAAATAATTTTCCCTTGTAAAAATACCCTTTCCCCTTCATTTTAACCCTTTTCCCATACTTAATTCATTTTTACTACAAAAACCCCTTTTCCTAAGTTCAAAATACATTTTCTTTTATTAACTTCTATTTTTTATTTAAAAATACACCAAAAACTGATAAAAATAATTTTATCCTAAGTTAAATGGTTAAATCTATATGTCGGGCCCCACTACAAATATCCCACCCCAATATAAGTTTTTACATTAAAACTTAATGATAAATCTCGCACATATTAACATTTGACTTTATATATTAAATCCCCTAAAATACCTTTATCTCGTATATATTAACTCCCCTTTATATATATTTCCCCAACCCATGTTTTATTTATAACCTGTAGTTTTATTTCCCCACATGTGATATATTTCCATACCCCACTTGTTATAAACCCCGCCTATACATAGGTCCCACTTACCCAAACCCCATTGGTTATATATTAAACTATGCCTATTACAAACCCCGACCATGTATATTAAACCATAGCTCTATGCATATCCCATTGCATAGCTTAAAGTCCTAGGCCCCATGCCTATCTAAATCCCAAACACTCCATCGTATTCGCTCAGCCTTCTGATCTATACCAATCAGATCCGATGCCCCATATCTCCTTTTACACATTCCATTGCCCGATCCTTAACAAACTCAAGACCTTGTGAAATGTGTGGTTTATGGAGCTCTGCTCCTAGCTACGTGGCGCTATTCATTTGATCGTATCCTCAAGATTTATACCGCCTACCACCTTTCACTCATGTGAAAACCATTGGGTTGTATTCTTGCCCATTTCGAAAACCACCTTTCCATTTGAATTAACCTCGTGCTTTAATGTTAATCATTGTTGGTTAAAATGCATATTAGCTGCCCTTTCCAAGTCTTTTTCACCATTTTGGTTACAATTTCCGCATAACAGAGACTGTTGGCCTATTTCCAAACAACCATATCACTCTGTTGACCTTATTTCAAGCCATTTTACCATAAATCAAGACTATTTTCCGCTACAACCAATACATAACTTGATTTGAAGCTCTATAAAGACCAGAAGAACCTCATAAAGCCTCTGCTACCTCAGAATCCTTCTGCAAACTAAAAAACTCATTTTATCCGGGTATTCCTTAGTGTTTAAGCCTATTTTCTTAATCTAAAGAGAAATAATAAGTAATCAAATCATTTAGAAGCCTCTGCAAACCTGAGGAAAGCCCTCTTGCCTTCCAATATTTTTCTGCAGACCCTAGTCTTATTTTCACAGAGTTCATGAGATCCTGAGACTGTTTTTTAACACAAAAGAGTATAATTTGATCATTTAGATCAGTATAGACGATAGGATAAACCCCTGTTTCATCCTAAACTAGTCTGCAAACTGTAATTATCTTGCTGAGGTGCTCCAAAAGGCCTGAATCCATTTCTTGAGTCAAAAGATTAATCAATTGAGTAAAATTAACAAAAAAATGGCTTCCAAAAGCATTGTATATGTCAATCCTCTTCAACCTCCAGTTTTAGATCTAGAACACACTCCCTTAGTTGATAAATATTTTAAAATTATTGGCCTTGTCCCTGAGTTTAACCTTCTTGAGCTCCAGTACTGGAGCCGTGAAAAATCCATTGACCAAGTAGATGAGGTTTTCATTTGGGAATCTAATTTGCCAAATTATGTTCTCCCACAGACTTTCCAGTGCCCAAAAGTGATTAGACTCTGTCAATATTTCTATTTCCCTAACCAGAGAGCCCTAATTACCCCCGGAAAAGAAATTATGTTCACCATCACAGCTGATTCAATCAACCAAATGTTGCAGATCCAAACTAGGCCAGATGAAACCCCTTTGTCCATTGAGGCTCTTACACAGTTATACCTGAATCTGGTCTTCCCCGAGAGATTCCAGATATTCCAAACTTTCATGCCTTCATAAGTAGAAACTCCCAAGGTAAATCCTCCTTACCCATCTGCAATATTTTCTAAGAGAACCAAACACATCATCACAATGTTGTCCTGCATTTTGGGTTATTTTACTGATGAGCATGTTGATGCTTCAATGTTGGGTTTCCTGTCTACTTTCACAATTGGTCAGCCTCCTGCTACCCTTTTCAATTTTTCCCAGTACCATGCTGATACTATCCATGAACAACTTGTTAAAATGCCTGAAGAAGGTGTTTTCTAATATTCATCAGTCCTATTCCACATGTTTTTTTATTTTCAGTCTGAGAAATTTACCATCAACCTTCAAAAGCTTGATGCTAAAGGTAACCCATAGTTATTTATATTTTGGACACCAATTATTAGAAAATACTCCACATAGTCCACCTACACAGAGTTCATTGATTATTGTATTCATCCTATGGTCAATATTCTGAACAACAACACGCAGCCAAGAATTAGTGAGGAAATTAAGAAGGTCCTGCAATTATCAGAGCATAATAGGATAGGAGATTTGTACCTCTATCAAAACCATACAAATATTAGGGTATATGGAACAAATATTATTCCATATAAACTGCCCAAATACCTCCCAATGAGGTTATTTTCCCTTGAGTATATAAGGCAGATCTTTAATCCTGATGGAATCAATTTCTTGGCAGCCAAAAAGAAGACACAGCTCAAAATAAAAAATCAGGGTGGCCCTTTTATTTGTAACAGTAGAGATGCAGGTCCACAAGAAGAAAAGTATTTGTAGGAGTTTAAGTTCAATCCAAGCTTTCAGTGGTATTATGATCCTCTAGGAGTAATAAGAAAACTAAGGATTAAATGCAAATTAACTCCTTATGTACATGATAAGAAACCAAACATTGAGAAATACTCCAACCAGTCTGAATGGCTGGAGAAAACTTTCACAAAGGCAGAGAATCAAGGTGATACTAGTCAAATCTTGCAAACTCTAGCCCAAGAAGATAGAAACTCAAAAAGAATCAGAGAAGAAGGATCATACACTGCAGAAACTACCACTGAAACTAAATTTAAATTGATGTACATGAAGAAGCCTAAATTAAATCCTGTAAATGAGGAAGTGGAAATAATTGAAGTAATTGGTATTGATGCAACAGTGAAAGACAATGCTCCTCCTGCAGTTTCTGAAGAGACACATCAGCCTTGAACTTCAAACAGTCAGCTAATTCAAAAACAAAATAATGTTGAAGTATATTCTTCCAGTAAACCAGTAGAGAAAGAGATGTACATTATGCAGAAATATAAAGAAATAAAGATCAGAAACTTAAAGGTTGATACATACACACAGTACTGGAAGTAGTCACCCAGTGATAAAAGCATATTACTTTCTGCTTTTGACTATAAGATTAGGAAGATGCAGATGACCTTCTTGCAGCCTACAGTAAAGTATCCCAAAACATCAGCTGATTACAAAAAGACATCATATGAAGTTTAGGCTCAGGATCTTCATCTTATTGACCAGATTGAATTTCACAAAAAAGCTAGTGCAATGCTTTATTCAACCATGAAAAATAAAGCCATGAGTGTTCATAAGCTGCAAAACACTCTTGGGAATATCAGAGATCAGCTTAAATTAGAAAATGCATCCTCAGAGGCTAAGGATAACAGAATCAAATCACTGGAAGATTTGATTATTGAAGTATGATATGATCCAACAAATGTATAAGTTGCAAATGAATTGATAAAGAAGAAAACTTAAGTTACCTCCTACAAAACATCCACGGGCAAAGGAATTGTTAGAATATGCAAGCCAAAAAGATGAGATGATGAATCTCATTCTTCAATTATTTACCCAAATAAAAGAAGTGGAAATAGAGATGGAAAAATAATCGCAGGACAAAAAGGCCAGATCAGAAGAAGTCCCTATCACAGTCATTCCAGTAGTCACTATTGTTGTCCCTTTGATCTGAAATTGTGAGAACAAAGTATTTCTCATACAAAGATTGATAGTAAGGGGCATTTACTGGTCATTTCACCTTTACTATAAAGGATGAAACCATAAGCTTCTGGCCCACAAACTGGCTCTGCCTAAAGAAATAAAATGTAATCACTGAAATAGATCTGATTAATGAAAGTATTTGTTTATGCAAAGTATTCATTAATCCAACTTTAATGTGTGAATAGGCAAGTATACATATTCTGCAAATGAAGTATAATGGTTTGAAGATGAACTAACAAGTTTTTTTCACTGTTTAAACCTGCTTGGGAAAAGTTTTCTTATAAAAATTTACTGTTTAAAGGAGCAGAATCTGAAAATATGCAGCAAAATTATACAGTATGACAGCAAATAATTGTTTAAGCGGTTCACCCCTCTCTTGGGCTACCTCCGCTGGGTCCAAAAGCCTCTAATTAGGCTTTTCCCTTTTTGATTAAATGCTCAAAATGTGAATAAAACTGTATAGAAGCCTCAAATGGAAAAATACACTGCAAATTAAGATTCAAAAGGCTCAAATCAATATAAAATGACTAAACAAACACCTCCATTGGATGAAGGTAGTCCAAAACAGCTCTTCTTCCCTTAGGCCCTAGTGGCTCCACGACCAAAAACGCTGGTAAATTCTCTGATAGAGTGCCTTGATGGCTCTGCAAACACTCCAACAGTTTCAAAATGATCAATTACCCCAGAATTAAAAAAAATTTCGTCCAAAAAGGACTTTCCTAGCCAAAGTTATGGCTCTTTACTCCAACTGCCAGTTAAGCCTAGAGAAACTCCACTAAATCTGGTGGAACTGCAGTTAAGCCCTCCAAAATAGGGCGGCCACCAAAATAGGCGGAGTCCGCCAACATCCCCGCCAGTTCGTGGTGCTAAGGATAAGGGTACATAAGACCGCAACCTCCGGAGTTTGGTTAGGAACTTTGAGTTATATGCGCTGAAACATTAATATATAACCATATGATATAAATGAAACTCCGCACCATTGGTATAGTCATGTGACCATACCCCAACACTGCACGCCGACTGGAATAAGCCGTGGGTTCCGAGCTCTGAGTCATATGAAGGAGGGGGCTGGCCCCATTTCGGGCCCGCCCAAACGAATGCAAACCTTTAAATACAACTTCACGTGAATGGTTTACAAGAACCACCACGCTAGCCTAACGGTCAGTCCTCTCCACTGTTTCTGACCCGACCCGGGTTCAAGTCCTGCCGAGTCCATATATATTTTTTAAACGCGCCATTTCATTCAACCATTCTGCCTTGGGGCCACGTGGCGGCCTCCGGGCTAGCCACGTGGCGCTCTGTAATTGGCCACAAGTGGAATATTCCGTAGAATATTCCATGGAATATTCCCAAAATATTCTGTGGAATAGTCTTTTTTTAATAAAAATATTTTATAAAGTCAACTTTGGCATTTTTTAATTGAAATTGGCGGATCTTTAAAACTGAATATCTTCTTCATATGACAACGGATTTGAGTGCCGTTCACGGCGTTGGGATCGTATCGCCGAGCTCTTTCCAGTCGATCTTGTTAGGAACAATTCTGAGAAACTTCATTTTTGAGCATATTTCTACAAGAGACTTGATCTCCTGATCACACCTCCCAAATGGGAAGCTTTTGGACCCTCAAAAGCTTACTGAAATGCTGAGCTGAACTATAGTACAACAAATGAGAGAATAACAACATCCTCTTCTCTTCAGCCTTCAAAAATTTCCCTGAATTGCCAACTGTTCACATGGTGAATTTTGTTGAATGAGCCATGTACTTGTGTCGAATCCCGACCAAGTTTTCTCACCATACCAATCTGCCATACTGAAACCAGCAATGACAATTACTGAACTTTGTGCCCTCTTTGCTTGCATGCCTTTCCAACTCATGGAATCTTGCACTGCTTTACACTGACACTTCGTTCTTTGCACCAAACGACACCAAAAGCATCTTGTGCAACATACAACATCAACAACAAGTTGACAAACAACAAGATACATCATCCCAAAAACATGTGGGTGATCAAGAGCTGAACCAAAAGACATTTCTGCAACATAAGTGAGTATCATACTCATCTTTTACACCTCCATGGCGAAATTTTGCAACAACAAAGAAATTCCTTCAACTGAAACTTCTTATACATGCAATCTTGCATCAACTTTTCAACTGAAATACATGCATACCAATTTGAAAATTTCATGTACAAAATGAAGATGAATTACTGCAATAAGAAGTTAATCCACTTCTTTCCAAGCCAACTCCATGGCGTATTTTGCGAATGTGATACGCCTTCGTGTGAATCTTCCATTTCAACATCGATAATGGACTCCATAGATCCACTTGCACCAAACTGTTTGTCCCTTAGCTGCATGCGCTTTGGACTATTTGTTGGATGCAAAGTCCAACAATGAGAGACATCATGTCCCTTCCTTTGACAAACTAGGCAAATCTTAAGCACTTTCTGAGAAAGTTCTCTTTGCCTCTTCTGCTTCCTCTGTGCTTTCTTTTTCAACCAGCATCTTGAAGCAACATGGTTAACTCCACCAAAAAATGTGCAACAAAATTTTCTTTCATTTGAACAAGAAAAATGATCATTCTTTGCAGAAACATAATCAAATTGATCATGTGAATGATTATACCTCTTTTGCTGCAATGAAGGCTTCAAACAATGGCAATCATCCTTAAAACAAATTTGACATATATGCATAGAAGAACTTGGAATAAATGTTCTCTTTAAATTTGCATCACATTCTTGAATGCATGAGCTCAAAGCTTCGCCATTAAGTTGCTCATAGCCAAGACCAATATTCTTGGGATGCTCCACAACACAAATAGGCTCAACAATGCCTTGTGCATGCTTGCCCAAACCTTTGCCTTCTTGATAGCCCATTTTCAACATCAATTTGGACCCAATACCTCTTGTATGTTTTTCAAAAGAACCTACATACTTTTCAATGGAGGAACTTCAAGACAAGTTGGAACGATTATCCTCTTCCTCAAGAATTTTCTTGGACAAAGCTTCTTGAGCTTGAAGAAGCTGCAACTCCATATCATGCATTCTTTGAAGAATGGCTTCTTTCTCTTCCTGCATAGCTAGCAATTGTGCATGAAGCTTAACGTTGTCTCTTTGATCCTCAATGAGAATCTGCACCATGTCCTTCACCTTAAAAAACTCATTCTTCATGTCATCATTGAAGAATCTCGTGAAGGAGGAAACTTCACTTGTAGAAGAAGATGACATTATGTAAATGTTCAAACAACCACAAAACACAAACTATTGGAGTTTGTTTTCCAAAGATAATCTTGAGGTAAATTGGGTGAGGAAAATAGTATTCAATCGTTTCCAAGACTTAGCTAACAACAACTATCCTTCCAACTCAAGAAAACTCATACATGAAACCATTTTGCAACCAAATAAACAGTAAATCTCTTATACTGTTTTAAAACCTTTTTCACAATAAGGAATGCTCAACCTGAGCTTTGATACCAACCTGATCTAAAATTGTGAGAACAAAGTATTTCTCATACAGAGATTGACAGTAAGGGGCATTTACTGGTCATTTCACCTTTGCTAGAAAGGATGAAACCAGAAGCTTCTGGCCCACAAACTGGCTCTGCCTAAAGAAATAAAATGCAATCACTGAAATAGATCTGATTAATGAAAGTATTTGTTTATGCAAAGTATTCATTAATCCAACTTTAATGTGTGAATAGGCAAGTATACATATTATGCAAATGAAGTATAATGGTTTGAAGATGAACTAACAAGTTTTGTTCACTATTTAAACCTGCTTGGGAAAAGTTTGCTTATAAAAATTTACTGTTTAAAGGAGCAGAATCTGAAAATATGCAGCAAAATTATACAGTATGACAGAAAATAATTGTTTAAGCGGTTCACCCCTCTCTTGGGCTACCTCCGCTGGGTCCAAAAGCCTCTAATTAGGCTTTTCCCTTTTTGATTAAATGCTCAAAATGTGAATACAACTGTATAGAAGCCTCAAATGGAAAAATACACTGCAAATTAAGATTCAGAAGGCTCAAATCAATATAAAAAGACTAAACAACCACCTCCATTGGATGAAAGTAGTCCAAAACAACTCTTCTTCCCTTAGGCCCTAGTGGCTCCATGACCAAAAACGCTGGTAAATTCTCTATTAGAGCGCCCTGATGGCTCTGCATATACTCCCAACAGCTCCAGAATGCTTCCAACACCCAAAATCAAAAACAATTTCGTCTAAAAAGGACTTTCCTAGCCAAAGTTATGGCTCTTTTACTCCCACTGCCAGTTGGCCTAAAAAAACTCCAATTAAATCTGGTGGAACTGCAGTTAAGCCCTCCAAAATAGGGCAGCCACCAAAATAGGTGGAGTCTGCCAACATCCCCGCCAGTTCGTGGTGCTAAGGATAAGGGTGCATAAGACCGCAACCTCCGGAGTTTGGTTAGGAACTTTGAGTTATATGTGCTGAAACATTAATATATAACCATATGATATAAATGAAACTCCGCACCATTGGTATAGTCGTGTGACCATACCCCAACACTGCACGCCGACTGGAATAAGCCGTGGGTTCTGAGCTCTGAGTCATATGAAGGAGGGGGCTGGCACTTCGGGGCTGGCCCCCTTTCGGGCCCACCCAAACGAATGCAAACCTTTAAATACAACTTCACGCGAATGGTTTACAAGAACCACCGCGCTGGCCTAACGGTCAGTCCTCTCCACTGTTTCCTACCCGACCCGAGTTCAAGTCCTGCTGAGTCCATATATATTTTTTAAACGCTCCATTTCATTCAACCATTTTACCTTGGGGCCATGTGGCAGCCTCCGAGCTAGCCACGTGGCACTCTGTAATTGGCCACAAGCAGAATATTCTGTAGAATATTCTGTGGAACATTCCTTTTTTAATAAAAATATTTTATAAAGTCAATTTTGGCATTTTTTAATTGAAATTGGCGGACCTTTAAAACTGAATATCTTCTTCATACAGAAACGGATTTGAGTGCCGTTCATGGCGTTGGGATCGTATCACCAAGCTCTTTCCAGTCAATCTAGTTCAGACCAATTCTAAGCAACTTCATTTTTTAGCATATTTCTACAAGAGACTTGATCTCCTAATCACCCTTCTACATTGGCAGAATCATTTGCCCCTACAATTCCTATTGCTACAACACTTCCTATTACCTCAACAACAGATTCTTCAACAACATCAACACAGCCTACAGATAAGGAAACTAAACTTGTGAAGGAAATGCAAGAAATGTCTATTCAGAGAAATGAAATCAACAGACTCAAAGAACAGTTGAAAAGTTTGACTGATGAGAAGAATTTTTTTTCAGATTATGCACAACAATGAATTTCAGAAGACAAACAGGTTGAATGAGAAATTACAGAAGCTAGAGAAAGAACTAACACTGAAAGAACCTATGGCACAAGTCAAACAGCAGCTTTGGGCCAATATCATTGAATTTGTCAATGATATTTGACCATCCATTCAGGTTATCTATGAACAGAAAGATCTAATTAAATAAACAGGTGAATCCATCCAAAATATCAAAGAAGAACTTGGTACGAAACCTGAAGAAGCTCTTGAAATCATCAAATTTCTTAATTCCAAAAATAAGCAGGAGTTAGAAGAAATTGGTATAGCTAATAGGATAGATACAGTTCTTGAAGTCAAGAAAGTGATTTCAAAAGGAAACTTGATGATACAGCTAGAAGCGAAATACCAGAATATGGAAGTTTCCATAACCAAGTTCATGATGAAGTTTTGATATTCTAAGGCAGAAAGGCCTTCCAAATCCACTGGTTATAAATGATAGGTTGATGAAGCAAGAAGAATATGATATGAAGATCATAGAGGTATCTAAGGAGCAATCCAATAACTCAACCATGCAAGGTATTCCAACAGAGCAAGTACCCTACAAAATCTTTGAAAACCTCTTTTACCTACAGCATGAGGTAAAAAAATTATTTGTCAACAAGCCTAAATTTTCAAAGTATACAGAGGCAGATGAAATATTCAAAAGGATAGTGATGATCAATTACCAGAAGCTGAATTTTGGGAAAAAATGACTGATTTACTATGAAGAGAATAGCAGTAAAAAAAAGCAGTCAAAGGTTAAAACAAGATTAACAGTTTACAGTAAAAAGAGACAGTCAAAGAGTATCAAACAGGTTAAAGAGTATCAGATGAAAGATATGGTTTAAAGTTAAATCAAAGATGAAAAATAGAGTTGAAAACTACCAGCAACAGTATATTCAATAAAAGCAGGGACAACTTGCATTAGTTAGATAGTTGTCTCTATCTTCTTGCATGAAGATATTTATTTTCCATAAATAATTCCTAAGTTTGTTTTAGGGTATTTTGTTAGATTTTTTGTATAAATACTTCACATTTCGAAGTATTGAGAGTGGATGAATTTTTGAACATTTATATAGTTGTAATATTCTATAACCTCAGGGTGATTGTACCAATTTCAAGTCAGCATACTAGATTAAAGCAATAAATAGATTATATTACAGGATTCATGTGTTGGGCCACTACAGTGAAGTACTTTCTATTTGTTTAATTGTTTCTTTCTGAATTTTTCACATGCTTATATGTTTTCTTAATCTAAATGATATAATAGGAATGTTATTACAGAATATGTTTAATTACACTTTGTCTTGAGCTATTTATCATTTATATGTTTTCTACTGATATCCAGATTATGGAATTCTTAATTATTCCCTTGTTTCGATTGACCTATGTCTTTTCTCTCATTATCCGGATTTGAGAACCCTTAATCACTCTCTTACCCCGATTGGAACCATTTTCACCATCAACTTAAGGATCTGAAGTGACTAAACTATCTTGCCATGTGAATACTTCCCTTTAGAACCTTGATCCTGCTTCTTTTGCTTGACATTTTGACTCCATTAGCCCAATGTAATGCAGACCTAAATCTATCCATCTGAGTAAGTGATTTCACCACCAAACCAAATCCAAAAATCAAATCCCAAGTAATCCTACATAACTAGCCTAAAATCAACCACAATCAACAAAGATAAATCATATAGAGAGAGCTCTCTCTTAGCATTAGGAAGGCTAGATCCTAAGGCTTAAAAGTAGGTTTGTGGTTACCTATAATACTCTTTAAAACAAAAAAAATAAACAACCCTTTGAGAATTATTGGAGTGATAACACAAACCATCAAGATTCAACATGGTGTTTGAGCTTGTGCAAGCTTTGCTAGTTGGTTACTACTGCTACCTGAATTCACAACCCTTATAAGCAGTTTGAATCTGGGAGGTTTATTGCTCACAATGGTTTCGCTTGAACTTTGTTTGAGATCTTCCATATCATTTGATAGATTCTTGATAAGACGAGTCAAGCTTTCAAGCTCATAAGGTTATTTCTCTTTGGCCTTTATTAGAGAGGCCTGAGACCTTTACCCGCATCTTTGGAGTCCTTTGTTGGTTCATCATCTGAGATGACTCTAGATGCATACAATTCTTTCTCAACCTCTAGCCTCTTCATAATTTTCCATTAATGTTTGTTCCACAGTTCGCTTCAGAACCTGCGCAGTTCTTATCGGCAAGGCAGAAGTGTAGTAATCTATTTTGATGGAGTCATGAGGTTTTGTGTCTTCTGGAAATTTATTCAAGATACGGTTGAACCTCTTATTGAAGTATTTCACTTTCTGTTTTTTCTCTATCTTAATGATTACCCACTGGTGAGCCCTACTAGTGCACCAAGAATGTTGCAACTACCAGAGGCTGCCCTACATTACTTTATCAACTGGGGGATTGTACAAACTTGGAGGTCACAGTGCTATATACACAACAGATGCATTCTAATCATGTCATCCTCTTCTAAGCTTTACGAAATGGTGCTACTTCTAGGTTTTCTAGGTGAAGGTTGTCAAACTTTTGAAATTAGGCCTAGGGCTATAAATTATTCAAAGTCATGGCACTATCAGCAATTATAGAACTATACTATAGCAAAAAATTACATCTAACTATTCTGCAATGAAAGAAATCTATTTATTAGACTATGATAAGAATTGAAAAGAAACCTAGGTATCTTGCATGAAGTAAATTGTTGAATTGAAATTTCATAAAAGAAACTAATATAATCACACTTTGTTGGGCCAAATGTCTAAACACACTCTACTTACCATGTGCTCTATCTATCATGCTTTTATTCATGACCTAACTATGCTTGAAAATGTATTGTCTTGCAGCTAGGAGAAGAAAGTGCTAAGCTGGCTCATGGAAGTCTTGAACACATGGGGGCAAGGCTGGAGATGTATGAGTGGTTTTTACAGGTTTATAATATGGTGACGGTGGTTTCTGGGCTTAAGGAGGGGCCCACGGGTGTTATTTCAAGTGCTACTATAGGTTTCCTGTAGTGCTACAGGAAAGTCCTGAATTGTTACAGGAAAAAGTTTGAGGACAATATGAGGCCAAAAATAGGTGGAAAAAGGGTAGGGAAGGTGGTGTGAAGGTGGACCACCCTTTGGTGAGGCTCAGAACCTCTTATGAAACATGTCTTGCGCCCCTAGGGTTTTCTCACGGTGTAGGGATGAAAAATCCGAAAATAGGGTTGATGGTGATTTCGATGAAAAAATGGGTGATGGAGGACGAGGGATGAAGTTGAAGTTGTTGGTGAAGTTCTCCTTGTCTATGCTACCTGTACCTGCAAACATAATAAATATTTATGAAATAAAAATTGATAAGTTCCTGATAAAGACAATGGAAAATATTACTTGAATTTGTAAAGAAAATCTACTCTAATCTACAAACAGAGATCTACCATAACATACTGAACATATTCATGGAATCACATCAAATGATCTCATCCATTCTAAGAAATCATAAACTAAGAATCATTTTTTGTTTGTGGGGAAGGTCTACCCCTCTCAAACTCTATTGACAGAGTTGAGAGGGGGATGCTTGACTCACGGCTTTATGAAGTTATCACCTATTCTACCACTCATGTAAGTAGACTAAATCTACAGCAAAAGACAAATGTAAGCAAACTAAAAATAGTAAATGAAAATACCAACAAACTAGCTAAATACTCATAAGAAAAACTAGCTAAATGACATGGAAGTAAATAATGATTACACAAGACAGGCTGAGGCACTTGAATTGCGCCCTAACCCATAAGCCCAGCTCTCTGCAACTAGATCAGTAAGGCAAAGTCTGAATACTCATTTCATTTCAAAAGATAGTCTCGTTACATAATTATAAAAGTATTGAAAAACTTATTACAAGAGCAAAGAGCCTAATGGCTTTCTCCAAAGTTACAATCCTAATGAGCTCTTTCTCAGCTCTATTTAACCTAAAGGGTATCTACCAACAGCTCCCTAAAAAATAGGTTATGATTCCACTTGACTCCAAGTGAAGTATGGCTTGAGTGCACTTGATCTTGAGTTTTCTTGGTTGCCTTTGACTTCGAGTTGTTGGAGGGAATCTTGAGGATCCCTTGGATCCCTTTGGGAGTTAAGGAGGGTGTAAAACCCCCTAGTATCTCTCCTTGTTGTCTACTCCGAGTCTTTAAGACAAAATCTCCACAAAAATTCCATATCTTCATGATTTTCCTAAATTTTATCTTATGTTAGGTACTCTAAGTATGTTAAGTCTCAATCACCACCTACACTAGCATAATAATACCATAATATAATTAAAATGAAAGAAAAAGAGACTTAATAAGGAAAAAGGGTGACCATTAACCCTGTTAGTGTCCCATGATTTGGCAGATTGGTAAACCAAATGACAGGGTAACATCAGACCAATATTTGGAGTCCTAGGACCTAGCCTTCCTGGACTCGGAGAGGGCTCTCTCTATTATGCGCGAAGGATGTGAACTTGTTCGCTTTGCATAGTTGATTTTAGGCTAGTTGTTATGTGTAGGTTTGTTGTTTGTTTTGGTTGGGGTAAGATGATCAAGTAGGATAGGTGGAGTGAGAGGTTATCAAATCAACTGGGAAATCGAGTATATGAAGTCATTGATATCTTGATAATGAATTGGGGTACCTCACAGGGAAAATCTAGTGTAGTTAATGGATCTTTAAGTTTATGTGTGAGGTAAAATGGACATTAAGTTTGGGAACCAAGGTAGGGTAGAGGGCAGTTAAGAATCCTTTGTTAAATACCTATGAACAAAGAGATCTTAAATACTGATAAGAAAAATATACTAGTTATGAGATAGGGCACACCATTTTCTCAATAAAAATACTTTTAAAAAAATACACATTCAAGACATACAATCCAGTGGAGCAAATGAAGTAAGACAACTTATCTAACTTCAATGATTCTACTTTAAAGATTTGAAAACATATAAGAGACAAATAGCATCAATAAATGAAGAGGGGACGCCTAAACATCATTCATTGAACTATAAATAACTTCAAAACAAACTGATAAGCATATTCAAAGGGCAAGATCGAAACAAGACCTCTTTGACTTAACCTATCAATCAATACATCAAAGAGAGATTTCAATACAGAGTTTAGATAGCATTAAACAAGCAGGGCTTACCATGAATCATGTTTATAAACTAGCATATTAATTCAACAATGAAATAGGCAATCATAGGTAGGCCTAAGGAGAAATGAAGAATTCTTTAAGCTAACCCAGCAGAATAAAACATGAAAACAATAGCTAACAGGAGGACTGAGGTACCTCAAACAACATTTATCATCCTATACTCTTCTGAGCTATTGAAATATAGAAAGATGGACATATGGAAAACAAGAAAAACATGAACATATGAGAGATACATCACCATTAAATAAAATCAAGGATCCTGCAAGCAAGCCTTCATCACCATCAATAAAGGTGAATCATCCACAAGCTCGACAACACTAAATTGTTCTTCAACTTCCAAAAACCATGTATTGCTCTTAAACACATCAAGTCCCAACTGTTTACAATGAATCTGCATGCCTTATATAACAAGCAAGGAAGAGGAAAGCCTACTAGAGCATCTAGAAGCCTATTGGCCAACAAGAAATATCATAACTTGTCCTTGAGGCCTTGCAAAGCCCAAGGCGCAAAAATATACAACAAATATCTTTTCCGACCATATATAGCAATTAAATTGAATTGTAGGCCCTGAAAAGAATATGAAAACTTTCTAAACGCAAATTCTTCCCAGTCACCCATAGGAGTGCAGCACACTGTGTCAAAATTTGGAATTATGCTAGGAGCGCAACACAGAGACAGGAAAAATAAGTCGTTTTGCAGCAGCATTTTGGAGGCCTTCCCGATGTCAGAAAAGGCTCAGTGATGGCCCGTTGGAAAGCCCTTGAAGTTTTCCTTCTAAATATACCTTTATTTCTTCAATATGACCTCTGAAAATTTCCCAAAAATTTAAAATTCCAAGACTTCCAGGAGTGCAACACATGCTCAGAAAAGTAGGCAGAATGCTAAAAAATGAGTGTTTTTTACCCTTTTGGGGGACCAAAACAACTCCAATTGAGCTGAAAATTGGTGAGAATGCTCCTCTCATGATGAGGAATCCAAAAATTTAAACCTTTCTTCTTTAAGATGCCCTGGGAAAAAACGCAGCACAAGGTGTGCTGCGCTCCTAGCCTCAAAATTTGCAAAAAACCAAAAATTTGTTCAATTTCTCCCAAATTTGGTAGGTAGGTGCCTCATGGGTCCTGGGAGACCTATAGAGAAGCTTGGGCCGAAATATCAAGGCCAGCTTGGTATGTTTCCTTTTTTAGCGCTTGGACCTCATTTTGGGCAATTTTGAGTTTTTTCCTTACAACTTGGTTTCTTCGTGCATAGTGCTTAGCCATTCTCCTCTGCAAGTCCAAGCTTTTGTTAGCCTTCTTCAGCTTGGCTTCAAGGTGTATGTTAGCCCTTTCAATCCATGATTCCCTATCATGCTCAATTTCCATGGCAAGGAGTTCAGTGAGGGGACATTTTTATGCTTGGGCTGATTCTTCTTCTTTCTGCTTTTCCATTGCTTTCCTAAGACCCATAGTCCTAGGTCTCCTTCTAGTTTAACCCTCTTCATCACTACTTGCTTCATAGGCGCCCATGAACTCCTCTAACTTTACTTGTGACCTTTGAGCCTCTTTTCGATACCTGAGTGCTCTTGCTTCATAGATGGTCTATTGGCCACTTATCTATTTCCTTTGCATCTGATGGAAGTAAATGGCATCTTTAGCTCTCTCTAATTCAGCTTCCAAGTCCTTGATCTGTGCATTCCGAAGGGAGTTTTCAATTTTTGTTTCATTTTCCTCATCACTATCTATGTGGATGAGTTCAAACTCTCTTTCCTCCTCATGATTGCCTTCTTCCTCCTTCATTTTTTGTTTACCTTTGTCAATCATTTGAGTTGAGGAGGATGGCATGGCCCCTTGCCCTTTGGAGGCAACAAATACATGCCTCTCTCCTCTTTGATAGGTAATGGGGAAAGGTGCAACAAGTTACATTTGGAAACCTTGATCATTAGTGACCTTAGGAATGCTTTTCTCCTCATGGATGATCTTTGTGTGTGCATCTTTTTCACCTTGCTCTTGACTTCCCTTTTGATAAGAATTCTCACTATCTCTTATGCCATCATCATTGTGAAGACCCTTAGGACTGTCATCCTCTATTTTTGCAATGCTAGAAGTGTATTTATCACTGCTTGGTACATCTTCATCTTCATGATTGTCCTCTTATTCATCTTTTGACCCACTGTGTTCACTATCAAACTCAGCCTTTGTATCATTGTTTGCACTCTCTGTGGGTCCATTGTCATAGGCAATCTCATTAGTCCATTTTGTACTTTGATGGTCACTTTCTTCCTCACTAGGTGAGTTTTCTTCACTTCTCTGCCCACTGTCTTCTCTGTCTTGCCTATGGTCTTCACTTTCAATCTCAACCTCTGTTTCATAACTTGTATCATTTTCATTTTTTCTATGCTCACTGTCCTTTTCTTCAGAATTTGTCCCTTCACTAGCATGTATGTTGTCCTCTTGGATGACTTCTTCTCCACTGTCTGGTTCATTACCCTCATTATTGGGCTCATGATCTTCATTGTTTTTCCCACTGAAATCACTTTCAAACTCTATTTCCTGGCTGCTCTTGTCATCTTGGTCACTGTCTTCTTTGTCTTCTTCACTGTTTTCATATGCCTCCTATCCACTTTCCTTTGTATTTTCAGTGTCATCTTCTTCATTGTTTACTTCTTCTCCTTGACTATCATTTGTTTTTTGACTGTCATTAGGCTCATTGTTTTCCTCTTTTTCTAGCTCACTGTTTTCCTCTTGATAAGTTGCCTCTGTCCCTGTATCCTTGGAGTCATCTTCTTCATCATTTGACCCACTATTTTGGTCTTTTTTCTCATATGGGCTCACTTCTTTCATCTCTGTTCTCTTCTTCATTAACACTTTCTTCTTTTTCATTGCCTTAATCACTTTCTTTTTCCTCTCCTTCACTGCTTTCTTCTTTTTCATCTTCCTCTCCTTCACTGCTTTCTTCATTTTCATCTTCTTGTCCTTCACTGATTTCTTCTTGGTCATCTTCCCCTCCTTCACTGTTTTCTTCTTGGTCATATTCCCTTCCTTCACTGCTTTCTTCATTTTCTGATTTTTTAGGACAAGGTGAAAGAGGGAGGTTTATTTTAGGAGATGATTCATGTGAAGAGGATGAACCAAGGTTAGTGGAGGGTGATGGAGGTGTGTGAGGAGGAATTTGAGATGATGATGGCAGACTTTACAGAGGGATAGGCTGTGGAGTTGTGAAATCATCATGGGCGATGAAAACCTCCCATGGGATGCCTTGTTGTTCTAGTTGGTGTGAGACAATCACTTTGATGAGAGAATGATGAAAAAGGCTTGACATTTGTTGGGATGGAGGCCTCTTTTGCATGATGGAAGAAATTTTCTCAATACTTTTACAAAGGTAGTAGGGAAAATGTAGCAGCTTGGTTTTGGTGAAATGCATGAGGAGTCTTATGTGGTAGGAATAGGCATATCTCTCCAACAAATGAGAAAAAGGGAACATGGTTTTGCAACCAGCTTGACAACTTGGTTTCAAGAATGGGTGATAGTGGCTCAGGTCCAGATGAATTTGTTTGAACCACCTTTCTCCTATGCAAGGTATTCCAGTGGACATAGAGATGGCATTGGTGGTTAGCTCAAACTTCACCCCACCTAGGTGTCCTTGGTGGTTATGAAGGTTTAGGGGAAAAAGCTTGGTCAACTTAGGGTGACTCTGGTTATTTTTTACTTTTTCACAGAACTCATAGCATCCTAACTCTTGAAAACAGGAAACTATAGTAGGAGAGGTCATCAGTTCTTCAGTGTTTATAGGTTCAAACCTATTTGGCTTCCCACCCTTCCTCTGCTACTCTTTAGGCCTTTGACTTGCCTCATCAGTTTCAATACTGCCTTCCCTAGGCATTTTTTCCCTCATTCCTGCCTTTGAAAACAAACCTTGATCTATTTTTCCTATAGATAATATGCAGATGGTAGGAAGAAAATTCAAATACCTTCGAATTCCTTCAGCTGGAGCAAAGGATCATAGGTGCGCAGCACGGACCAGTCATGCCCTTCTGCACACAGTGTTATGCAGCTCCTAAACGGATAGGAGTGCATCATGGGTGCTTGTTGAACGCGCTGTCATGCAGCTCCTGAACGGATAGGAGCGCAGCACGAGCGCCTCCTGAACGTGCTATCGTGCAAGTGTTGAACGGGTAGTCGAGTGGCGGGTTACCTTCTGTACAGTATAGCTGTGTGTGCCCGGGCGGTCCTGAACATGCTGTCATGCAGCTCCTGAATGGACAGGAGCGCAACACGGGTAGATTATACATGTTATCAGTCGGGCGGAGGCTGCACGTTAGGGTCGGGTGGAGGTTGCACGTTACGTTTGGGTGGAGGTTGCACGTTACAGCCGGGCAGAGTATACACGGTGACTCTTCTACAGGTGTGCAGCGCCTCTACACAAGAACACAGTGCCCTTTAGGGATTTGTATGGGAATCCTTTCACAGGAGCGCAACACGATTTCTCAGGAGTGCAGCGCCCAGAAAAACTGCCCGAAGACTCTGTGTAATGTTCCAAAATTTTCCCGACAATAATTTGGAACATTAATTTTTTCTGATTTCACTTAGGAGGAGAATAAAAGGGTAAGGAGGCCCATCCATAATGATATTCTCAATAAAATCACTCATATTATGAAAGGGGATCATCTTTGGAGCTGGTTTGCACACCCTCATGTGTGAACAGGGTTATTTGCAAAGAGGCTTGGTTAAGTTTGAACAAATCAATAGCGCTGGGCCAAGAGGTGGAGCACACTTAGAGAAGCAACGCAGTATGAATGAGGAAAGGGTTATTTGGTGGAGGAAACCCTAATAGGAGTGGGACCCATGGAGAAGGGATTTCACTTGTTTAAAAGGAGGACAAGGCACCCATTTTTTCTCATGCTTATGTTTATTCATCTCAATTGTCCATTAGACAATTGTGCATTCTTTGCTACTTAGCAAGAATTGCAGGAGGAATTCTTGTTTAGGATTCCTTCTCCTTGTTGAGAGGTCTCTTGAGGGAATGTTCTTCATTCTCCTCACATCTAGGCTTGAGGCCAAGCATCCTCCATCAAGACAACATTATTTCTATAGCAGATTAATGTTGTGTTGCTGGGTGTTGTAGTGAGGGTTCACTACACCACCTTCATCAGCTATTTTCAGAGGAGGAGTCCCTCTTTCCTTTGGGATATTAGTTTGGAGGCATCCCGGAGCTTATTGCAGACTTTGGCATCAAGGAAAACTCATTCCATATCCCTACAGCGCAGTTCCATCCAGTGACTGCATTATTTTAAAAGGAGCATTTGAAGTGGGGCTCTTGCAGAGTATTGGAGGTTGAGATATTTGGTGAAGGGATCAACCTTTCATCCTAAAGATCCATTGGAGGAGACATATTCAGTTTGGGCATCATCTATAGCTTCTCCTTCTAGTTCTATTTTTGAGTTGCTGCAGCTACCCAGCAACTCCGGCATTTTGCAGATTTTGCATTTTAGAGTCAATCCTTCCAGGATTGATAGGAGGTAGTCTTTGGGAGTTGAGATCATCTCTCCTGATGTTGTTTTTGGCCATACATTGATATATTTATGTATTTTACATATGTAGCATGCACTTTCTCTATCAAACTGTGCTTTCATAGCTTGAGTTCACTTGTATAGCAGTGTTTTCATCATGATCTATGTACTTGTTCTTTGAGGCTGAGCATTGCTCATTTTGAGTATCATTTCCCTCAAGATCTTGTATTCTATTATTGCTGCTATTATTTAATAGGAAGGCTATGGATTTCTCTCACATTTATATGAGTTGAGTGTTGTTTCTACACCATTATTTTGTTTTCTTATTGCTGGAGCTCCAACTTTAGAATATCTTGATATATTCTCATTCTTGTAGAAATTTCCTGAAAAAGGAACATTACAGTGGTATCAAAGCATGATCTCTGGCCCAGCCAGTGGATCTCAGCCATCATGCTATCAAGGAGAGAGAAGATTAAGACTCCATTATATGGAGAAAAGAGGGAAGAAGAGCTTACAAAGCTTCTTCCAAAATCTGTACAGAGCATTCATGAAGAATTTGAGAAGCTAATGAGGGAGATTTGTACAGGATCTCCAAGAGGGTTTGAAACTGAGTCAAACTCTAGTTTTTCTTATAGAGAGTGTGAGCATGCAGCTACACCCTATAAGGTACAGCGCAGTCACATGGCCATCTTTTCCATGGAATGAAAAGAAGAAGAAGAAATGCCGAAGAGAGGAACTCTTAGAGGTTTCTTGCGTGAGTATGAATGCCATGGGAGGAAAAGAAGAAGAAGAAATGCCAAAGAGAGGAACTCCTAGAGGTTTCTTGCATGAGTATGAATCTCAAGCTCAGGAGTTTAGAGATCATATTACTTTTCCGGAGTTTTTCAAGTGTTACAGGTCAAAAAACCTCCTCATCAACTCATAGGAGAAGATAAATATGGAAGGAATACAAAGACCTAAACTAAACCTACTTCTGCCAAGGTAACACACCCTTATAAAAGCAAGAGAGCGTTATAACGCACCTGATCAATGAAAAGGTTGCGTTAGTGGCTAGGAAAACACACTGTTTAGACTAGAGGGCAGCGTTACCCGTGTTTTGAGTTTGCAACAGGAAAAACCCGCGGAGAATGATTTGAAATTCTAGCTTTTTCTCATAAGAGAGTCAGTACAAAATAGAAACTACAAAGCACTAGTCCCTTATTGGGCCTTGCCAAAAACAACTGAACTCTCAAGAAAGGAAAAAGCATGGGAAGTTGAGGAAACATCTTGGTTTTTTCTATTTAGAACTGGTGGAAGGAGAAAGGAAATGATTTCTCTCTCCATCTCCTATAAAATGGAGTTGTAGGCTCTTGGTTCAAGGTCGAAGGATTGTCAAAGTCTTGGAATACATGTGAAGCAGAGCATTATTGTTGTAGTGTGAAGGTCAAAAATCAAAGAGGTTCATTGAGAACTTGTTGATCAAGACATCACCACATTGAGAGATAGAGAGATTGGAGGGCTGAGGAGGGCTTGGTACAACTGACAGTTGAAATCCTCCTTTTCATAAATCAATAGAACTGTATCTGTTTTGTCCATTCTATGCGTTGATATTGTCATCGTTCTTCAATTACTTATATAGCATGAGATGAATGGCTTAGATGTGCATTGTTTAAATGTTTATCATATATTAAATTAATTGATAAGAAATGTATTTTGTGGTAGAGATTACACGGGTGCTTTGATTGATCGCATGGTCGAGATTTGGAGCTGGTGAAGGAGGATCCCTGCTTCGTTGTTTAGCGCTCTCCAAAAGACTTCAAGATCAGCAAAGAGGTAATCTTCAATCTTATTCCATCAAGTTGCTTAAGTTGATATGAACATGTATGTATCTTCATTGTGAACTATATATCTAATCTTACTGTCTGCCTCGGGCACCAGAAAGCCCTGAGAGGGATATTGGAGAACCAACAATCCAAGCATTTTACCCTATAGTATAATTGGCGACTCCACCGGGGAATTTAACCCCAAGTCTCTGGATTTTTTTCCTCCTTCTTTCCTCTGTTCACGTATCTTTCTGACCAACTTTTATGCCCAGTAAACATTTCAAAAGCTCACAGAGTTCAGTCCTATACTCTTTTTGGCCATCTAAAGAAATTTACCCTAGCTAACACTATCTTTTTTAGTATTCCAGAGTGTTATAACGCGGCCTAGCTTTGATTTCAGTGTGTTAGTCTCTGCATTAACGCTGTCTCTGCTCAGAACCAGTGTGTTACTCAGCCAAAAAAAATTTGTTCACCCCTGTGTTGTGTTCCTTTTTGGTTGTAGATTTTTGGCCATCATAACCACTTCTTGACTGAATCCCTATGCTTGTTTACTAGCTGGCATTGCTATTTGTTTGTTCTTGTTTAAAAAAGTTAATGTTGAATTCATTTACTTTTTAGAAGAAAATTTTTTTAGTTTTTCTGCATCTAGCTGAATTAATTCTGAAAATTTCAGATTAAAAGAATGTTAATATGAGGTAAATTGATGTCTTAATATTTAAGGTTGAACTTTTCTATTTGAATGTTAGTGCATGGATGTTGAAAGGAAACCTCTCCTTGATGAAATACTCTTCATCGAATTGAATATTTAGAGCATATTTTTGCATGGTTTCTTGAGTCAGAGTCTCATTACATTTCATACGTCCACTCCCCCTCCGCAAGACTAATAATCAAGTACAATAACAATCAAGCGATAATAAAATCAATCACATTACGTTTTCTGAGCTCACACCAACAGTAGTTCAGGCTAGGATCTTGGGTTAGGAAAGCTGATAAAATCACCCAAGATCTCAAAACTTGGGACTAGAGTCATTAACGAGTGAAATCCTACTGCACTCATATTATCGAGACCACTCCTTTACTGGAGCTAAGTGCGAGATAACACTTGGGTGCACAAGAAGGTAGCCCACCTTCAACTGCATCCGGTGGGCATTCTATATATTGGGGTTCCCTTTGAGGATGTCGAAACTAGATCGGGGATCTAAGCATTCTGCCCATATAGCATGCTATCCTAGACCGTGGACCCCCCTGATGATGTTTGTGATTTGAGGTATCTTTAGTGGCCATACTTTTTAGGGACTTACACAAGGTGACTGGGACGGGTTGTCCTGGTACCTGAAACAGATGGACCTACTCTGTCTTCGGTCTTTAAGATGGTACTCGTCTTCACGAGAGTGCTTACGCCTATCGTCTGAGGTTCGGGGGAAGCTCTAGAGTAACCGTAACTGTACTTTCAACCAACCCTCTCTGTATACTATTGTGATACTGGATTTCATCACCAGCAAACGGTATTACTCGGACAAGGCACCCTATTCTAGCTTCTTGCTGATTGATTTTAGAGAGTCTTTTTTTCTTTTTTCCTTTTTAGGTGTGTGTTTACTGTCATTAAGAATTTATAATACATCACAATTTATTAAAATTTGTTAAAAATAAACAGGTCACCGTGGCGTCATCCAACCCACGCCGTCTGTCTCGATGATAGCAAGGTCTACCTCCTTTGACTCTTGAGGAAGAACTGAACCTTGGTGAACCCGTGCCTTCTACGGAAGAGCAGTCTCCATTGACAAACCCTGATTTTCACATAGCCTCATATCATACGGAATTTCCGGAGGACCCTTTCATGGAAGGTGTTGTACCTCATTACAATCCTCCACTCACTGATCCGTTGACAACTGTGATAGTTCAGATTCCACCACGCCAAGTCATGTCTTCGGCCGCACAAACATCCATTTCACAACCGGCATGCACAGGGTTGATACCAATGGCAACCATCCCAGGTTTGCCACCATCCTCCCTGCCAGTTGTCAGTTTTATGCCATCACTTGGTAACCCTAGTAGACAACTTATGCCTAGTCCCATCCCTACAGTCATCACAACTGTGAGTAACTCACCGAGTCCTTCGGGATCTACTCCTACTGTGACCACGTTGGGACCTACAATTTCTCCTCCCACGAGTGGGACTACTTCGGTTCCTTTTAACAACCCTTTCGGTTGGAACCCTTTGCTGAGTTCAAACCCCTTGGCCACCATACCAGGGGGCAGTCTCACCAGCACGCAAACAACAGGGAACATTTCACTACCCCTGCAATCGTTAGGACAAAACGGACACCCTATTTTTAACACTATTCCCTTAAGTGTTTTAAATATCAGTGTAGGTTCTATGTTGTTGCCAAGCTATGCAAGTAGTAGCATGCCTCCGGGAAGCTCTATTGCATCCATATGGACTAACCCACCCCAACCTCCATCTGGAATGGGAGGGCACTTTTATACTGGGGGCAACCAACCGTTCGCCCCACAATACAATATTCCCTATGGAAAGCAACCATATATCCCTACCCCTCCACCTATAGGAAATTTTTATCAAAGTCCTACTTATCCTACTGGTAACACATTAATGGGTAGACCGTATGGTCCAAATAGTCAACCAATACTTCCTTGGTTAGATTCGGGGGAAAACCTGCAATTGCCATTTTTGGCAGCTCTAAACATTCCTGACATCTATAAACTGACTAATGACCCCATCAATCACAACCCACTCTGGCCTCCAGTACCGCAGAAGATTCCTTCTGACATCCCAAAGTTTGATGGGAAACAAGGGGAAGACCCAGCCGCACACATCACCACCTTTCATTTATGGTATATATCTAATTCCATGGTGAATGATAGTATCAAACTTCAACTGTTCCCCCGCACCCTTATAGGAAATGCCACCAAGTGGTATATTGAATTGCCACGCGCTGTCATAAACACTTTTGGCGCTTTAGCGATGGAGTTTCTAAAGAACTTCCAATTACCAATCAGATTTGAAACTGGAACGGAACTGTTAACCTCGATGCACCAAGACACCGCCACCCACATCTCTGATCACATTCATGAATGGAGGCGTAGGAGGAGGCTAGTCAAAGCGCCAATCCCGGATCATCTTCTATCTAATTGGTTTTGTAAGTCTCTCCTACCCAACATCTCTAAAGACATTGGCCTATCCGATGCAGTTACAGAAGATCAATGCATTCGTCGTGCCCAACATTTGGATTTAATCTACTCACAATATGGCACGCTATATGATTTACTCCCCAATGCCCCTGGTAACCCCAATCCTCCCGCTACTCAAAAAATTAGAGCCCACGTCGATGGTCTCGTTGGCACAATCTCTGGCGTAGCCACAAAAATGTCTCGGGGGCAAACCTCCCAACCATCCTCGGCTGCCACCACCCCTAACCAAATGACTACTCTTCCTACCGCTTAGGTAAATTCTGTGAAAACTTCCAAAAAACCTAGTGGAAAGAATAAAAAGAACAAGAAAAAGAAATCTTCTTCAAAAGAGCAGTAGGACAATCAAAATAATCCTAATCAGAAAAATGCTACCAAAAATGACAAAGGGAAGGATAAACCCATGAAATTTCCTTGCAAGATCTGTGCAGAGGACCACTTGACATACAAATTTCCTCGACTGCAAGAATCCACCGATTTTATTGCAAACAAGGATTCTGGGCGAACAACTGTCATTCTTCATAATCCTTTCCCTAATAAACAACAACAACACCAACACATGGTTGAAAAACTGCCACAACCCCAGCAAAGGGGCAATGGTGGTTCACATCCTTCCGGTGAGGGATCATCTGCCATTTATGGCATTGAAAGTGTTGAACTTCAAACACGAGCCAAGCTTTATGGAAATCCTACCATAGATGCTCAAGAACCTGGTACTAGTTCAACTCCACCACCGACCAACAATCTGCATATCGAACGGCCTACTGCTGATCCTGTGATTCGTCCCCCCAAAGGGACACTTCGACGCACGACTCATAACACCTCTGCACGTGTAGCTCAAAACTACAACATTGTATAAGATTTTGCATAGGCGCTGTCAGCTATGTCTGCTCTCGAAGTATTGCAAACTTGTATAGAACAAAGGAAAGCCTTGCTTTCAGCCATTGGTGGAATAGACCCCCAGGATTCCATGCTAGCTATATTTGATATGGAAAAATCTCAGACTCGCCTCTCACATCAACTCGCATTCCAAGTGCAGGTTGTATCGAAAGGGAGACCAATCCATCGCATTATCATTGATGAAGGTGCTTCGACCTACGTTATGTCACAAGCTTGCTGGCTCGCTTTCGGTCTCCCTACCTTGTCACCGCTGTCGAATTCCCTCAAATATTTCGATGGCCACACGTTCCTCCCAAAAGGATACCTTGCTAGCTTTCCCATCACTCTGAGTGGGAAAACGATAACTGTGGACGTTGAAGTTGTAGATCACCATCTTGACTATAATCTATTTCTCGGTCGCAGTTGGTATTATGCCATGACTACCATTGTTTCTTCGATCTTCCGACTCGTCCTATTTCCATTGGATGGAAAAATAGTCACAGTGGATCAGTTATCCTTCTGCACCCCTGATTATACCACGTTACCAAGAAGCATTGTACCCCTAATAGGAGTCTTTCCTGACTCTTACGTTAGTATTGGTATCGGTCTTTTGAAGACATCTTCCCTACTGGGTTGCTTTCCTCTCCCGCCGCTAGATATCCCAAATACGGTTGCAACGATATCCGCAACTTTGGATGGCTCTATCGATCCATGGATCCTCCCGACACCTTCAGACATTGATTCCTATGGAGATCAGGTGCCGCTCTCACCAGCCAAGTTGGCCTACCAAGCCATCCAAATTACATCTAAAACCTCCACTGCTATGGTTTCAACCAAAGGTACAAACCTCCCACCCCTCGCAGTTCTCTCTAAGGATCTCCTCAATGAAGTCTTGCCTACATATGAAGCTATTTGAGAGATCATGTCTCTAGAAGAACGACCTTGGGGAGAGTTTCACCATCGCACTTCGATGATCGACTCGTACGTGATAAATACTGAAATCCCATCCTTTGACCCACCTGAGATGGTTCCCTCCGCTTACACGACTATTCAAACTATCGATTCAAAAGGGAACATGGGTAATCTTTCTAAGACAATTCTCATCGATATCTCAGTCAAAACGGGTATTGTGGAAAATATTTAGATTGGAGAAGATTGCAATCCTGATGAAATTGCATGCTTCACATCCCTTTTCAAGGAATTCCACGATGTGTTCGCTTGGTCTTATGACGAAATGCCCAGAATAGATCCATCTATAGTCGAGCACATAATCAAGATTTATGACAATGCCAAACCAATTCAGCAGCGACTCAGGCCAGTCCACCCGTGCAAAGCGACCGCCATCAAAATTGAGGTAGAAAAAATTTTAAACGCTGGTTTCATCTATCCCGTTCCTTTGACAGAATGGGTTTCCAATCCAGTTCTCTGAGATAAAAAACAAGGCACCATCCAAGTTTGTGTTGACTATTGCGATCTAAATGTCGCTTGTCCCAAAGACAATTATCCTACACCGTTCATAGATCATATTCTCGACGATTGTGCCAGATGCAAATCTTTTTCCTTCATGGATGGATTCTCAGGCTATAACCAGATTGCGATTAAAAAATAAGACCAGCATAAAACTGTCTTTATCTGTCCTTGGGGCACATTTGCATATCATAAAATCCCATTCGGTCTGAAGAATGTTGGAGCAACTTTTCAGCGGGCTATGGACTATGCTTTCCACTGCATTCGAAATATTGTACAAGCTTACTTGGATGACCTTCCAGACCATTCCAAGAAATGACCTGATCACCTTGCTCATCTGAAAGAAATTTTTTCTAGGTGTAGATTCTACAATATACGTATGAATCCTCATAAGTGCATATTCATGGTTGAGTCCGAGCGTCTGTTAGGTTTCATTTTCTCCAAGCACGAGATTAGGGTTGATCCCGATAAGGTTAAAGTAATTGTTGAATTTTCGGCACCACAATCCATCCTCCAACTCCAACGTTTGCAAGGGAAGGCAAACTTTTTACGTCGATTCATTGTTAACTATGTCGATATGTTGAAAGGATTTATGCAACTATTGAAGAAGGGAACACTATATTTGTGGGATTACCAAGCTCAACGATTTTTTTATGCTTTAAAACATGCACTTGTTTCAGCCCCACTCCTTAGTGCCCCCAACTACTCACGCGACTTTCTCCTCTAACTGGAAGCCTCACCATCCTTACTTGGAATGGTTTTGGTTCAAGTTCACAATGACGACAGTGAACATGTGATATACTCTTTTTCAAAAGGTCTAATCGGACCCAAACTACGTTATTCACATGTGGAGAAACTTTCTATGGCAGTATTTTTTGCTGTCACCCGACTCTGACACTATATATTGTTGCGACAGACTACTGTTATTGATTTGGAGAACCCCATGCGACACATCCTGTCTCAAAAAATTATTGGGGGGGAATATTCCAAATGGATCATAATCCTCCAACAATTTGATTTGGTCTTCACAGCTGCCAAAGAAAATAAATCTCTCATCTTCGTCGAATTACTATCAGACTTTCCTAGAATTGACCCAGGAGAAGTAGCCCATGATCCATTTCCTGATGAATCTGTATACTTGGTCGATTCTTCAGACCCATGGTATGGAGACATTTTGGTCTACCTACAAACCCAACGCTTCCGCCCAACTCTCATGTCTGACGACCGTCATCGTATTCGCCGCCAGGAAAAGCACTACCTCGTGTTGAATGATACATTATATCACCATGGTATCGATACTATTCTCCGGTGTTGTCTCACTTTCAATCAAGCGGAACGTGATTTGAATGACTGCCACGTAGGGGCATGCGGTGGTCATCTTTCGGGCATAGCTACTGCCCAAAAAATCTTGCGCGCAGGTTATTATTGGCCCACTTTGTTTAAAGATTGCATTACAGCGGTCCAGAAGTGCCATCCATGTCAAATTTTCATGAAGAAAATGCATGCTCATCCTCCCCCCCTTCATCTGGTTATCTCCATTGGTCCTTTCGCCAAATGGGTAATTGACTTTGTCACCTGCAATCCCATTTCGGAAAATGGACACAACTACATCGTGGTTGCAGTCGACTATTTTACATGGGCAAAATCCATTCCCACTTTTAAGGCTGATGATGAAACCGCCACTCTCTTCCTATTCAATCAGGTAATCTGTCGGTTCGGCATACCCCTGTCTATTGTCACAGATCATGGATCCCACTTTCAGAATCATATGATGACCGAATTAACATCCATGCTAGGTTTTTGTCAAGATCAATCTTCGTCTTATTATCCTCAAGATAATGGTCAAGTTGAAGCCGTAAATGGCGTCCTCAAAACCATGATTCGTCGATTGGTCAGAAACCATAAAACCACATGGTATCAGAATTTTTATTCCATGCTATGGGAATCCTGAACATTAGTCAAAACTGCCACAGGCTTCACTCCATTTCAACTCGCATTCGGCCTGGAGGCAGTACTTCCAATCAAGTGTGAAATTCCATCACTCAAACTCGTTGTTCAACTCCTACCTGGCACCACCGCCACAGAAGAGCACTTGCTCTCGCTCGATCATTTGGACGAAACTCATCGAGATGCTACACTAGCACTCGAAGCTCACCAACGCCAAGTCAAAGCTCAATACGACAAATCTGTCAAGCCTCATTCTTTCTAAGAGGGCGATCTTGTTCTACTCTATGATCAGAAACATGACCTCTTGGGGGCAGGAAAACTCCAACCATTATGGCTTTTTCCTTACATCATCACTAAAATCCTCTCAAAAGGGGCTTACAAACTTCAAGACTGTAATGGAATTTTTCTCACACAGCCCCGCAACGGGCTCTATCTAAAGAAGTATTTTGCCTAGTTTCGCACTAGGCATATGCTTTGTAATTTTATGTATATAAGTTTTTCCTATTGTTTTGATGTCTCTGGATTTTTTTTTTTGGTTTTTGAGGTATTTTTCTCATCTACAATATTTTTCTTTCACACAGATGCCGTCATCCTCCTTATCATACGTCGGATACATGGACAGTGCTAGTCGTCACACTAGACACATTGCTTCAGCTGCTTGGGTTCTCTACACTCCTGAGTCGGAACTTCTTGGTTCTGGGGGAATTTTCCTAGGTAGCGCCACCAATAGCATTTCTGAGTACATCTCATTGATCTAGCTCCTCACGGAGGCTACATCTCGTGACATCTCCAATTTAGTGGTCAAGTTAGATTCCCAACTCACCATTATGCAGTTAAACAATCATTACCATGTCCGTCATCCAGTCTTGTTACGTTATTTTTTAAGGGTGCAACTTTTAGAACGTCAATTTCAAACAATCACATTTGAGCACGTTCCTAGAGAATTTAATGCATTAGCCAATTCTTTGGAAAACTATGTGTTAGATTGGCATTTGTCACATTTTTTATAAAATATTTACACATGAGTATATATATTTTTTATCCCATAGAAAATCCATAAAAAATTAAAAAACACAAAATCACCAAAAAGTATGTATGTATATATATATATGTCATGTCCAATACAATAGTTACATCAAAAAATCTTCCAAAACTTGGGTGTTTTACAAAAAAATTGGCTATACTAAAGCCACGCTATGATACTTATACATCCGCTCCACTAGCAAAGCCTGATGCTCAAAATAACATAAAATTGCTTTGCCTATCCTCCTTAGAGGCACCAGGTATCTTTCTGGTACACCTATGGTATGTTGCTGCAAATGAACTGGAACCTCCCGCACAGGAAGAGGTGGTATATCCATACTCAAACCCTCCAAGTTTCTGGAGAGTTCATGAAAAATCTTGGTATCATCATCCCCGGCGGCTTCCGCATCCTTAGCTGGTGTGCCAACCCCGGGTAGCTGCAGTCCTCGCCGTGCATAGCGAGGGGCCCCAACTGGGCGAACAGGTGCCACATCTGTGTCAAGCAAGCAAGCTTCATGTCAAAACATATTTTTCACCCTATTTAAAAAAAAAAAAAATTGCATAAACATTCAAAAGCCAAAAAACAAAGTGCTTCCTAAAGTACACTGATCATTTCTTTCTTACCATCGAGCCCCCACTGGGTGCCAGGGAGCAACACTGACTTCGGATCGCTGGTGAAGTTCATCCTTGCATAGGGATAATCCTCGATCATAATGATCTGAGAGTTCAGCCAATCAAAAAACCCATCATCAAAGCAGTGACGGACTGGACCCTCTCCAGTCTGCAGAATCAAAGCTGCCCATCGAGCCTGTCTCGGCTCCCGTGGGTCCAATGGTGCTGTAATTATCCTGGGTCTCATCAATGGCACCCGCTCTAGTAGGAAAGAAACGTTCAATGTGCCGTACCCAAACTCTCTTTGGGTACGGGTCTTGCATGATGTGAGCTCTGCTCGGACCCGACGGGCAACTCCATCACACCAGTCAAAAATCTGAGGCTGCATACAATCCAAGGCTAGTAGCATCTGGGCCTTGGTGGCCACATGCTGACTCTTGGCCCCTGCCAAGCGAACAATCATCCATAGTATAGACCTCAGTGGTCTTGAAACCACCCATGCAATAGGCACCCGGTTTCTCACTGCCTTTGTGTTGTGTATGCAATGAGTCAGGATAAGATCAGTAGTGGAGCGCGGATCCACTCTGGACCTCGTCAAGTTGGGCCTCGGTCCACGACATGATAAGCCGGTCAAAAAGTAAACATCGTCCTTATCAATTGAGAGATCATTTCCCCTAATCTGAAAGACATGGTGACGCTCGTCCCATTGCTGAATCAACCACCTCAGGAGGTCCTCTTGACCCCTCATCAGTTCTAAACGTGCATATTTTAGCAAACCGCACCGGCGGAGAGCCATCAAAATTGCAGCATCATTAATAATATCTCTTTATTCCCATTCATGTTCTCTCTCTCTCCAGATACTCGTTATTAACAGCTGAATACCTGCCAATACAACATTTTCAACTGATTAGACATAGTTTGGAACACTTCAAAATTCTTATAAATGAGTTCTTAAAATATGCTCTGCACCTAACATGGGCTATAGAGCAAAACAAAGCGTGCTAACGCGCTCTTCCTTCACAGGAAGTGCACTTAACGTGGGTTCAGCACTGCTGGCCCGCGTTAGCCGCTAATATTTTTTAGGGCCTGCCAAAATTCTCATTTTGAACCAGCAAAACTTCACAAAAACAAAATAAAATGATAGCAAGAGGTTCCAGCTCTACCCTGGATCTCGCGGGAAGAAGAACCTTTGCCCAGATTGGCTGCAATCGTCAGCTAAATTTTTCACCCATTTTCACCCCAGAGCTCCTTCACAGCATTCACAACAGTGGAAATGAAAGTCTTCTGACCTTCTTATAGCCATTTCTAGGGCATAAATCTCTTAGCTAGTCTACAAAAAGTTGTGAATTCTTGCTGCATATGTGTCGCAACTATTTGTGGTTAGTTACTGATGTTTTGATGAGTGATCAAGATCTATATGCAGACATAACCATGTTTTGACCCTGATTCTGAGCATTCCTTTTACGGTATTTTTCTTTCTCGTTAATCCAAAAACCATCAAGTTCTCTTCTTTGGACTCGTTAAACTTATACGAAGTTGATTTCGATCGTTCTTTTTATTGTCTTTTTCTTGCTTGTTAATCCGAAAAACCTGGATTTCTCTTCTTCAAACTCGTTAAACTAATATGAAGAAGCATTGAGCTTTCTTTTTAGGGACTTTTTTCTAGCTCATAAAACTAAAAAAACCCCGAGTTGCCTTTGTCGGGCTCGTTAAACTACCACAACAGAGAGTAAGGAGCCATTATTTTTCCTCTTTTTTAAAGCTCTTTAAACAGAAAAAGTGACCGAGTTTTCTCCGAGTGACTCGTTAAAATTTCACAGAGAGCACCGAGTTTTTCTTTTTTGGACTCATTAAAAATTTCACAAAGAGTACTGAGTTTAATTCGTCCCCTTTTACTCATAAAAAAATGAGGTAGACGTCCATCGAACATATATTTCTCACTTTTCGGGCTTCAATGGACTAACTCACGGAAAATGAACTGTTTCGGGCTTACTATTCTCCCTTTGTCGTGCTTGGTTATCAAGACATGAAAAAGGTACCCCATGGAGTTGACTTTTACGACATTTTTTAGACTCTCTAAATATGAAAAATTCACCGAGTTTACTCGTCTGGACTCGTTAAACCTAATTAGACAAGGAATGGAGTTGTCTTGTACAACATTTTTCAGACTCTCTAAATATGAAAAATTCACCGAGTTTACTCGTCTGGACTCGTTAAACCTAATCAGACAAGGAGAAATTTGGAAAAAATGGATACTACCTCTGTTACATTTCAGAAAGGTAGATTTGGCAGAAAAAATCTTGAACATGTTACTTCCCAGAAAACTCTTTCGTAGTTAGCTGAACCCTACCATCTATGAGTATTAGCCTTCATCTCCCAGTGTTCCTACAATGGTAAAATACTAAAAAACTCTTTGGTGTTCATTAAGCCTCAGCTGCCTAGTACCCTGTTATAGTGCCTTCTATTGCTCATGCAGATCTCGCTATCTACTGCTCCTCTTATCAGCCAAACCGCTCATTATGCCAGAAATTATTTGTCGTCAATTATCCCCATTTTCTCTTCATTATTTCCATCAAAACAAAATCATTTGTTTCCCGTTTCGTGTTGACTGATGTGGGATGCCTCAGTGTGTACCTTTCAACAAATCTCTTCCTATCGACTTCAACATCTTATCTAGGAGGTTGATCCAGAAACCCTTCAGTACCCAGATACTTGCAGACATCAGTGGCAGGTAATATTGTGTTTGATTAGGAGTCTTCATCATTGGCTCTTGATCGAATGATTCTACGAGAGTTCGACTTCAACTCTTTTTATTCACACTTGCTAGATTGTATTATGCATCTTAGGGACCATCATCATTATCGGTGGCCTCCTTCGCGTCTATTAACATTTTTCATTATCGACTGGTAATTAGACGATTTCTCACATGTTCGACGACAGCTCCTTCATTCACATGTTGAGAAATATACAATTTAAGTGAAGTGGCGGTCAAGACCTTGGGGAAAAGGTTACATCATTAAAGCTATGTTCCCTTCCCCAAGTTGTGATATTGTTTATGGAGACAAATTCTTTAGTCTGATCCTTTTATGATAGACACTTCCACGTTATGCTTATCGGTAGACAGATTCTTCATATCTCTGTTCTAGAGAAATCATGTTGATTAGCTACTGAGCATGGGAATGCCCGACTCAAGATAGATACTATATTTTCTGACATATGTTGTTGTTTCAGGTTTTCCTCAGTCCTTCAATATCTTTATCTCTACTACACACATTATAAATTATTTCGGCCATCGTCTTTGTCTCTGACCTCACACTTTAGGGGGCATTTGTTACAGGTCAAAAAACCTCCTCATCAACTCAGAGGAGAAGATAAATATGGAAGGAATACAAAAACCTAAACTCAACCTACTTCTACCAAGGTAACGCACCCCTATAACAACAAGAGAGTGTTATAACGCACCTCATCTGTTATTACCTAATTTGAACCTCAGGCTGAAAAAGAAAAATCAGGGTAACCTCAAACCACGCTCAGCCTTGTAGCTAGCCCTACAAGGTCAGGAGAGGGCTCTCTCCGTGAAAACGTATTCAATGAAGTGTAATAAATAAATTGATATTAGGCTAGGTATAATGATGGGAAAAATTTTATAAATTTCAGGGTTGTATGGAGCAGATGGGACAAATAGGGCAGTTTGAAACTGGGGAATTAAATCAAAGATACAGGGTATTTCATGGGGCAAGGTAGGCAGGGATTTTAGCAATTAAGTTTAAATAATGATGGGATGGCAAGACTGGTGAGGAGCTGAAAAGGGCATAGGATATGGATCCTTTTCAAACAGAAGAAAACATAGAGTATTGAATGATTTCCCAAGGCAGAGCATTAATAATGGATTCTACCTATCTATCTTGAAATCATTCAACCAGAAAATGTGAATGAATGAATGGTAAACATAACAAATTTACATATGAACACAAAGGAAAGAACAAATGCTAAATTTCATACCACAGGGATCCCACAAATCAGAGCTGCGTATCTTTATTAATTCCCTATCAAACTGTTACAATGGAGCATAGAGTGTCCTCCTTGATTTAAACAGACATAAATCTGAGGGAAGTAGATCCACAGAAAGAGGAGCTATTTTACTAGCCCATAAACTGAAATCTGAACATAGGAAGAGGACCAACGATTTGCTCTTGAAAAGAAGAAACAACAATACATTTTGAACATCTGGATATTTTATTGTTATACTGAATGAATGAAAATAGGAGACCTGAAGAGAAGATCCCTATTTTACAGCTGTTGCAGATGTCTCTGTTTCATATTTAGCTCTCGGCTTTGACTGTTTGTTTTACTTTGCTAAAAATCCCATATATGCTGAAAAATGCCTTGCGGAACCAATAAAAGTGAAATATGCCATTTATTGACGAAACATCCCCTTTTTTGGGTGGAAAGAAAAAATGAAAGGATGGCAGGACCGATCGCGATCCAAATCACAATTGCAATCGCAGTCGGAAGGGGAGAGAAGGTATTTTGGAACAGTTCGATTGGGAAACATGCCATGCGATTGTATATAGTGGAAAGGGGAAATGGCAATCACTGATCGGAGATCGCAGCGGGAGAGGCATGGGCATAGAGCATTGATAACTTGAGATGCAATTTGGGAGAAGTGCGATGGGGTTAAGTCCTTATAAAATGAAATAAAATGATTTGGGCTTTACAAAGGGAAAAGGCCCTTTTATTTTGAATGGGCGAAAAGGGTTTTTTGGTGGGACCGGGGACTAAATTTTAATCGCAATCGGGAGAAGGGAAGGGGTATCACATAATAGGGAAATAGAAAACTTGCGATGCGATTAAAATAAATTAAATAGGGGTAAAAGGATAAGCCGAAGGGGTAATGGGATAAATCCCCTTTAAAACAAGTTTGAATAAGCTTCGTGTTTTACAAAGGAAAAATGATTTTTAAATGAAAAGAGCGGGGGGCTTTCAAGTGGGACCCGGGGGTCAATCGCAATTGTAATCGGGGGGTGGACGGAGAGGAGTAGTGGATACATCGGAATAACAAACTACGATGTGATAGTGTAATAGGGAAAAGGGGTAATCACAATCGGGAATCGGAGGGTGAGCAGGGCAGAGGGTTAAGGATTGTGGGAACGTCGATTGCAATTGGCGATGTGTGATGTATCGAAGGGGGAAACGTGGCAGTTTTAAACACTTAATAAATCTTTTAAAGTTGACTTATCGCATTTACAAATGAAATAACGCTTTTTCTTTGGAGCGGGGCGGAAAACTTTATGGTGGGGCCCAGCCATTCGCAATTGCAAGATCGGAGGGTCAGCGAAGCGGGGGGGTTAAAATGTTAAATATAAAATATGCGATGTGATTTGGTGATCGGAGGAGGGGACTTATGATGAATCGCATCGGCGATTTGCAGTCGAGAAGGGTCAATCGAAGGTGGGCAATCGAAGCTGTGATTTGGAGCAGAGAAGGGGATTATTCAATCGCATCGGAGTTTTATGGGTTATTAAGACTTTTGCAATGTGATTCATGCAATTGGATAGGGAAAAAGGGGGGGTTTATAAAGAAAAATCTTAAACTTTTATGAAACAAAGTGTAAGGGAGAAATGGGAAAAGGGGAAATATTAGGCTATAGGGGACCTTCTTTCACTTAGGCATAATTTTCGATCCAGAAGTCAGTTTTGAGAGTATAATATACCGTTGGAAAGCTCTTTACGAGCTCTTTCTGATGGACATACTTAGAACTTGATTTTTCACTAAAAATTCTGTGGAAAACACCTTCGAAAGGTAGGGTGTTGGCTCTGTGGAGATAGCAGCTTTTGAAGTGCAACTTATTACATATGAAGACATAAAATTACATAAAAGATTATAATAAAAGTAAAGTACCATGTTTTCAACTCAAAACATGGTTTTGAGGTGAAAATTACATCAAGCTCAATAAAACACTTCTTTGATTTTCCCAGATGCTTTATTAGACCTCCTCATGACTTTGCTGATATTTATTGACTTAACTCATTAATTTGACCATGATGAGACCCTAGAACCTAATGAGACCAGCCCTATGACTTAATAATATGGAGTGGGAGTGAAAGTGACTCATAAATAAAGACCATAGAGAGGAGAATCAGCAAGTTTTACATGAGGGAAAACTGATGAAAGACAACTACCATCAATGAATCCATGACCTAGCGAAATGATGAAATTTTATGGTATGGAACTCCTAATATGGAAATGAAAAAGAGTAATTTTGATCACTGATGGCAGTGTGACAATACTGACACTAACATTGGCTCCAATGAGGATGGTAGCTCCTTGGAGGTGCCAAGCACACTGTAGACCAAGTAGCCTTATCCATTGGGCATGGAGTCACAATACTGAAAACTGACACAATGCAGACTGACTCTAACTAAAAATTAAGACTGGAAACTAAAATAAAACCAAACCTTACACATATCATTCAATTTTTATAGCCTTCACCTCGGGCCCCAAACTTCAGTGACTGTGTAACTGAAATCTGACCAAAAATAACATGGTATATACAATGATTGTGGCATAGTTCTTGATCCATTTTCTTCAATAGTGGTAGTGCTTCAAAAGCCTACCATTTACTGCTCCTCTAGGGAAATCTTGGCCATCCATATCTAAAAGAAAGAAAGCATTCTATCCCCTATATGCTGAAATCCTGTATGGTCCTTTCCACAGGTTTTCGAACTTACCATGCTTCCCATTGTCCTCATTTTGTGCATCCCATCTCAACACAACATCATCCAACTGAAACCTTTCTGATTTGGTCTTACGGTCATAGATCGTCTTTATCTTCTCCTGCAACTGAATAGTGTTCTGTGACACTTCCTCTCTTGTCTGCTAAAGGTGGATCATTTGATTGATCCTTCGCTAATTATCATCTTCTTCACTACCAACCTCTTGCAATAATCTCATGACTAGAACTGTAAGCGATGTAGGAAAGACAGCATCAGTACCATAAACCAATTCAAACGATGACATACCTATGGATTTATTACTGCTGACTCTATCTTCCCATAACGCGTTGATGAGCTTTCGATGCCAGTTCCTCTTGTTCGCCTCCAGCATTTTCTCGATTATATTTATTAGAGACTTATTTGATGATTCTGCCAGGTCATTGCCTTGTGGGTAGTACATTTTTGAATGGCCCAACACAATATTTTATTTGTTGCAAAACTCCACCATCTTCTTAGATTTGAACGTTGCTGTGTTATCTGTTATAATTTTGTGAGGGCAACCAAAATGAGATAAGATATTTGACTCTAAAAATTGAATGATTACCATATCAGTGGCCCACCTTGCTGGAACAGCCTCGATCCATATGGTGAAGTAATCGGTACCTGTCAAGATCCATCAATGCTGTGATAATGATGCAGGATGGATTTCCCCTATGAAATCAAGTCCCCACTGCTGGAAGGGAGCATTCACTGAAACTGGTTTCAAAGTAAGAGGAAGAAATTTCCTTTTTCCTTGGAAAATTTGACACTCATAGCAGCTCATCACTGTTTTGTACAAATCTAAAAATAAGGTGGGCCAATAATATCCTGCTCTCAACACTTTGTTAGCTGTAGTTTTCCAAAACAAATGACCACCACAATCACCTTTGTGGAAGTCATGCATCACTTGCTGAGCCTCATCTTCAACCAAACAATTAAGCATAATACCTCCTTGATCTTTCCAATAAAGAGCGTTGTATAAAATACAGAATTTAGCAGACTTAAGTTTCAGTGATCTACCTTTGATTTTAGACATCCCTGGAGGTGGTGAAAGATGTTGAAGAACATAAACAATATCTGAATACCATGGGGATTGTAGAAAAATGTCTAAAACTAGAACAAGCAAGCCTTCATCCTCATCCTCTGACATTGCCGTTATGAGATTAATATCCACAGTCCACAGGTTTGATTTAGCCATTAGCTTTGCAAGGCCTTGTCCTTTGACCAAATTTGTGGGTTTGATCTCCAAATCATACTCTAACATAGCTGCTATCCATTTACCTCTTCGACCTTCTGGATCAGTTTGCATCAGGACATATTTTACTGCTGCATTTGGAACATATGCTCTGCTATGTGAATGTAGGATGTACACTCTAAAATCCTTTAGTGCTTTTATAAGGGCTAATGCTTGTTTCTCAATGATATTATACCACAAGGCAGCATCTCTAATAGTCTTGCTGAAAAAGGCAATTGGCTTTTAAATCTGATCTCTCTTCTGCATCAAAACCGCAGCCATAGTATGCTCCGATGCAAATGAAAATATAATGAAATCTTGAGTGTAATTAGGACTAATCAAGACTGGGGCATTGGAAAAAGAAAAATTTACTAGATTAAATGACTTGATAACCTCCTCACTCCATTTGATAGTGTTATCCTTCTTAAACATGTTAGTAATTTCTCTTAAATGTTCAGCCAAATTGGGTATAAATCTGCGCAAGAAGTTCATCTTACCATTGAACACCTGAATCTCCTTTTTGTTACGTGGAAGGTCTATCTACTAAATTTCCTCCACTCTTGAAGGATCAATGCAGATACCGTCTTTAGAGATGATATTCCCCAGCAGCTTGCCTTCATACATAGCAAACAAACTTTTCTTTGGATTAAGAGAAATCCCAAACTTTCTGCATCGTTGAAAAACAACTCTCAAATGGTGCAAATGTTCATCATCAGAACCAGAAAACACTATCAGATCATCCAAATAAACAACAATAAAAACATCCTTTTCATTGGCAAAAGCAATGTCCATTGCTCACTGGCATACTAGAAAGTTCCCCAGGGTGTTGTGAAGGCAATTTTGTCTTGGTCTTTCTCATGCACCAAGATCTGATTATAGCCTGAGTAGCCATCGAGTAGTGAAATCCTTGATGCTCCAACTACTCTCTGCAGAATATGGTCCATCTTCGGAAGTGGATAATTATCCTTTAAGGATGCTTTATTCAAATTCTGGAAGTCTATGCACAACCTTATTTCTCCTGTCTTCTTACGTACTGGGGCCAAATTTGAAATCCAGTCAGAAAATATAATTGGGACTATGATACCAACCTTATACAATCTATTTACCTCTTTTTCAATAGATGGTAGTAGCTTTGGGTTGATCCTTCTCAGCTTCTGTCTAAATGGCTTCTGATCCGACTTGATGGGAATAGTATGCTGAATTATGTTTTTTTCATACACCTTCAAATCTGAATAATCCCATGCAAACACATCAGAAAATTCAAAAATTAATTTAACATACTTCTCTTTTACCTCAGGGGATAATTCCTTTGATAACTTTACAAACTTGGGTTTGTCAACTATTCCAAGATTAACATCTTCAACTCCTTTATCAGTAGGCACCAAGCTTGGTTTCTTTGCAACGTCATCTTGATCAAAAAGCTCCTCTAAAGGTATAAGACCTCTAGGAATTACATTATCTTTTAGTTGCAATATGTCCATTTGATTTGCTTCAATTTCTTGATCATCAACCTCATAGTCACCTTCTATGGGAGTATCCTTGAATTTTCCTTCACTCTACAAAAAAACATTGATTTCATTATCATCTCAAAACACTTGCCAATACCTTATATTATCCGGGACAGTAGGCCTATGTTTGACATAAATTTCAAACTTGTTGCTAGAGTTCATTGGAATTTTCAAGTTGCTTGCAGTAGTGGCAAGAGAATCAGCAATAAGATTCTGCATTCTGGGTAGTGGTGTCAAAGTGTACTCAGAAAATTTCCTCAAGATGTCTAGGACTAAATTTCTATATTCCCTCAATCGCGGATTTTTAGCTTGATATTCTCCCTTTACCTGTTTGATTATCAGCTCCGAATCTCCATAGAAAGAAATCCTCTTTGCATTTAGCTTCTTCAGAATTTTCAAACCTGCAATCAAAGCTTCATACTCTACTTCATTGTTAGAGAAGTCAAAAGCAAACTTGTAAGCAAAGACTCTAACATTACTAAGAACCTTTTCAGGCTAGAAAATAGGGCTTTGAATCCATATTCCTATACCAACACCATCCTTACCAACAGCTCCATCAAATTCCATGTTCCAAAGGCCTTCTTCTTCTTCTTCTAGACGCTGAAATTTTGCTTCTTTCTCCACTTTATCTTGACTAATTTCTGCATCTTTCTGTTGTTCATTGTCCTTTTGCTGCTGGCTGGCAGGAAGCTCAGAAGTGCTTACTGCTTTATCCTTTTCCTGTTTAAGGACTTCCCTAAAATTTTCTGAAATTTCAGGTATCTCATCTACTTGTACCAACTGAACATTTTCATCATTCAAACCACCATATGAATATAATACAAATGACTCTAAATCTGTGTGGACTGCATTAATGGGGTGATTAACTGGCTTCTCTTTGCTAGTGATCATGTATTTCATTTTCTTATCCCTATATAGTTTTCTCAACTGACCAAACACGAGAATGGTGGCATAAGAGAAGTCAAGTTGCATAGTTCCTTTAAGTTTTGCACCCCAAGACCTAGATAGAAGCATTCCAAACCGTGGTGGAACATCGGCAACAACAACATCCATCAAAACATTCTTGGCTAGGATTTGGTATAAAGATACTACCAAGTCTTCGATAAGACCAATACAATGGACCCTACCAGAGTCAAAGGAATACAAATCATGGTATTTGCGAGTAATATCAAGTCCTAACTTCTCCATAATGGCTTTGGGCATCAAGTTATGTGAGGCTCCAGAGTCCAACATAGCATTATGTAAGATGAACTCATGTAATCTAAGACTCAGGTAGAAGGAATGCACTTCACTTTCTTCAGATTGATCTTCTGTGGCTGGACAAAAAATGAGTTCAGGATAATCATCTTCAACATTTACCATATCTAAAACAGAGTCTATTTACAAAATTATAGAAACATGATGTTTATAAGTATTTTTTTTAACCAAATTAGTCAAGGGCATGGACACCTTCAGCTTAGAAATCTCATTTTCTAAATAAAAGGAAGAAACTTTTTCTACCTCTTTGACGGGAGGATCTTTCTTCTCTACTTGCTCCTTTGCTGCACTATGTTGGTTCTTTTCATTTGTTGTGTTAATCACTGAAGACGTCTTGTTGGGGGAAGGATCGTGTGCTCTTTCCCTTTTCTTTGAGTATTTGAAGAATCGTTTTTCGATTGGAGCTCTTTTCTCTTCTGAATAGGATTGATCGGCACATCTCTGCTCCTCAAAGAGTACTGCTTCTGTTGCACTGATAAATAATTCATGTATCCTCTTTGGTAATCATCGAACTCTTCCTCTAACACTGCGTCATTAGCCAATATGAAGTCTTCATGTTTTTGAATGTCTGTAATTGCTGTATATTCATCATCTTCTGTGAGAAATATTGGTGCACCATCGGCAGTGAAAAAGTGGTTGGCTTCAACCACACGATCATCATAATCATCGGTTTCTATTCCTTGAACGTAATTCTGCTGAAAAGGGGACATGATATGTTCTTTTGGTGTTGCTTGGTCCTACGTTCTCTGTTCTCTCTGCTTAAGTCTGAATTGTGGCTGCTGCCCTCTGAAATTCAGATTCTTGATTTGTGTTTCAGGTCTATCCGAAATAGTCAATCGATCAACCATATTTTCAACTGTTCAGATCAAAGTATCCATCTTGTTGTCTAAAGGAGACACTTCTTCTTTCACAGTCACTCTCTTTTTAGCTCTTGTCCGTGCTCTTCTGGCCAGCAGATTTTCTTCTACGCTCACGGCTATCTTCTGCATGTCTTCAAGTGTGGTAGGATCTCGTTCTCGTAGCTGATATGCCATATCTGCATCGAAACCATCTGGAAACTTGAGCAAAGCTAAATCCACAGGAGGTTTAAGATTGGCCAGAATAGCATTATATACAGAATTAAATATCACACAATAATCTTGTACAGTTTCACCCACATTCCTTTTAATATTTTCATATTCAGACAAGATTTGGAGTGGGTTTTTCTTTACCTCCCACCGATCTAAGAATTGCCTATGTATCTCCTACAAATTGTGGATAGATCCTGCTCGTAAGTCTCTAAACCATTTTCTAACTTCACCTCCAAAGCTTTGGACAAACAATCTAGTGGTTACATTTTCTGCCTCTACCTCATGAAGATCAAAAAACTCATTCATTGTATCAACATGCTTCTTGGTTGTGATGCTTTTAGTAGCATCAAAGATAGGAATTTTACTTTGATAATCAGCAGGCATATCATTCAATTTTTGAAGTAAAACCATGGGTGCATACCAAGCAGCCATGGCTCGAGGTGGATTTACAACAGTTTTTGTGCTACTAGGATGCAAGGGAGGTGTTGATGGAGGAGAAGAAAGCTGAGAATTGACTTTTGAGACTGATGGAAATGCTGATGAATTAGGGGGAGGAAATGTTGTTCCTGATGACTCTGAAGGCTCAGGGATATTAGTTACAGTGATAGAAGTCTGAGGGAAATTCAAAATATAATCATCAATTGATGTATTTTCCCTTTGAACTTCGATATCTACAAGAAATTATGGATCTAAAAATGTGTCATCAAGTGCAATTTCAAACTTACCTTTGAACAAAGAAAGCTTAAAACACTCATCAAAAGAAAGGTCTTCTATAAACAACCACTCACTGGGCCAGGTATGGGATCTGAAAATAGGTCTAGGACTTAGTGATCCCTCTTGTCTTCTGACTATCCTTGGAAAGAGATTAGGATTCTCAAACACAGGGGGAGGATTTGGATCAGGGTTGGCCCTTTTGTATCTTCTTGAAGTCAGTGTGATCAAATTTCTACTATACAATGTTTTATTCCATCCTAGCAAGCTCTGAAACTCATCATCCAGAGTGCAAGAATTTACAAAGAAAATACTACCGGGGTGATCAGTATTTTATGCTAAATGTTCCCTAGTATGGTCGCCATAAATGTTATCACCTAATTTGAATCTCAGGCTGAAAAAGGCAAATCAGGGTAACCTCAAACCACGCTCAGCCTTGTAGCTAGCCCTACAAGGTTATGAGAGGGCTCTCTCTGTGAAAATATATTCAATGAAGTGTAACAAATAAACTGATATTAGGCTAGGTATAATGATGGGAAAATTTTTATAAATTTCAGGGTTGTATGGAGAAAATGGGACAAATAGGGCAGTTTGAAACTGGGGAATTAAATCAGAGATGCAGGGTATTTCATGGGGCAAGGTAGGCAGGGATTTTAGCAATTAAGTTTAAATAATGATGGGATGGTAAGACTGGTGAGGAGCTGAAAAGGGCATAGGAGATGGATCCTTTTCAAACAGAAGAAAACGTAGAGTATTGAATGATTTCCCAAGGCAGAGCATTAATAATGGATTCTACCTATCTATCTTGAAAGCATTCAACCAAAAAATATGAATGAATGAATGGTAAACATAAAAAATTTACAGATGAACACAAAGGAAATAAGAAATGCTAAAGTTCATACCACAAGGATCCCACAAATCAGAGCTGCATATCTTTATTAATTCCCTGTCAAACTGTTGCAATGGAGCGCAGAGCGTCCTCCTTGATTTCCAAATAATTCCACACTTTATTCCCCTTACTTACTTACAAATGCTTGAAAATTACATTAAACAGACATAAATCTTAGGGAATTAGATCCACAGAAAGAGGAGCTGTTTTACCAGCCCATAAACTGAAATCCAAACATAGGAAGAGGACCAACAATTTGCTCCTGAAAAGAAGGAACAACAATACATTTTCAACATCTAGATATTTTACTGTTATACTGAATGAATGAAAATAGGAGACCTGAAGAGCAAATCCATATTTTATAGCTATTGCAGATGTTTCTGTTTCATATTTAGCTCTCGGATTTGACTGTTTGTTTTACTTTGCTAAAAATCCCATATATGCTAAAAAATGCCTTGTGGAACCAATAAAAGTGAAATATGCCATTTAGTGGAGAAACGTCCCCTTTTTTGGGTGGAAAGAACAAAGGAAAGGATGGCAGGCCCGATCGCGATCCAAATCGCAATTGCAATCACAGTCGGAAGGGGAGAGAAGGTATTTTGGAATAGTTCGATTGGGAAACATGCGATGTGATTGTATATAGTGGAAAGGGGCAATGGCAATCGCCGATCAAAGATCGTAGCGGAAGAGGCATGGGCATAGAGCATTGATAACTTGCAATGCGATTGGGGAGAAGTGAGATGGGGTTAAGTCCTTATAAAATGAAATAAAATGATTTGGGCTTTACAAAGGGAAAAGGCCCTTTTATTTTGAATGGACGGAAAAGGTTTTTTGGTGGGACCGAGGACTAAATCGCAATCGCAATCGGGAGAATGGAAGGGGTATCACATAATAGGGCAATAGAAAACTTGCGATGCAATTAAAATAAATGCAATAGGGGTAAAAGGATAAGCCGAAGGGTTAATGGGTTAAATCCCCTTTAAAACAAGTTTGAATAAACTTCGCGTTTTATAAAGGAAAAATGATTTTTAAATGAAAAGAGCGGGGGGCTTTTAAGTGGGACCCGGGGGTCGATCGCAATCGCAATCGGGGGCTGGACAGAGCAGAGTAGTGGACACATCAGAATAACAAACTGTGATGCGATAGTGTAATAGGGAAAAGGGGTAATCGCAATCGGGAATTGAAGGGTGAGTAGGGCGGAGGGTTAAGGACTGTGGGAACGTCGATTGCGATTGGCGATGTATGATGTATCGAAGGGGGAAACGTGGCGGTTTTAAACACTTAAGAAATATTTTAAAGTTGACTTATCGCATTTACAAAGGAAATAATGCTTTTGCTTTGGAGCAGGGCGGAAAATTTTATGGTGGGGCCCGACCAATCGCAATCGCAAGATCGGAGGGTTAGCGAAGCGAAGGGGTTAAAATGTTAAATATAAAATATGTGATGCAATTTGGTGATCAAAGGAGGGGACTTATGAAGAATCGCATCGGCGATTTGCAGTCGAGAAGGGTCGATCAGAGGTGGGAAATCATAGTTGCAATTTGAATGTTGTGATTTGGAGCGGAGAAGGGGATTATTCAATCGCATCAGAGGTTTATGGGTTATTAAGACTTTTGCAATGCAATTCATGCAAACAGATAGGGAAAAAGGGGGGGTTTATAGAGAAATTTTTTAAAATTTTATGAAATAAAGTGTAAGGGATCATAATGGGAAAAGCGGAAAGATTAGGCTATAGGGGACCTTCTTTCACTTAGGCATAATTTTCGATCCAGAAGTCAGTTTTGAGAGTATAATATACCGTTGGAAAGCTCTTTCCGGGATCTTTCTGATGGAAATACTTAGAACATGATTTTTCATTGAAAATTTTGTGGAAAACACCTTCTAAAAGCAGGGTGTTGGCTTCTTGGAGATAGCAGCTTCTGAAGTGCAACTTATTACATATGAAGACATAAAAGATGATAATAAAAGTAAAGTACCATGTTTTCACCTTAAAATATGGTTTTGAGGTTAAAATTACATCAAGCTCAATAAAACACTTCTTTGATTTTCCCGGATGTTGTGACTCAGAGTTTATTAGACCTCCTCATGACTTTGCTGATATTTATTGACACTTAACTCATTAATTTGACCATAATGAGACCCTAGAACCTGATGAGACCAGCCCTATGACTTAATAATATGGATTGGGAGTGAAAGTGACTCATAACTAAAGACCATAGAGAGGAGAATCAGCAAGTTTCACATGAGGGAAAACTAATGAAAGACCACTACCATCAATGAATCCATGACCTAGCGGAATGATGAAATTTTATGGTATGGGACTCCTAATATGGAAATGCAAAAGAGTAATTTTAATCACTGATGGCAGTATGACAATACTGACACTAACATGATCAACTAAAAGTTCGCGTTAGTGGCTATGGAAATTCTCTGTTTAGACTAGATGGTAGCGTTACCCATGTTTTGAGTTTGAAACAGGAAAAACCCACGGAGAATGATTTGAAATTCTAGCTTTTTCTCATAAGAGAGTCAGCACAAAATAGAAACTGCAAAGCACTAGTCCCTTATTGGGCCTTGCCAAAAACAACTGAACTCTCATGAAAGGAAAAAGCATGGGAAGTTGAGGAAACATCTTGGTTTTTTCTATTTATAACTGGTGGAAGGAGAAAGGAAATGATTTCTCTCTCCATCTCCTATCAAATGGAGTTGTAGGCTCTTGGTTCAAGGTCGAAGGATTCTCAAAGTTTTTGAATACATGTGAAGCGGAGCATTATTGTCGTAGTGTGAAGGTCAAAAATAAAAGAGGTTCATTGAGAACTTGTTGATCAAGACATCACCACATTGAGAGATAGAGAAATTGGAAGGCTGAGGAGGGCTTGGTACGACTGACGGTTGTAATCCTCCTTTTCATAAATCAATAGAATTGTATCTTTTTTGTCCATTCTATGTGTTGATATTGTCATCATTCTTCAATTACTTATATAGCATGAGATGAATGGCTTAGATGTGCATTGTTTAAATTTTTATCATATATTAACTTAATTGATAGGAAATGTATGTTGTGGTAGAGATTACATGGGGGCTTTGATTGATCGCAGGGTCGAGATTTGGAGCTGGTGAAGGAGGATCCCTACTTTGCTGCTTAGCGCTCTCCAAAGACTTCAAGATCATAAAAGAGGTAATCTTCCATCTTATTCCATCAAGTTTTTTATGTTGATATGAACATGTATGTATCTTCTTTGTGAACTATACAGCTAATCTTACTGTCTGCCTCGGGCACCGGAAAGCCCTAAGAGGGATATTAGAGTACCAACAACCCAAGAATTTTACCCTATAGCAGAAAGATCATGGTGAGGAGGAGAAAGCAGCATAATGAGGATATATTTCTTCTATATATCTTTGATGGTTCACCTACTTGTTCAGCTAGGGCTTGGATAGAAAAGCTAGACACCTTTCTGTAGCAACATCAGATTCCCGAAGATGAAGCCATCAGAGTAGCAGCGCTGCACTTGGGAGGTAAGGTCCATGCATGGTGGTTATTTGAGTCATTTACTATGAAAAATGTAAATACCTCTTCCTATGCAATGTTCATTTGAACTTTGAAGAAGAGATTTGGTAATTCTGAAACACGTGTGAAGGAAATAAACACATTCAATCAAACAAAACCCTTGCATGTGATGAAGGAAACCATAGACTCAAAAAAATTTCAGAGAACCATGAAGGAGGCTAATATCTTGCATGATGCTTTATTGGAGGCAAGATCTTCATTTCTAGCACAAAGAGGCAAAGAGATCTCTTTTTCAAAATAGGATCTAATCATTGGAGGGTTGCCCACTCATATTGAGGAGGTTGAGGGCAACAGCGTTGTCATTTCTAGAGTTGATCTAGCACCTCATGCAGAGGAAGGAGGAGCTCTTGCTCCAACTAGAGGGATTATTGTAGCTTTGCAAGGAATTCCCTAGGATCTCATACATGGAGGTCCAAGCACAATCAGTGAGCAGCATGATTGTGCAGCATTACAGCTAGAAGGAGGAGGAAGGAAGGGAAAGTAGCATCATATGATGAGGAGTCCACACCCTTCTCTATTTAAGAGAGCTAGTGCAAAGAGGAGGCAGACTGTATTGCACTGTGAGAGCAAGGGCAAGGTTTCCCAACCATATGTATAGTCCACTCTTGACATTGATGTCTCACTGCATAGAGGCATTCCACCAGGGAGGCCACTAGATCTATCATTAATGAGAGACATTTTGTTTTTGGGTTCACCTCTATTTGATTGTGGAGAGGTGAAGAGTTTGGAGGAGAAATTTTTCATGGGGGATTTCAAAGTAGCAAACAGCAGTAGGAGGAGAGATACACATGCCAGATCACCAGCGCTGTCTCCTGGGAGGATTGATCCTTATTGGAGATCTCAGCTCTTATTAGAGTACTCCAAGGATCTTGGTGCATGCATCATTCTAGATGACCTGGATAGAGATGATGAGTATATGGTGGATGATGTGGTCATCTATTCACATGGCAGAGTCTTCTTGACTAGAGATTCTAGTCTCAAGGAGAAGTTGTTGCATGCAGCACATGAGGACTTCTTTTCCATGCATTGTGATGCATATCTGACCTTGGCAGAGGAGTTCATTTGGGAGGGCATTCAACAGGACAAAAATTAGCATATGGAGAGATGCATAGCCCGAATGATGATGATGAGGATATCACAGCCACCTTCCTACTCATTTGGAGTAAGGGATTATTTTCAGTTGAGCCATTTTAGCTCAAGTCTTCGAGTACATGATGGAGAATGTACAATTTCATCTTATATTTTGTACTTCTTCCCTTTCTATGAGCAGCATATTGTACCAAGGAGGATTATTCCTTCTTGCATATTGTATCATTATGTATTTGAAGCCATTTGTAGCATTTATATTGGCTATCTCATTGGTGGTTTGTGGGAGAGGCCACATGATTCTTGGTGTGCACCATTGGCACCAAATTGTACTTTCATGTTTATGCTTTGTAAAATGATTGTGGCAGCATACAAGTGGCTGGGAGATCAATTTTTTTCATTTGATTTGTTGCAGGCAAGGGATGCACTACGACAGTTCCTTGTGTGGGACCTTGATCCACTTTCTGGTTGTCATATGAAAACTTGTTTCTATTGGGTTTTGCTTCCATGTATTGCTGATATGTATATATTCATGGGAGGATTTTATTGGAGAGTGGGCTTGAGATTGAGGATTCCCATTGGGAGCATGATTCTCCCTACTATACATGTTGTACATTTTAGGAGGAACCATGGGCCAACCATGATTGCCACATTACATTTATTTCCTTCTTGTGGGAGAAACCACTTGGAGAACTTGAGGAGGCATTCCATGGATCATGAGGAGATGGAGGAGTTAACACAACCAACACTTTTCCCTTTGAGGATGAGAGGAAATTCAGTTATTAGCCACTCCATTTATATGAGAAAAACATATTTTGAGATTTTTTTTTATTTGCATGATGATTTTTCTATATATATGCATCTCTTAACCATATATGTGCAAGGATTTGCTCAAAGAAGGATTATTCTTCCTTCTAGATTTGATGGTCTACATGAGGCCATTTTGAATGATCACTCCCTAAGTGAATATGGGGAGGATATTTCTTGTGGATAACATACTCACATTGCACATGACACCATTCACTTTCTCCAGGAGATTGGGGAAGCAAGCAAATGGTGGGGAGGCCATCCATCATTTTATTTTCTATGGCAGTGGAGAGTCAAACTGCGTTGGCTTCATTTGAGGGACCATTGACCTTCTCCTTTACTACACATGGTAGCCAGCATGATTCTCCTTATGGTTCCCTTGGTTGATATTTCTGGAACCTTCCTTGGGAGCATGATTGGAGGAGAGACACATTGGGTGGATGTGTCCTTGGAGGGAGAAAACTCCCACACACTTTGCACTAAATGTTCCAAAGGGAGCATGGGAGATATTATGGCCACTAAAACAGCTCATTTGTTTCATTATGAGGTGAGCTATATGAGGAATGAGATTCCATATGATGATGACTTCCAAATCATCATATATGGAGAGACTTGGGCCAGCATGATTTGCAGCGTTGGAGGAGAGGTCCCTGGGGATCTATTCTTCATCTTGCCACTTGAGGGCAAGTATTTTTCAGCCCAGGATCAACACTTTCTCTACTCTTATCATGAGTGCAGAGAAGGACAATGTGGGGTAGGCTACATTGTCTACCATGAGCATATTTTCATCCCACCTAATTTTTCGGAGCCAAAGGTGGAGGACAGTTTCATGGAGTTGCCTAGTTGGAAGGTAACACATTTTGCATGTATGATTTCTTGGGGGATGGAGAATCCACATGAGGAAGATGTTCCTCAAACACTTCATAGACTCCATGTCTTGAGAGGAGGCTTCCCAGTTTTTTCCTTGCAGTTGCTTGAGGACAAGCAACATTTGGGAGGGGAGGACTGTAATGTTCCAAAATTTTCCCGACAATAATTTGGAACATTAATTTTTGCTGATTTCACTTAGGAGGAGAATAAAATGGTAAGGATGCCCATGCATAATGATATTCTCAATAAAATCCCTCATAGTATGTAAGGGGATCATCTTTGGAGCTGGTTTGCACACCCTCATGTGTGAACAGGGTTATTTTCAAAGAGGCTTGGTTAAGTTTGACCAAGTCAACAGCGTTGGGCCAAGAGGTGGAGCACACTTAGAGAAGCAGTGTAGTATGAATGAAAAAAAGGTTTATTTGGTGGACGAAACCCTAATAGGAGTGGGACCCATGGAGAAGGGCTTTCACTTGTTTAGAAGGAGGACAAGGAAACCATTGTTTCTCATGCTTATGTTTATTCATCTCAATTGTCCATTAGACAATTGTGCATTATTTGTTGCTTAGCAAGAATTGCCAGAGGTATTCTTGTTTATGATTCCTTCTCCTTCTTGAGAGGTCTCTTGAGGGATTGTTCTTCATTCTCCTCACATCTAGGCTTGAGGCCAAGCATCCTCCATCAAGACAGTGTTATTTCTGCAGCAGATTAATGTTGTATTGTTGGGTGTTGTAGTGAGGCTTCACTACACCACCTTCATCAACTATTTTCAGAGGAGGAGTCCCTCTTTCCTTTGGGATATCAGTTTGGAGGCATCCTGGAGCTTATTTCAGACTTTGGCATCAAGGCCAACTCATTCCATAGACCTACAGTGTAGTTCCATCCAGTGACTGCATTATTTTTAGAGGAGCATTTGCAGTGGGGCTCTTGTAGAGTATTAGAGGGTGAGATCTTTGGTGAAGGGATCATCCTTTCATCCTAAACATCCATTGGAGGAGACATATTCAGTTTGGGCATCATCTACAGCTTCTCCTTCCAGTTCTATTTTTGAGTTGCTACAACTACCCAGCAACTCCGACATTTTGTAGATTTTGCGTTTTAGAGTCAATCCTTCCAGGATTGATAAGAGGTAGTCTTTGGGAGTTGAGATCATCTCTCTCGATGTTGTTCTGGGCCATACATTGATATATTTATGTATTTGACATATGTAGCATGCATTTCCTCTATCAAAATGTGCTGTCATAGCTTGAGTTCACTTGTATAGCAGTGTTTTCTTCATGATCTATGTACTTGTTCTTTGAGGCTGAGCATTGCTCATCTTGAGTATCATTTCCCTCAAGATCTTGTATTCTATTTTTGCTGCTATTATTTAATAAGAAGGCTATGGATTTCTCTCACATTTATATGAGTTGTGTTGCTGCTGCACCATTATTGTGTTTTCTTATTGCTGGAGCTCCAACTTTAGAATATCTTGAGATATTCTCATTGTTGTAGCAATTTCCTGAAAAAGGAACATTACACTCTGTCAGGTTTTTTGATAAACTTGAAAACCCTCACTCCTTTGCAGATAACCAAATGGTGAATGGGAGATGTTTGCTTGAGTTGTTTTTTATACGTCTTGAAAAATTGAAGATAAAACCCACTTCACTAAGGTTTATTTTTGTTTCTCCCCTTTGCTAATGTTCTCTTTTTCCTTTTGCAGGTAGTGTCATAGAAGCAATGTTCTTTGGTCTTCTCATTTCTTTTGGAGTTGGCACTTTTTCAAAAACCCTTGGAAAAATGGTGATTTTTCTTGGTTTTTTTCATTTTAACATATTGAAACTATGCTTCTCTACTCGACTACTTGATGGATGTTGACCCTTTTTGAGAGTTCTGTGCCCTTCATACTGATATCCTTTTTCATTTTTTTTCAACTTTAGAGGGTTGCTCTCAAATTCCTCTGAAAACCTTTTGTCCCTCTGATGGAGTTTTATGGCCCTTTGTTGCAGTGAAGAGTGTTGTGGTTTTACTTCATGGTGTTGATACATCCCTGTACTTGTGATTTTTTTCATAGATCTCTCACTAGGCAGTCACCTGTTGTGCTAAATAGCTGCAACTCCATTGATACTCATTGTAAATTTGGCCTTTTCTGTAGTGAAATGATGTTGTCTTAACAAACCTTAGAGATTATTTCCTGACATCATATTCTAATCTCTGTCTGCAGTCACCAATGAGGCTTTTCACTTAGGCTTCTTGTTTATTTGAATCTTTGATTTGTGCATAGTTGTGCTCCTATGCCACTGTCTTCAGGATCTTATGCAGGGGCTCTTTGATAGGCAGCACTTTTACAAACAAATTCTCACGAGACCATGATCCTTTTTGTGAAATTTTAGGTGTGCTGTATCTCTTCTGCTGTGTAATGTCATTTATGAGTTTTAGGCCTCTTGCTTTGCATCTGTTCTGTTGTTAACCATTATAAAGCATTCCTGCAAAAATGCTTGAACATGGGAAAATTTTCTTTATGCAGACATAATGCTTGATCAAGGAGATATCTTTGGATGCCTTTGATGTCATAGGACAATGATAATTTCACCTTTGTTTTCTCTTGACTTCACTTTTGAATATCTGTAGAAATAGTGAATTTAGAACCATGACAATGCATAACGTAGGAGACCTTATATGACTTATTAGGATGTTCTTTGGAATAGGTCTTTGACCGAAAGGCTTGAATTAGGGTTTGGAGGTGAAGACAAGGTTTTGACACACTTTTATGCATTTCCATCCTATACAACTAAAAAAATTTGATTTATCTAAAGATCTTATAAAGGGAGTTTAAAATCACCATTACTTGAGGCACTTGGTGAGTAGAGGAAAAATTTTGGGTTACTTGGCGCACCAAGGTGTGAAAATAGAGGTCTTAGGCAAACAAAGACAAATTGTTATAGGCATAGGTGGCAAACATAGTGAGAGTGAGGGACATCAGTCCATGATTTGGTCTTCGGGGAGTGATAGGATGTGCATACCCTGACCGAGTAGTAGGAGAACGAAAAATTGGTCTTAAGGATAATGAAGGCAGTGAGATTTCTGGAACTCACAATATTCATGAATTTTGTTTCTAGAAATCTGGGATAAACATTTATTCATATATAGAAAGAAAAAAATTATAGATGAGTAAAAAACCCCTCCAAATGTACCTAATGATAGAGCTCATCATCACCCCCCTACTAAATGGTTGCTCATCCTCTAAGCAACTAATCCTCCTTCTGCATTTCCTTTATGGCTTTGATAGACCCTCTGACTTCCCAGGAAGAATTGTGGGAGTCCCTTCAGGAGGGTAAAACCCATCATTCTTTTCAGTTTCCTCCCATTCTATGTTCTGCTCATCTTGGTCCTTCCCATCACTTAGCCCCAAAAGCAAGGGTGGACTGAGCTTCAAGCCAAGCCACTAAATCTTTCTGGCTTGCATGGCCCTCTTGTACAATGGTTCTCTCTCCAAGGAACCCCTCAATATTTCTGGTGTGTGGTACTCCATGTTTCTATGGTTGTGGGGGAGTTTGTTCCATATTCTTTGGCTAGCCATTATGAACTCATCTCCAAACAACCTAGAAACATCATCAAAGTGGGCCATTTCTTGAGCTTATGTATGGAGGTATCTGTCAACTAGTTCAGGATCCTTTTCAATCTTGAGATGGTTATCGATGACTCCTCTATGGCTGAACATTTATTCCCTAATGTGTAATGGTTCTCTGATTTCTCTTCGCATAACCCTCCTCATCTCTTGTGCCCTTGTCTCCTCATTCACTATATATGATGCCAAAGCCATTAATTGCATACCCCCCATCCTAGGATTGGGATCCAAAATATTTAAATATAATAACACAATGTTATGCATATGAAACGCTACCATTTTCGCCTTGTCAACCATGCTAGCTTGATTGCAGAAATAAATAAACTCTCTACAATTTTGGAAAGGTAAGGACCAATGGGCAGCAAAAGTTTTAATTTGAAAGAGGAGTCATTGCTCCTTGAGGTAAACTACATTTGAATCTGAAGGATACCTATGTTGAATGGCCTCCATCCACAAATATTCCATGGTGGCCACTTATTTACCTTTTTGTTGAAGTTGCTCTTGTAGTGCTAAATTCTTCACCTGTGCTTTCTAAAGTTGCTCCTTCAAAACTAACTATCTGAGCCTCACACCAGATAAATCCTTCCCAAACTCAGCTACTTTTCCTTCTATGATCCCTATTTCATACACTCCTTTACATGTGGAAAGCTTCATCCAATGATGAGTGTGTGCCCTCTCTTCCTCCAATTGATAAAATAAAGGAATTGTGAACTTTCGAGGAGTTAATATACCCCCCTCAATGTATGTGTAGTAAGAGATGAGATTGGGTTTAGGGCTAGGGTTTGGCACCATTGCAACATATTTTGGGACTGATCTTTGTGAGGTGGTCTCTTCTTTATCATCCTTTACTCCCTCTTTTTCAACATGTTATTCCTCTTGTGTCTTGCCCTCCATTCCTTGACTTATTACCCTTTTGTGGTTGTCTTTTCCTCTTCAATCAAAGCATCTTTCTCCAAATATGTGCTTGTTGGATTTTCTTATAGAAAAAACAGAGTTTCCTATAGAAAACTCGGTTTTGGTTGTTGAATACCATTTTCTCCTTGTTTTTCACTCTTTTCACTCTTTGTAGGGTCTGTGGAGGTTGCATGAGGTGCATGGGCTGCCAATCTGGCAGAATGTCTCTTGATATAGGTTACAAGGGTCCTTATGGGTGAAGTGAATTATTTCACCCTTCCTTCCTCTAATCTTATTTCTTCCTCCTTTCGTGATTATTCAATGGTGATAAGGCTCTTTTTGGTAGTTTATGGTTTTCCCTGTCTCACCCTCTGACTCTTCCTAGTTCTGAAGTACATAGGTGTCTGCCTCTTTCTTTTTGTTTTGACAGGTGTGATCAAAGTAGTTAGGGTGGCAGCTACCTCTTGATTTGTGATGCCAGGTGACATGCCTGTGTCTTGAGGGGAGGTTTCATGGCCTAAGATAGGGTCCACATATTCTTTTTCCTCGGTATTTTCTTCCTCCTTTCCCTCGGCTTCTTCTTGCTCTGTTTCTGTTGTCTCTATGTTTTCCATCTCAATTTCCATCTCTTCCTTTTCTTATTTATTTTCTGCCTCTTCTTACTCTTCTTCTTTCTCCTCTCCTACCTCCTCTTATACTTCTTCTTCTCTAGGGATATAAGCAGAGGCTTGCCCTGTTTGGGTAGATATAAATTCTTCCCTATCCATATCTATGAAAGAAGACCAGGATACAGGTACATTTAACCTTCTCAAAGCATCATTTACAATTAGTTTTATTAGGCCATGATGGGCCAAGTGCTGATATTTCATTTACCTCACTTTATGTCTCATGTCAGTGATGGAATTTAGGAGGAAGTGAGGGATATTTAATCCATGTTCAAGTGGGAGCTCTCCTTGGAACCTAAGTCCATTTAACAATATGAATTGAAACCCATAGACCACACTCAATATGCCTTCACAAGAGATGAATTTCATCATGTGGAAGGCAACTTCATCCCAGGGGTATGGAAGGCTCTCTCTCCTTACTCCATTTTTATCTTCAATATACTCCTCTCCAGTAGAAAGAAATTCTTTTTGGTAGCATTTCTAGCCATTATTTCCTTAACCCATTTTTCTCCTAAGGTCAAGGTGGTAACTTTGCTTATGAGTTCAGGAGATAGAGTGATTACTAGTCCTCTAATTATAGTGGTGTCTCTCTCTTTTAAATGTGACTACAGATCCACTGCAAATCCTTTAGCTATTTCATCATCAGAACCTTTCAATAGCTCAAAGAACCCTAGTCATTGGTGATTTCGGAATATTTCCATAACCTGCAGGTGTTGCCTAATTCTCTTAATGTCTGTAGTCTCCCTTTTGTTGAAACCCCCTCCCATTTTAATGCTGTGAGATGAAGGTGGAGAGATGTTTTTATAGGTATGCCTTGGAGATGGAGGCCTTGAAGCAAAATGCTAGAAAATAATTTTAGCCTTTAACTGTCAAATTTAATTTTGCTGAGTGTGAATTGTATGGATAAATTTCATTACTGGAGGACGAAAATCCACTTACCTTAGTCCTTTGCTATTTTGGTTTGATAGATGAAGGATTTGGGAAACAAATTCACCCACAGGTGGCCCTCTATTTCCCTCTAAGCTTTTGTTGGTCTATTGCTGAAGTTGCATGTAGCAAAACATTGTTTCCTCTAGCACGATGGTGCATGCAAGCCCAAACCTCGATGTTGCTCTTCTGATGGCTCCCACTGATCTCCTGCTCTTGCTGCTCTTTGAAATTCTCAACACAATGGTGAAAATGAGACAAATATTACCTTTATTGGATTTTTAACCAAATTTGGAGTGTTATGGCGACTTTTACTTAACACGAGTTTCCTCTTTGAGACCATTGGCCCCCACTTAAATTAATCATTGCTGACCTCGTGATCACTTCCCTTCGTACTCATCCAATCTTACTTGACTCGATTTGACTTACCCAGGTGGAATGCACATTCAATTTTCCTCTAGTTTCTCTTTACGAAGGTGGGCAAGTTAACTGGCCACCTTTTTTTCCTTTTAAATTTATAAATCTCGACATTCAACTATTTTTTCCATTATGGATGCACAACAAGAGGTGAGAGGCCATACTTGAGCTTACCTAGTGTTGGTGAGGTGCTGAAGGAGCTAGTGCAAAGAGCTAGAGCTGGTGGTGGCAGCCTTAGTCGTTTATTTTTTGTGTCTTCATTTTTTATTTGATTTCTGAGTGAGCGGATTTTTCCAAGTGAGTTGCTTATGTTTTCTAAGTGAGCAGCTTTTTCTGAGTGAGTTGCTTATCTTTTTTGAGTGAGTTGCTTACCCTTTTCTTGTTTTATTTATTTTGTAGGTACTGCATGGAGGGCTTCAGATGCCATGGCTAGTGTGCCTGTCCCTATGGAGTCTCCTGATGGTATCCTGGAGTCATCTGCATCAGATTTCCTTCATTTTTTGGCCTTGTTGTGCCACACACATATTTGCTACATGAAACGTTTTTATACATGTAGCAGTCTGTTTCTTGCCTCTGCTTGCTTCATTTTTCTCATAAATGGAGGGATATGATGTATGTAGGTCATGGAGGAAGTCATGGAATGAATGGATTGGAGGATAGGCAAGAGAAAGGGTTCCTATGCCTAGTTTCCAATGATTTAGCTGCCAAAGTTGCAACATAGGGTTTAGATAGGGCAGCCTTGCGCATGGAGTGAAATGGGGATTTGGGAATGGTACATATAGGAAAAACATGAATTATCATAACCTAATTGTAGCTCAGAAACCCTTAGGTAACTGATTTTCTTCACAAATGAGTTTCATGTAGCATTAATAGGAGTTTCTTGTAGTGCTATAGGAATCGTGTAGCTGCCTAATTTTCCTGTAGCAATCACAGTTTAGGGGAAAAAATGACATTGTTGCCTATCTGATGGGTGAAATGGATGAAGGGATGGATGATGGAGTGGATTATGGAGTTTGCAAGCAGAGAAGAAGAAATAATGAAGAGAAATTTCTCCTCTAGATCCAAAAAACAATCTTTAATTGTTAACCTGCAAAACAGAAAAACACATAAATGTATAGGTATTTCTTATTTTTCCTTTATTTTTTTCTTTTTCTCTTTTTATTTTTATTTTTCTTGAAGGAAAGTGGGCTTCCTCCACAAAGGCTTTCAACCCATAGGCCTGCCTTGGGCACCTCAGAGAGGTTTTCACCCAAGGATTTTTTATTCTCTATTTTTTCTTTTTTCTTCTTGCTCCAGGGTTGCCTCATGGAGGTTTTCAACCTTCGAGTTCACATAGGGTGCCTCAGAGAGGCTTTCACCCATGCCTCTTTATAATTTTTTTCTTTTTTTTCTTTTTTCTTCTTTTTTAGGAGGTACTGGAAATTATGGAGTTTCCTAAGACATACACCTCCCTGTTATGGAATTTATAAATTCTGCCCTAGACAGGGGCTTCTTGTAAAATTTGAGCATGTAACCATTGACAAGAGGGAAATTCCTTCCTCATCTATGGTTCTAATCTGAACTGTGCCATTATCAAAACATTTGTCCACTTTGTAGGGTCCCAGCCATCTTGTCATTAGTTTTCCTTTTAAGTCCTTAAACCTTTAGTCATACAGCAACACCCAATATCCTTCTTGAAAGGTGTTTTCCTTAATGTTATTTTCATGCCAGACCTTCCTTTGCAGTTGAATTACCTCTGTGTCAAGGAGCGCTTATATCCTGTTGAAGTTTGGAGAGTGACTTCCTCAACATTAGGGATTCCACATGGTCGGGAGCTTAGAGCAACTCCTTTTCTATTGAAATGGTGGATTTGGCTGGGGATATAGGGACCAGTTCCCATATAAGAAATAATTTGTATAACAATGGAATAAAATCAAAATGAATGGAGTGAAGTATTCTAACGATAACATAAATATAACTAAATATAACTACTCCTAGGGATTGGACTGATTTATATGCTAATAGAATAAGATTTCATAAGCATTAAACAATATAGATCATCACATACTAAATGGATATAAGCATGTTAAAGAAACTAAATCAATGTAATTGATTTAGTTGATGAAGAAAATTAATCAAATAACATTTCTCTAAGTCACTCATCTAACAACATATCGTTCAATACATTTTATCAATAGTAATAAGAATATATGTCATTTCAATGCTTATCAGAGAGAGAAACTAATTGATATAAAGAAGTTTGCTAAATCTCATAAACATAAAACAATCAATACACAGATAATAGTACCCGTTGCATCATAGCTTAGTCCATATAATAGTACCTGTTGCCTCTAGGCTCAGAGTTTCAATTAGATACTTATGTTCAGACAATAGTGTAAGTTCCAAAAGCCTCCTTCTCAAAAATCTGGACCCCTTTCTAAATGCATGAAAGGGGTTTAAATACTAATTAATATTACAAAAATAGAAGACTTATGAAAGACGTCTTCTTAGTCTAATCTAAACTATAAACTATAAACTAGGAAATTAAAATGCATAAGTCATAACAGTCTCATGACTATTTCTCGGGTCTACTCTCTAGTTGTTCCTTGAGCTGGCAGGATTTGATCATATATTCGAGCTGTGGGGGATGCATTGGATGCATTCTCATATGGCCCATGAATATTGCATCATTGAGGGATGGAAGAAGTTGAACTGCAGCATTGGAAAGACACCTCAGCACTCCCAATTAACTGTGAGGCTTGATCAACAAGTACTAGTAAATCTCCATATTTAACTTTGTCAAGTTTTCTATGTCAAGAGATTTTCTACTTGATGTTTCTTGCCAATATTTTCTTTAAAGGCTGACTTCTGGCATACTGTCTTTTGGTATTTCTTGGATAATATTGGCTTGTATAAGAGAATATTTTATATACTCGGAGATGTTGGAGGACATATTTTTAGCTCTGATGATAGCTAATTCAACACTTTTCATTTTCATGTCCCAATCTCCAAATATTATATCTTTTATTGCTTCTTCAAGACGAGGAAGATATGTCGCTCTTCCTTGTACAGTGTCTTGAAAATCTATATACTTTGACACCTTATCATCAGTTTCTTCATAATAAATCCTCAAATTATAAATCTAAGTGACTAACTGATCACTTGTTTTAATCTGCTCTTGAATCTGTTTGTACTTCTGATAGAAACTTGTATGTTGATTTACCAGTAATGTTTCCAGATCTGTTGCTTCTTTCTTTACCTCATTAAGTTATGGATTCTCATGGAGCTTTTGAATGTTATGCTATAATTGATGAACTATTATATCCTTCTCTTTGATTTCATTTTCAAGTTTGAGTTTGAGACCTTCAAACTCCTGTTGCAAATTATTAATACTTCATTGCAACTCATGCTCGATATTTTGTTTTTCATTAAAGAGCTCCATTTGAGAAATTTTTTGATCCTTCTCCATAATTAATGAGTCAATATCTGCTACCTTATGAATAGTTGTGTCTGCATAAGCACCTACAAACTAAGATAATATGTTAAGTTCTTTACCTAGATTTGACTGAGTTCCTTTCTAGAGAACTTGCATTGATGTTGTGTCTATAGGCAGTTCTGGAGAATCTTCCATCTTTTTTTTTATTCTTTGACCTGGATACAACAAATTTGTGCTTTGGACTATAAAATACATCCAATGGAGGTATTTCCACAATTTTCAATATTATTTCTGTTGTTGGGAAAGCAGGGATGATATCCATATCTTGGGTCGATGTTTCTCCTTGTTTCTCCTATGTATCATTGAGATTTAGTATCTAAGTTTTCTCAAGAGAAGTTTCAGAAACCTATCCATTAAATGAGATTTCTCAAATTTCTCCTTCATCTTTAGAGTTATTTATATTAGAGGAAACTTTTTGAACGCTTTATTCACCGATATGAATTGTTGTTTTTAAAGTACCTTTAGTAGGAATATTTTTTGGAAAAATGGCACTCTGATCAGCAGAAATATTAGTATCAGATAATGCTTTCTCAAAACTTTCCCAGTCTTGATAATTTTGTCACCCTGTAATTGCGAAGGCTAAAGACAGAACCACGACAGTGCAACATCAAACCGCTTTGGATTCCATGACCTAGACTTCCTAGACTCAGAGAAGGCTCTCTCTATTTTTATGATTTAGCCTGATGGTTCTAAATGATTACATTAGGCTAGTTATAGAAATTATGAGGGTTTTTTGTTTGAATATTTGGTTGAGGCAGAAAAAGGGGGCCATTGGGCTATGGAGTCAAACAGGTGCAAACAGATTCAAATGGATGAATAACTGACTAGGTCAGGTACAACCAGGCAAGCTAGCCATGTCAATGGATCTTAACAACTTGTGAGATGGAAAAGAGGAGGAGATTAAGGTTCAATGGGAACACAGAGAAGTTTGTATCTTAATTCTGCATTCTGATATCAGAGGAAAACATGACGTACAGTTTCAAGACTCAGCAGAGTACCCCATGGTAAATCCTACAAAAAAATTTCTATCCGCAGTAAAGAAAGAACAACAATATGTAAAACTAGAGATGAAATATTACAAGAAAAGGAGCACTTCACCATATATCATAACACAAGAATCTGGAAAACAACATACTCATCCATTCATCCAAAAGAGAGTGCTTGCAACCAGAAGAGTCGATTACAATGGTCTTTCCCCTTTTGGGCCTCCGTCATACTGCTAATGCATGCAGTATTTATATAAAAACTAAGTCGGTTGCCCTATCTTATTTGGAAACCTTCTATTGATTACAATTTAGCAGAAAATGGCCAAGTGTGGCCATGCAAGGCCTGAACAGAAATATCTGACAAAAGCACTGCTTGTAGAATTAATTTTAGGCATCTCTTCATGGAACCAAAAGCTTTGATGGCTCTTCGTAAGATCAAACAATAATCTTATAGGTGGATGCGATGGTCTCGAAGAGGTAACCAATGGTGGCTCTGACATCTGGCCCTGATTTTCAGAAAGCTGGCATTTGGTAATTAAATTAGGTGCAGTGTTGGTTACTTTTCATTATTTGGGTGATTATGCTTATGTGTTCTGTATGAATGCCCTTTTCCCGACTCGACCTCCTTTTCTTGCACACCTTTCCGGCACTTATTCTATTACAAGTCCTGCTGCCATGTTTGGGCCTATTTATTCATAAAATCGGGCACAACCCCCATATTCCCGGACATGAAGGGATGGTGGTTGGTAGACGTAGACAAATTATGGAGGACGTGGTGCAGCGGCATTAGTTTGGAGGACATCGAAAAAAAAAATTCGAAGCAGGTCTCAAGTGGTAAGAGGTAACGGAGATGCGGGTGTGAAATTGTGAGGGTGTGACACATGGAAGAGTGGGAGGTAATGGATACCGCCCATTTCGGACCCCTCCCCCATGGCTGAATACCGAAGGGGGTGCTAAAAGCATCAAGAACTGTAAGATGCGGAGAAGAGGAGCGAACAAAGGTGGGACCCAACCCACATCGCAAATCGCAAATCAGAAGCTTTAGCTTATAAATGGCGGAAGTTAACTATAAAACTTGTGAAGTGTGAAATGCGAGGAGAGGGAAGTGACGTGGCAAGTAAGGTGGGACCCGATCTGCATTACAATCAAAAGTCGGAAGGTTTTTTGATGATCACGGGGGTAAATGCTAAGACTTGCAAAGTAAAACATGCGATTGGGACCCACCCACATCGCACATTGCAATTTTTATATTTTACCTCAAATCGCAGAGTTTAGAGTTTTGGGAAATGCAGTAAGCGCTAAAACTCGCGAAGTGTGATTTGCGCTGGCGGAGGATGATGTGGCAGGATCGAGATGGATCCCACTACATCAACGGAGTTATAAAGTGGCGAATGGAATTGGAATGGTAATGAAGGAACGATGTATAGCGGCGAGCGGAGTATTATGTTGGGGCCAATCGCATCACAAATCGCAATCAGGACTGGATAGGTTTTGGGAATATGGTTAAAATTTAAATTTTGTGAAATGTGATGACCGCCAAGTTATAATATGTGCGATGTGATATATATTTCAAATCGGCGATCGCAAGGTTTAACTTTTGGTGAAATGCAATAAGTTATTTTTCTTGATATGCGATGAGGTATATTTTCCAAGCTATGAAATATTGTAAAAGGGTAAGGTTTATGGTGTAATGTTTTATTCCACGGCTGTTTGATGGGTGGACGGAGCTGCAAATGAAGTCCCGAAAGGTTATGTATGTGGGTCTTTGGGGGTTTAACTGGGATTTAGAGTGTTGGAGTTCAGAATTAGGAAAAATGAAGGGTAGGAAAAGGGTAGATGGCATGAATGAGGGCAGTATGGAGTTTTGTCACCATCACACCTTATCAACAATACTTTCCCCTTTCCACTGAACTAAAAGAGGCAGATATATTCCTTTGAAGCCCTTGACAGTTAGGATCTCCCTTTCTTTCTCTGAAAATAAATGATAGCCATGGAATATTATTTTCAGTATGAAAAATGTAAACAATGATCAGTCACCTTGTGATACTGTGAAATACAAGAGTCTAATAGTTGTTCCAGCTGGGGATGGAAGCTCCTTCAAGAGGTGTCAAGAACACCATAGACTAGTGGCCTCATCCATTGGGCTGGTCCCAAATTTGCAACCGAATCTGCTACAAAAAACTTTGTGGCTGAAATCAACACTCTCTGCAAAGTTGAAGCCTGAAACACACTTGAACTGAAAATAAAACAGCATTCTGGAACTAAAACTAATCAGAGTACTGAGCTTATTTTCACACCTACCTACCCTACCTTACTAAAATTTTTGTTGTTCTAAATGATACAATAATGCTAGTGCAGCTAGTCAATAGCAACAGAAACAAACAGACAACTTGAATGTTTGTCAAGAAAATCAGAAGTATAACTTGATTATGTGTCCTCATGACCAAAGTTATAATATGAAATGGCAACTGCTATGTATTTGATCCTTATAGAGAGTATATGTTTGGAAATTTGAGCTAAAAATATCATCAATATACTCTGCTATACGATCAATAAAAGCATGATGTATGATGTTTGCTTCTAGGCGTTCAATGACTAGTTGATCATTTGTATCCTCAATAGTAAACCTTGAAACCCAACCTTCAATTTGGTACTAGAAAGCACAATAATCCTCAAAATGTATGTCAAGAGGTAGTACAATTTCCTCTTGCTTCGGGGAAGGAATATTTTGCAAGAATTATTTAGGATCTCAGAAATTATATGAATGAATTTGAGAATTCAAAATTTCAATACCAGTTTCATATCGTTCAAAAACTATCTCCAGAAAACATGTTTTAGCTTCAGGGCTAAATTTGTTGGATTTCAAAATGAGAAAGACAGCTTCTAGGAAATATTCATCAAGCTAAAATCCTGATAACTAATTCCTGAATGAATTTAAAACTTCACTAGATAGAAGGTTTTCCACAAACCTTGTCATCATGTTCAGCAAGAAATCTGGTCAGCATGTTGTGGAGTCGCCATGAATGCTCAAAAGCTAGGTTCTTTGAACCATGAAGTCGCCAGGTGAATAATTGCAGCCTTCTTGTGTATGGTCATTTTCCACCATGTTACACTTAAATTTGTCACCATGACATTTTAGTACTCCCTTTGAAGTCTACAACATCAAAGTTCCTAAAATCAAGCCTTGAAATTGAGAGAAAAGCTCATAAAAGTCTTGAAAACACTTGTACCGCACTTTCTCTTAACATTTCCTGCGGTGCCGCACCTTTTTGCTCTAAATCATGCAAAGCTAAACACACGTTCTCTTCAATAAGGGTGCAGACCCCTGTAAAAGGTAAAACAAAGGCAGAAAGTAACATTTATAAGCCCAATAGTCAAATCTGGAAGCTTCTAGAAGAAATTATCTGGTCGAAGGTTTGCTCCTATCATGTATGTTCATTCCTCCATTATGGGAGCCTACCCCTTGATTTATGGAGCCCAATCCATTCAAAAGAGCATTCTATCCCTTATTATGTGGAACCGTAACCTCCTCTCTTTTCATATAAATTGAAGTCATAGTGCAGCTTCAAAGGTTAGAGTTATTGAGTTAGACTTTGAGAATTTTTGAGGAGAAATGCTATAGAGACTCATACTCTCTTAATTGATCACTATGTGGGAATGATTACACACCCATGTGCATTTTAGCTAAGAGAGTGCAAAGCTTGTCAAAGTAAAGGAAACGAATGTTCCGAACCCCAGGAAGGCCTGTACGACATCAAGGTGGACACATTTGTAAGGCTCTTCTTTATTAAAGATAATACGAATGAATACCGTTTTCTCAATGAGTTATTTAATTAAGTAGTTCATTAATCATGTTTTATCAATGGGTGATTTAATTAATTGTCTCATTTCCTGAATTCCTTGATCATCTTGATAGATGTTTGATTCATGAATTAATTTTTATTATGCAGGTGCTTTTGATCTTTTCTTTTGTTTGTGATTGCAGATCCTTGACGACGAATTTCTTCAAGCCACTGGAAAGAAGATCAGCGCTGGACTACAAGTAGGCTTTCAAAACCCTGTTGTAGTTAATTCCAAATCAAACAGTATCTAGATAAAATAGTTTTTATTTGTCCGTTTTTTGCTAGTTGTCCGTAGGACACTTGGGAGGTCTGTCTTTTCAGTAAGAATGACTTATCCATCCAACAAAATGGTGACTCCGCTAGGGAATAAATCTTGAACTTTGATTTCTTTTATTTTTGACTTGTGAATTTATTTTTTCTGATTTTGATTGATTTATACTGGCTTGGGTATTTTATCCCTGTAGAATCCCTAAGAAATGTTTTAGAGTTTTTTATTTTTTCTTTTAGTTTTCTAGTATCCACACTTTTCTTTTAGAAACAGTGCGGGCATCTCCGCTCCTTTCTTGTATAAACAGTGCGGTACCGCACTTGTTTACACTGAATCCTACGGACCTTGTGAAAATTTTTGGAAAATCTTAAAATCCTCTTTTCTGGATTAGTTTCTTAAATTCTCAGTGTATACCCAGACTTGCATATTCTCTCAGAAAGATTTGATTAAGAGTTTATTTCAGCATTTTTTAGTTTTGAATGATTTTCTGAAAGCTCTGCATGTTATAGTGATTTTTGCTTTGTCTTTATCCCGCTCAAAGATTAGAAACCTTGGTATACCTTTAGATCACTGGTATTTCCTTGCTTTCTTGCTGATTTTGACATCATAGTAGAAATTATTTTATGAGATTTAGATCCCATTTTCCCATTTTCAAATCTTTAAAAAACTTTTGTTGCTAAGTTTGGAATTTCACTTTAAAAAAACCAAAATTGGGTGTTTTTGAGTTCTAGCTGATCCAAGCAAAGAATTTCTTAGTTAGATAACAAGCTAAGAAAGACATCCCCAAAATATTTAAAGTTTTAATTCAGATTTAATCTTTAGAATTTTTAGATCTCAAAATTAGTGTTTTTAGTTTTGAGTGTTGTTTCTAGAATTTATAGTGTTCCTTTGAAGAAAAAAATTGTTTGTAGTTTTGATCTTGAATGATAAATGGATTTCTTATTGAGCAATAGATCATTTTGAGTTCTCATGAAATTAGATTTATTTTCATTTATTTTTGTTTGAAGGAAAGAATTGTTTTAAAAGATTGCATTTCTCAACTCTTCCTTTAGATAGAATTCATTGAAAGAAAAATAATTGTTTCTCATAATAGATGCATTTTTAGTGTGTTTTGAGTCGGGTCACTACATATCATCAGTTTCACTTTCGAACCTATTGTCCTAAGAAACATCCTATTAAAATCAACACTTAAATTAAAATAAATCTAGTAATTTTTTATATTTCTAGGGCTCTTTTCACCAATATAGCTTAGGCTAGTGTCTTGGAGTAGGGATTCATTAACTCTCCAAGACAATTAAAACAAACAAGTAGTTGATCTTGCAGTAGGAAAAATCCAATAGTCGCTTGTATACTCTGAGAAGCTCCTCTTAAAGGAGTGAAGCACGAGGTCATATCTGAACCAGTGGGATAATCAGTTCTATATCATTGGGAACGATATAAAATGTGCACGTATTAACAACGGTAAACCTTGGATAGACCATTGTCGAGGAGCCTGGAGTCACTTGTCGATATACCTTGGATTATGTCAACGAGACTTCAAGGGGATTGAGCTTTGTTTCTCTACCCTTACGCGTATGTTAGATCATAGACTGTTCCCCTAGGTATATTAGTTCCTGTTGGTAACCATAGTGGCCATAATCTTGATGATTTTTTCCTAAGGTGACGGTGGAGGAAAGATCCCGCTGTACCTAAAGCAGACGTCGACTAGACTCACTTGGACTCTTCAGAGGGTTATTTTCACTCGAGATGGTTTAAGTGGAGAAACTTGCATCGGTCTGTTTCATTAAGGAGGTTGTCGGGGTAACTGTTCCAACCGCCCTTTCTACATTAAAATACTATGATGTTGGATTTCATCACCAACTAGTGTTTTTAGTGTGGGAAGTTGCTGTTTGTGTGTGGTTTGATCTCCTATATTTTTAGGCGTGTGATTCATTTGTTTGTTTCCTTAGTGACTCTAGGAGTTTTTATTGAAATTTTCTTTGATTGCGTGTCATTAATAATTTTTAATCGTGGCTGAATTACCAAGACAATCACGTAGACTCCAGGGGAAACCCCCTTAGTATAACCAAGCCAAATTGAAGGGCTGTGAACTCTAGTAACACATAGTGTCAGTAGAATTAGATCAATATAAGCATGAGAATCATCTATAGTTATTCATCCTAATTATCAATCACAAACAACAGAATATATTCAAGAGCCAATTTCAATTTCCGAAGTTACTGGTAGTATTTCTCCTTCCAGTGAATTAGCTGAAGAACCTGAAATTTTTGAGCCAAACACTGAACCTGCTGTATTAGAACCATCTTTAGGATTTGTTACTCCGACTTCTAGTGATCCTAGTTCACCGAGGGTAAGACATCGCATTACTGAAAATATTCCTTCTGACCTCATATGTATTGAAGAACTTGTTGGTCCAGACGAAGACATAACTCTTCCTGAAACCCAAGAAACTTTGAATCTTAGGGAGTGTGAATCAATATTATACAGTACTTTTAGAACTGACACTTGGTATTTATAATTGAAAGAGTTTTTACAAAATGTAGTTCTTACTTATTCACCACCCCGAATTCCTTTTCATCCTACACCAAGAGGTTATCATCCTTCATCAGCTATGTCGGGTGAGTCATCTATGTTTTCCAAATCTCTGGAAACATTTTTATATGGTGGTCCGTTTGTTCCTTCGGGATACCAGTCACTCTCTGGTACCTTTTCGGGAGCAACTCCTCAACCAATTGAACAAGTGTTATCATCTGGTACAAATGGAACTAAAACAGAAACATTGAACGCAGAGCAAATTTTTATGATGTCTGGTAATATTCCAAATCCTCAACCTCAAGGTAGTCAGTTACCGCCTGGGGGGAAACCTCAAGATAGTCTGTTATTGCTTGGGGGGAAACCTCAAGGAAGTCAGTTACTGCCTGGGGGGCAACATAAAGGAAGTCAGTTACCGCCTGGGGGGCAACCTCAAGGTAATGTTTTACGTGGACAAACTATAGGACAATATTATTTACCTGGAGAACAACCTCAAGGACAGTACATACCTCAAGGTTATCAACCTCAAGGGCAGTACATACCCCAAGGTCAACCCCAGACTCAGTATATTCCTTAGGGTCCATATCAAACCTAGGTTCAGTACATGCCTCAAGGTCAGTACCCAACTCAAGGTTTCCAACCTCCTTCCAGTCAACCATTATTACAAGGAGCTGGAAATTTTCCGGTTAATTATCAACCCTACGTTTAACCAGGTTATGGTCCTTCATATGCATAACCTTCTATGGGTCAATACCCCGGAATGAATATGGTGTGGGATCCATCTCAAATTCAACAGACTATGCAACCCAATGTGCAAGTACCTAATCAACCTGGACAGTCCATAGGTTCTGGTCCAACCCAGCAACCTGTCCAGCATACCGTTCAAGTCCCTGTGCCTGGTTCTGTTCAGTAGCCTGAGCCTAGTACACCTCAGACTTCGCCTCAAACTTCTGTTGCTGTTGCAACTTATGTTCAACCTACCACACCTATTTCTGGAGTATTTTCAACTCCAGTTTCTTCTATCCCTGTATCAGTGAAAATTCCTCAAGTGTCTGTACCACATTCAGGACCTACAATTTAGACTACGGTCCAGATGCCTACAGGACAAGCTGGTACTAGTACGGTTGTTGTTAGTCAACCACAATTTACTTATCAACCGTACCAGGGACAGTATCAATTTGGACAGGTTACACAAAATCCAGTATATTAGTATGTTAGCCACTTATAAAATTTGTTATAGCAAAAGGTGGCTAAAACTTTTGGAGCCTTCAAGAAACAAATTTTACTGCTAAAAAGTGTTGTCTCTTGAAGACTCTTGAAGGCCTCATGCCTCTGTCCAAATATTCATTGTTGTTCCCTTTTTTATACTCAGAATTTATGTTGTTTCCATAAGTGAAAATACTACTACAAAATCATCATTTTTCCCCTTCCTCCACTCAAAACTCCTCTATTTTCATGTTTCATATTCTTCCATTCATGAAAATCATTTTTACAAGGTTAATAACTCACTTTTTAACCTTACCAAAACCCTCAAACTTCTTTTAAAATCATTGAAATTTTCTAAAAATCACATTTTTATATATTATGGACTTAAGCCCCTTGGGCTAAGTCTTTGACCCTTCCCCTCCATATGCCCTGGTGTTGGAACCAGGCGCTAAGCCCTTTGGGCACTTATCGTGTCGGAAGAAAATAGTGCACAAGTCTTCTGCCTCACCAAGTTCTCTGATACCGTTTAGCCCTCCATTCTAAAACCCCCGGTCATATGGTTTTCCATATAACCCATGGCCCCACATATGGGTGCCAAACCGTATTGAAAATCAATATTTCACCCCCAAAGTATAAACCTTTGTTTATATAAATTTGTCAGTTTTTTATTATTTCCTAAAGTTTCCGTCGGTGCAAACTTCTAGTCACTCTCCACCGTCGATCTGATTTGCAGATCGACAGCACGCAATCTCTCGCCCCGGTGGTCCCCGCCAACCACTCACCGTTGCAAAACCAAGTGGAATTCATCGCACCGCTTTTAAGAGGGAGGCAGTTTTTTTGTTTTTCAACGATTCCATTCACTGAAAGACACGTGGCCCCGAGCAAATTTAAAAAACTGCCCTCATCACGCATTAAAGGTCGGATGTGGAGTCAGCGCGATATTGATGCGCGTCGTCCAATCTGAGGTCGGTCATCGGACGGTGATCGCGCTCTGAATAAGGTCGTCCAATAACCAAGGTATGGTGCGGTATTAAAAACATCCCCGCCGTCGATCTGATCTGCAGATCGACGGCCCAAAAGCAATCGCCCCGGTCCCCTCGTCCACAGTGACAGTCGGTGGTCCCCAGTGCCACATCAGCATCGACGCAACAAGTTTTAATTGGGGTGGATCTTCATTTTTTCCCCACACAGTTGGCAAATCCGGACCCAAGGGTTTTATTCATCTCGATTTTATTAAATTTTTTGATGTCCAGGCATGTTTCCAAGGTTTATTGGCGCCTGTGCTTCACCAATTGATCGCGTGGGCCGATCTCATCCGACGGCCCATGTTTGTCCCGAAACCTGAACATGATTTTCGACCATTTTTGTCCAAAACAAAGGTTTTAAACCATTTCTCTATTTCACTTTGACTTTTCGCCTCCACTCCCTACCGTTGATCTCAGCGCGATCGATAGCTTCAATTTAATCCCTCCCCAGTTTCCTTTTGACCCCTTCTAATCAATATCGACCGTTGGATGATGCCATCCAACGGCCACGCTCTCCCCACATGTCCTCTAAAGAAGTAAACCTATACATGTAGGATTTTATAATAGTGTTCGTATTTTGCAGGGTTCCAGTGATTTTTCTGCTATATATGAAGAAAATTCAAAGGCTGAGGGTGACGATCCTCCCGCCTTCGATTCATCAAAGGGAATCATTCACAGGATTCAACTCCACATTTCGACAATGAATCATGAGGCATTGATGCCACACAACCCCTACGCAACCTTGCCCACCAGCAAACACAGTGAATAAAACACAAATCAAAGAGTATCAGTGTCAAAGATATGAACGCACCAAAACATGAGATTGAAGACAGATCTGTGGGGATTACGGCTAAGATGGATTATCAAAAGCCTAATCCTCCCAACTAAAACACAGTTTAAATAAAATCATGAGTTTTTATTAGACAGAAGGCCTACGCTTCCACATCAGGGGATAATTGAATCACCCAGCTACCACAAAGCCACCTACAGCCTCAAAGAAATCAAAATAAGGTCGAATTTATTACCAGACCAGGAGATATTTTGCATCAATACAGCTGAACAGTTATTTCAACCAAAGGAACTTATTGTAAACTGTCAGCAGAAGTTATTACAAGGATAACGAGGAGCCTTGAAGTCAACAAATTCTTTCCAGCAAGCCTAATAGTTAATGTAAACCAATTAATACAGAGGAAATATCAAAAATATTCTCCATCAAGCCCCTCAAAGGCCAAGAGACAGTACACTGTATTAATTGAACTCAGAAGATATTTTATCCCATTCCACCTCCTCATTTCTTCTAAAAATACTTCTGTAGAAATGAGGACATGTGGGTTGGTTGATCACTAGTTGTAATACTGAAACTCTCTGAAATAATACATAGTCTGTTGAAGTTGAAGAATAAATTGAAGTATTGGAAGCCCTGATGATGTTGTTGCATGCTTGTTACTGAGAAGGCTCTATCATTGGATCCATGAGCTTGGCTGTTGGTGAAGTATTCTAAACTATTTAATGTTTTCCCATGTTTTCATTATGTTCCATGATTTCCTACTACAGTAGTTTGAAAGTTTTAGGCTAAGAAATGACTCCTGGAAGCACCTTAGACCGGTTCATCCTTCACTATTTCATGTTTTCTTCTGCTGAAGTATTTTAGAGTCTTTAATCTCTCTCTTTAGTCTTCATGCTTGTTTATTTCCTTAATAGTTCGAATAGTTGGTTTCAGCATGATTCATGGTTCTCCCTGCTTGTCTGCTACCACATAAAAACTGTTATTGAAGTGTCCCTTTGAAGTTTTTTGTTTACAATGAGTCAAGGAGGTCTGTTCTGGTCTTGCCCTTTGTCCTTGCTTAAACATTTGGCTTAAAGGTCATTATAATTGTGATCATAGATGTATTTAGGTGTTCCCTCTTCTATGACTGCAATTATCAGTGAATATTTTATGTTTTCTAAATCATTTGAAATAAAATCTTTGAGGAAATAGGGTGTTCCCCGAATCTTAGATTTCATTTTAAAAGTTGTTTTGAAATCCTTATTTGCTTAAAGGTGTGATTTATAGAATTCATTGTTAGCCCTGTCTAAAAAATCTCTTTATTTTTCAAGTTATGTTTTCAAATTCCCTTTGTTGAGAATTAAACTTCTCTTTCCAAATCATTGATGTCCATCTCTTTCCAAAAACCAAAGGATCCCGTGGCCAAGTTAGATTTGCCCTCTGATATCCCATATCCATTGATAAGTTTGTCATGACCTCTTTTTTACTCCATTGCCCAATGAAGCTACTACTTCCTCTTTCTACCTACCTTTCCTAGATCTTTCATATTCTGTTTTATCAATTCAACCAATCAAACAAACAAACACCTGCACTTAATAACTAGTCTAAAACCAATACTCTAAGCACACAAGATAAATCTTTGCAAACAAACATTTGAGAGATCCCTCTCTGAGAACAAGAGGACTGGATCTTGTAACTCTAAATATTGGTTCTGATGTTGCCTTGTCTTTTGATTTGCCAAACTATCAAAACATGGGACACCAACACAGTGTCAGTCGTACCCTGGGTATACTTATCAAGTACCTCAACAACCCCAATATGGTTCGATTAATCCTGGTTACCCAGGAGGTTTCACGATTCCAAATGCACATCCAATTCCAGGATATCTTGGATATCCTCCCCCTAGAACTGGTTTGATCACACAAGGTTATCAAGACCCTAGCCATCGGTTACCATTTATAGAAACTTTAGATTTACCGGATCTATCACGCCTTACGGACGATCCTATATTTTATCTTCCATATTGGTCGCCGATGCCTAACAAGTTGCCTAGTGATATTCCAAAGTTTGAGGGTAAGTCAGGAGAGGACCCATCTAATCACGTTATGACTTATCACCTCTGGTGTGCATCCAATTCACTAATCGATGATTCGATTCGATTGTGTATTTTTCAGAGAACTCTCATTGGTCTAGCTGCCAAATGGTACATTGAGTTACCACGTAGCTCTTTTAATAATTTTAATGCACTAGCTACTGCTTTCTTAACGCATTTTCAGTTGCCTGTCAGATACGACAACGACATAGAATTGTTGACTTCATTAAAACAGTCTATGACTACGTAACTATCCGATCACATTCATGAATGGAGAAGTAGAAGGCATTTGTTGAGGGTCTTTATTCCAGATCAAATTTTGGCTGAATGGTTTATTAAATCGTTATTGCCCAAAATTACTGAAGATGTGGCCAAAGGAGGTGTTGTTACAAAAGAGCAAGTCATTGCGCAGGCTCAGTACCTTGACCTTGTATATACTCAGTCAGGTACTCTGTATGATAAAATCCCCGATTTACTGAGACCTGGTCAATTAACTACAACTCCTTCTGGCTCTCATGTCGCTGATGGTGTAATTGGTTCTATTAGCATTGGTAAAAGTAAGAAGAAATCTTCCAATACGACTTCTCCTATTATTACTTTACCAGATTTGAAGAAATTTGAATAACTGATATATTATTCACCGAGATTCTCCTGATCACACACTATTTTAGCTTCATGCACAATACATAATCTCTTCTACCATTGATCATTACATGCAGAAGTAAAATCAAATGCATGCGCACATTAAAACCATAAACAATCACACATATGAACACAGTATTTCATGGGAAAGCTTAATGCTGAAAACCCCAACTATCTGTATATTATATGTCATAGAGATCATGTAAAAATCATCATACAAATCTCCTCAAAATCTCTCAGTACAATCTCCAATTTCTACACACTAATCAAGCTAGATCTAGCAAAACACATGCTCCAATCTCTGCCACCTGATAGCCTGCCTCTATTACGTAATCAATGTTGTAGAATGGCTCATAAATAAATTTGAACCACCTGGATTGTACTGCGCAATCCTCATTGGCTTCTCTAATCACCATTTGTTGCAAATCATGCGATAGTATAGTCACAACTAATAGTCACACTACTCTTTCACCTATCTCTTCACTGGTCTCCACTGAAATTGTCCACGCACTGAATTTAACTGATGTATTCTCTATTTGAGTAATGAGTTTATAATTAGTGAATTAATTAATAATTAATTCACACCACTCTCACTAGTGTATCAATTAGTCAGACTAGATACAACTAGCTCAACTATGTTTAGATTAGTTAAATTGAACACAACTCCATTAACTTCCTCAATCAACTCCACCAAACTCTCTCACGTGAGTTCTAACTGAAGTATCCATGCAATAGCTCCACATAACCCTCAGTAATAGCGTAATTCCTTCTATTAGCTCCTGTGCCACATTTTTGCACTTAACTGAAGTGCTCCAAGAGAATAAGATAATGTTTATAGTCCAAATATTATTAATAGCTAATAATATTCGACATGTCTATTTTTAGACTGGCAATCTAAAAACAGATTCTGCCCAATATGTCTAAAAATATAATTCCATCTATTTTTCTAACTTGACCAACCCTCCACAAATAGCATCCTGCAACTCATAGAATCATGATCGACATGTCTAAAAATAGACATAGTCTAAAAATAGACTTTGCGCCAAAAATAGCCTGCGGGCCCACTTAGTGAAGGCGACTTCTTTCCACTAAGCTCATCATCTTGTTGCAATATCAACACTCCCTCTCAACAAGATAAGGATTATCTGCCACTCCTATCCTACCTGTGTGGTATTCTAATTTTCTCTTGGTGAGTGCCTTCGTCAAGATATCAGCATCCTGATCCTCCGTGGGAATGTATGAAAGTAACATGAACTTCTACTGCACACAATCTCTGATATGATGATACCGGATGTCAATGTGTTTATATATATCATGAAATACTGGATTAACCAAGAGTTTGATGCAACTCTGATTATCACAATAAATCACAGTAGGATCTAACTGTGAATCGAACAACCCGACCAGGATCTTCCTCATCCATATAGCCTCGCATGCAGTCAAACTCGCTGCCATATACTCGGCCTCTCCTGAACTGAGTTCCACGGATCTCTGCTTCCTGTTGTACCAAGAAATTATTGTCGACTCGATACTAAATGTCCCTCCAGATGTGCTCTTTCTGTCTTTTGGGCTTTCTGCCCAATCTGCATCCATGAAGCCACATAGCCTCACCTCATCCGACTGTCTGTACCATAATCCATATCCCGATGTGCCTCTGAGATATCTCAATACATGCTTTCTTGCCTTCCAGTAGAGCTTGGTAGGCTTAACCATAGCTTTTGAAAGCTGGTTAACAGCATAGCATATGTCGGGTCGTGTATTGACTAGATACATAAGCGACCCCACCAACTGTCGATAAACTGTGGCTTCCACTACCTCCGCCGAAGTAGCATCCTCCTTCCTCCAACCACCAGGAAGAGGAGTATCAACAGGCTTGCAGCCATGCATGTTGAACTTCTCCAGTATCTCCCAGGCATACTTGCCTTGAGAAACAAACATTCCATCACTGCGTTGCCAAATTTCCAATCCCAGGAAATAATGAAGGAGGCCCAAGTCCTTCATCTCAAACTCCTTTGCAAGATCAGCCTTGCATGAGTGTATCAACAGTTCATCACCTGTCAAAATAAAATCATCTACATAAAGTACAATGATCAACAACTTACCCTCCACCACTATCTGGTATAGGTTCGGATCCGCCTCACACTTGGAGAATCCAAGTCCGGTGAAATAACTGTCTATCCGTGTGTACCAAGCACGAGGTGGTTGTTTCAACCCATACAACGCTCTTTTGAGCCTGCACACATGCGACTCACTGCTGAAGATCTCAAAACTTTCAGGCTTCTCTATGTACACCTCCTCCTCAATCACCCCGTTGAGGAACCCAGTCTTCACATCCATCTGATGAATGTGCCACCCCATCTGCGCTGAGAGAGCAAGAATCATTTGTATGGAAGAATACCTTGCAAGAGGTGCAAAGGTTTCCTCATACTCGATCCCCTCAATCTGTGAGAAGCCTTGGGCAACAAATCTTGCCTTGTACTTCTCCACACTCCTGTCAGCTGCCTGCTTCACTTTGTAGATCCATCTCGAACCCACCACTGATTTCCATTCTGGCCTTGGGACATTCTCCCATGCACTGTTTCTGACAATCGAATCATACTCTTTCACCATGGCATCTACCCATGCAGGATCCTCCACAGCTTCCTCGAAAGAGGATGGCTCCGTCACGATACACCTGCTCATAAGAGCCATGTATCCAGTATACCGATCAGGTGACTGTCTCTGTCTGTGTTGTGATGTAGGTGCTCCTACAACCTTCTCTGCATCTTGATCCAGTCGCTCAGCTTCTGTAGTGCGCTTCTGCCCTCTGATGGTTGGCTCTGCATGAGTGGTCTCTTCCACTCCATTAACATCCTCTTGTGGCTAATCCACATCCTAAGACTCATCCTTAGCAACTAATAGCTCCTCATCTGCATGCAAGTGTGGTTCCCTCTCAAGCGAACACTTCCTGGCTTTCTCCTCATGAAATTTGATATCCTGTCACACAACAGTCTTGCGACTGTCTGGAAAATACACATGATAGTTGTGGGGTGTATCAGTGTACCCCAAAAATATCCCAATCTCTGTATTAGGCTCCAGCTTCTTCCTGGCATCGTTCATCCTATGAATGTAAACAGGTGAACCAAAAATCCTCAAATGGGAAATATCAGGCTGCTTACTATAAAATGCCTCCTTCGGTGTACTCATGCCAAGTATCTTGTGAGGACAACGGTTTTGCACATATACCGCAGTATTGCATGCCTCAGCCCACAAGTGTATGGGAAATCGCTGATCATGCAACATCGCCCGTGCAGCACCCGCGATCGTTATGTTCTTCCGCTTAGCAACCCCATTCTGTTGTGGGTTATGAGGTGCTATGAGCTCTCTTCGAATTCCTTCTGTGCTGCAAAAGTCCTTGAACTCGCCAGAGATGAATTCACCACCATTGTCTCTCCTAAGAGCCTTCACCTGGTTCCCCAATTCTTTCTCAGCCAGTGCCTTGAACTCACAGAACTTTTAGTATGTCTCGCTCTTCTTCTGCATGAAGAAGATCCAACACTTCCGAGAAAAATCGTCAACAAATATCACATAGTACCTGTGCTTTGCTGTCAAAGCTACTGAGAAAGGTCCACACACGTCTATGTGAATTCTCTCAAGGATCGTTGTGGCACGACTATCCTTATCGTGAAAGGTGGCTTTCAAAAAATTTCCTAAGGTACATCCCTTGCACTGATCTGACTGCGCAAGAGTACCCTTAGGAAGCCCAGTAGAAATCTACTGCAGTATCTTCAAAGCTCCATGGTGAAGGTGGCCCAATCTCTGGTGCCACAGCTTGTCATCATCCCGGCTCACCACTCCTTCTGCCTTGCCTGCCATTGCTACGCAGCCATCTACCTGCAATTGATAAAGGTTCTTAACTCGAACCCCTATCCTCTGGGTCTCACCAGTTGCCTTACTGCGCAGGAAATACTTTCCCTCGCTAAAGACAACATCATATCCCTTGTCTTCTAACATCGCCACAAATATCAGATTCTTCTTCAATCTTGGAACATGCATCACTTCCTTCAATACGAAGGGTTTACAAAACTCCCTCTCAAAGGAAATGGTACCGATACCGGTCGCACTGTATCTACCATCTTCACCCATCTTGATGTGCACTCCAAGATCTTTCTCATCCAGATCAGTAAACAAATCTCGATCTCCTGTCATGTGAAAAGACGCACCACTGTCAAGAAACCACACTGAACCCATCACACTTGAGACCAAGCATGAAATCAAAAAAAAATACAGCTCAAACTACGAGGCTAAGGCCTCTCCAGCTGTAGATCCAGCAACCTACTAATTTTTCTTCTTCTGTGGACAACTAGTGGAGTAATGTCTGTGTTGGTGACAGTGAAAGCACTTCACCTTGGACATGTCCTGCTTCTTGCCTTTCGCACTAGATTGAGAAGCATGCTTCTTGCTCTTCCCCTTCTTTTCTTTGGCAGCCAAATCACAATTTTCCTCATCTGAGTTCTTTGATGAAGATCCGTCCCTGGTACTTCACCTTATCTCCTCTTGCACAATATCCGACCAAAGTCGCTCCCATCCTGGCAATTTCTCCCGACCATTGACAGAGTCCTGATAGGAATGCCAACTCTTCGGAAGCCTAAGGAGAGCCAAGCTCACCAATTCCTCATCATCAACAATAACCCCCACACTTCCCAGCTCATCCCTGCATTGGATAAACTTCTTGAGGTACTTGGGCATACTGTCGCCTTTCTCCATTTTTATGTTTCTGAGTTTATCCTTGAGCGCCAAATTCCTTTGGTCGCTCTTGCTTTGAAATAAATCTGTCAAAGCTTTCCACATCAATAATGGATAATCCTTACCATGAAGCCTGGACACTATGTGATCCTTCACACCTTTCAATAGAATTCTTCGACACTTTGCTGTCTTCTTTTGCCATGCGTCAAGTACGGCAGCATCACTAGAAGTAGGTTTTGGAATTTCTGCATCTATGAACTCCTTCAACCCATTGTCATCCAGCACCGCCTCCATCCTATATTTCCATGAAATATAATTCGAGTTTCCCTCAAGGGCATACTCCAATCGCAATCCGTTGAAATACATATCAACTTCGACACCAAGAAAACACTACTGCAAATTCGAATTCCACCAGCACAAAACTCAACCGCTTCAATGTTTTGCAATTGCTCCAATGATCAATATCTCTCTGATACCATGTAGAAATTTTAATAATTGATATATTATTCACCGATATTCTCCTGATCACACACTATTTTAGCTTCATGCACAATACAGAATCTCTTCTACCATTGATCATTACATGTGGAAATAAAATCAATTGCTTGCGCACATTAAAACCATAAACAATCACACATATGAACACAGTATTTCATGGGAAAGCTTAAAACTGAAAACCCCAACTATATGTATATTATATGTCATAGAGATCATATAACAATCATCATACAAAGCTCCTCACAAGCTCTCAATACAATCTCCAATTGCTACACACTAATCAAGCTAGATCTAGCAAAACACATGCTCCAATCTCTACCACCTGATAGCCTACCTCTATTGCATAATAAATGTTGTAGAATGGCTCATAAATAACTTCAAACCACCTGGATTGTACTGCGCAATCCTCATTGGCTTCTCCAATCACTTTTTTTTGCAAATCATGCAACAGTATAGTCACAACTGATAGTCACACTACTCTTTCACCTATTTCTTCACTGGTCTCCACTAAAACTGTCCATGCACTCAAGTTAACTGATGTATTCTTTAGTTGATTATTGATTTTATAATTAGTGAATTAATTAGTAATTAATTCACACCACTCTCACTAGTGTATCAATCAGTTAGACTAGATACAACTAGCTCAACTATGTTTAGATTAGTTAAACTGAACACAACTCCATTAACTTCCTCAATCAACTCCGCCAAACTCTCTCACATGAGTTCTAACTAAAGTATCCATGCAATAGCTCCACATAACCCTCAGGAATAGCATAATTCCTTCTGTCAGCTCTTGTGCCACATCTGTGCACTTAACTGAAGTGCTCCAAGAGAATAAGATAATGTTTAGAGTCTAAATATTATTAAGAGCTAATAATATTTGACATATCTATTTTTAGACTGGAAATCTAAAAATAGATTCCGCCCAGTATGTCTAAAAATAGAAGTCCATCTATTTTTCCAACTTGACCAACCCTCCACAAATAGCATCCTGCAACTCATAGAATCATGATCGACATGTCTAAAAATAGACTTTGTGCCAAAAATACCTGTGGGCCCACTTAGTGAAGGCGACTTCTTTCCACTAAGCTCATCATCTTGTTGCAATCTCAACAAGATTCACCGAAAGTAGATTCTTCTATTGAAGCTTCCGCCAATATTCATGTTGTAGAATCATCTACAACCAAGCCTAAAACTGGTTGTAAGAAGAAAGGTAAGAATAAAAAGAAAAAATCTTCAAAAGATAAAAATGATACCACTGAACCAACTGACGAAAAACGCAAACCTCGATATCCTTGTCTGATATGTGACGAGGATCATTTTACAAAAGAATGCCCGCATAAATACGAGGTATCAAAATCGTTAAGGGTTCACCCATACCTGCTGTCATGAAGGATCCCTTTCCTGCTCAAGATAGTAACATGGTTGGATATTCCTCAAATACGCTAGAGAATATCTTGATGGTTGCGATGCGACGGCAAGATTACGGTAGTAAAAATCTTGGTAAAGAAGCAGAAACATCTAATTCAGCATCAACTACATCTCCCTCAGTTTCTGATCTGTTACAGATCGAGAAACAAAATCCTGACTTAGTAATCAAACCGCCTGCTAAAGGTGTACTTCGTAAATCAGCGTTCAATCCACATGCAAGAGCTGCTTAGAACTACAATATTGTTGAAGACTTGGAAATTTCCCCTTCAGTAATGTCGTCTTTGGAAGTGTTGCAATCATGCCCAGCCCAAATAAAGTTACTTTTGTCAGCCTTAGGAGCCGTAGATCTCCAGGATTCGAACCTCATGATCTTCGATTTAAAGAATTTTACACCCTGCCTACCCCATCAAATGGCTTTTCAAATTCCGGTAATAGTAAAAAACAAACGTATCTTTCGTATTGTTATTGATGAAGGGGCTTCTACGTGTATTATTTCGTTAAAATATTGGAAATCACTTGGTTCTCTGACAATTAACAAATCGTTGACTATTCTCAAAGCTTTTGATCGAAGAGGTTTTCAGTCGTATGGTATTTTACAAGATCTACCAATAGAGGTTGAAGGAAAAATGGTTAATCTAGATGTGGAAGTGGTTGATTCCCCTTTGGATTACAACCTTCTCCTGGGTCGCAGTTGGTCTTACACCATGATTGTTGTTGTATCATCGATCTTTCGTCTTATCATGTTTCCTCATAAAGGAAAGATCGTTAAAATTGATCAGCTCTCATATTATTCATCTGACCCAGCCTCTACTGATAGCATCCAGCATATCAGAAAATCGACTATCCCTTATAAGGATGTTGGAGTAGGTTTGCTTAAAGATTCGACTTTACTTGGAAATTTTTCCCTGCCTGCTCCCAACCTACAAACTCCTATTGATAATATCAATATGATTACATCAAGTACTATTTCCTTTGATGATCCTTGGATAGTACCTTCAAAATCAAAATTGGATTCTTTCAATGGCATGATGCCTTTGAGTCCTTTTGAGTTAGCATATCAAACTGTACAGTCATTTTCTGATACTCCTTCAACTAAATTTGATCCAGTGAATGTGATCAATGAGGAGTCATTTTCAATATCGAGCTCTGCTTCGACATCAATTCCAGATCTTGGTCAACAAGTATTCAATACTGATGAACATATTCGTGAATTATTGTCAGTCGATGAGGTACCATGGGAAGATCTTCATCATAGGTATTTGTTTTTACCTGATCTCGATCATTTTGAGAATGATTTTTCCTCCATTTTCACTACTGATTACGTCAAAGAACCTCAGAATCCTCTCTCACATTTCAATTCGGAATTGAATTTAGAAAATATTTCTACAACGGTTCCCTTTGATGTTTTAGTAAAACCCAAAATTGTTGAAAACATTCATATATGTGCTTCTTGTACGACTGCTGAAATCCAAGCATATAAAGCCCTATTTCAGGAATTACGTGACATTTTTGCCTGGTCATATGAATAAATGCCAGGAATCGATCCATCGATTATCGTTCACGAAATTAAGACATACCCGGATGCTAAACCTGTTAGACAGAGATTACGTCAAATACATCCGAGAAAAGTTGCCGCTATTAAAACCGAAGTTGAAAAATTACTTCGTGCAGGTTTTATTTATCCGATTCCATTAGCGAATTGGGTATCTAATATTGTTTCGGTCAATAAAAAACAAGGAACAATACGAGTCTGTATCGATTATAGGGATATAAATCGAGCTTGTCCAAAGGACAATTATCCAAGCCCTTATATTGATCAAATTATTCATGACTGTGCTGGAAGTGAAATGATTTCATTCATGGATCGATTTTCCGGCTACAATCAAGTCAACATACTCCCTCCAGATCAACCCAAAACAGCTTTCTTTTGTCCATGGGGAACTTTTGCTTATCGCAAACTACCTTTTGGAATTAAGAATGTTGGCACCACTTTTCAGAGGGTAATTTCTTATGCATTTCATGATATTAAACACATTGTGCAACCCTACCTCGATGATTTTCCTGCTCATTCTTTGCACAGACCAGATCATATCACTCATTTACGAGCCATTTTTATATGATGTAGGCATTACAAGATTCGTCTGAATCCTCACAAATGTGTTTTTTGCGTACAATCTAGACGATTGTTGGGATTTATTGTCTCAAAGGCAGGCATTCCTGTTGATCCATCGAAGGTTGAGGCAATCATCAATTTACCTCCTCCTTCTACTCTTCACCAACTCCAAAGTTTGCAAGGGAAAGCAAACTTTTTACGTCGACTTATTCCTAACTACGTCGAGTTAATGAAAGGTTTCACCAGGTTGTTGAAACAGAATATTCCTTTCTTTTGGGACGATATCGTTGATCGATCTTTTGATGCTCTTAAAAACACGTTGACCCATGCACCATTACTGCATCCTCCTAATTACAACCAGGATTACTTTTTATACCTCACCACTTTCGATTCCACGATAGGGATGGTTCTAGTTCAAGAAGATGAATTCCATGGTGAACATGTGATTTACTATCTTAGTCGCTATTTGCATCCGACTGAAATCAAGTATTCACATGTGGAGAAATTGGCCTTGGCAGCCGTTCAAGTTGTCCAACGTTTTCTTCATTACATAATTTTATGCAAAACAATAATGATTTCTAATTGTAACACTATGATGTATATCTTCACCAAACAATTTCTAGGGGGAAAATAGTCCAAATGGATTGTTATCCTACAGGAATTTGAGTTGGAATTTGAAAAATCCAAATCAAAGAAATCGTTGATATTTGCTGAACTTATGTGTGACTTCCCACGTACTGATACAGAAACTATGGAAGAACAACTAATTGCGGACGAATCCTTATTTCTTATTAGTACAATTGATCCTTGGTATGGAGATGTCATTGTTTATCTTCAGACCCAATATTTTCGGCCCGAACTTTCACGGTCACAACGACGTAAAATCCATTTCTAGTCTCAACAATATCATATTGTTGGAAACACACTATACCGTCATGGTGCAGACTCTATTTTTCGACATTGTCTCACCCATGAAGAAGCCGAAAAGGTTTTAAATGACTGTCACTCTGGAGCATGTGGCGGTCATATGTCTGGGTATGCCACATCCCAAAAGATATTGCGCGCAGGTTATTTCTAGCCATCCTTATTTAAAGATTGTATTTATGTGGTCCGAAAATGTCATAATTGTCAAATATTCGATCAAAAAATGCATGCACCACCTGCGCCTCTTCACCCTATAATTGTTGTCGGTCCTTTTGAAAAAAGGGGCATTGACTTCATTACATGTAACCCTCACTCGGCCGGGGGGCATGGGTATATTATTCTAATAGTATATTATTTTACCAAATGGGCCGAGGCGATGCCTACATTTGCGGAAGATGGAAAAACTGCAGCTACTTTCATGTTTAATCATGTGATTGCTCGTTTCGGTGTACCCCAAGTGATAATTACTGATCATGGGAGCCATTTTCGAAACATCATGATGACTGAGCTAACTGACCAACTTGGCCTGTGCCATGACATTTCTACACCATATTATCCGCAGGATAATGGTCTGGTTGAAGCAATTAATAAATTTTTAGTCACCATGATCAAACGAATCATTGAAATTCATAAGTCGAATTGGCATACCATGCTCTTTTCAACACTTTGGGCATATCGAACCTCAACAAAAACATCAACAGGTTTTACCCCTTTTCAACTGGTTTATGGTTTAGAAGCTGTATTACCCATTGAATGCAAGATATCGTCACTCCAACTAGCCATAGAGTTACTACCAACCACTTCTGAAGAGGAGAAACGTTTTTTGTACTTGGCTCAATTAGATGAGAATTGGCGCACCGCTGCACTAGCCACCGAGACTCATGCGAAACGAATAAAAGCTCAGTATCATAGAAAGGTTACACCTCGGATTTTTTCAGAAGGAGACCTAGTCTTGGTTTATGATCAAGCTAACGATAAGCTAGGGGCTGGGAAATTCAAACCCATGTGGCATGGTTTTTATATTGTCAAGTGATAGCTTGCAAAAGGGGCCTATGAATTGATTGATTTTGACAGGGTCTCTTTAGGCAAACCCAGAAATGGACTTTATCTTAAGAGATATTACACTTGATTCTTGTGTGGAGATCTTTCCTGTATATTAGTTATTTTTAGCTGGTGTGTTGTAGATTAAAAACGTGTGCCTATTTTAAGTGTGCTTTTACCACTATTACTGCTTATCTGGATTACTCTTGATATTGCAGAATATTGCAGAATATCTCTTCCGCATCTTGGGTTATTTATTCACCCACTGACGAGTTAATATCTATGCATGGGGTAAGCCTAGGTCAAACGAAAAACAATATTGCAGAATATAGCACAGTTATTGAGTTATTGTCTGACTCCATTTCATTTGGAATTCAGAGTTTGATCGTTAGGTTAGATTCTGAACTCGTTGCATTATAATTAAATCAAGTATATGAAATTAGAAACCCAATTCTATTAAGATTATTTTTGAGAGTTCCTCTCTTGGAATGAGAATTTGATTATATTGAGTATCAACACATTCCAAGAAATTTAAACACATTAGCAGATGCAATAGCTTCTAATGTGATTAACAGGCATTTGCGATAATAAAAGCAGTAAATCAACATTCAATAACATGTTGGACAGGTAACTGAAAATAGTAGTATATCATAGCATAGAGTAGTGTTTCAAAAAATAGTACATCGTCCTCAATCATAGGTTCAAAACGCCTTATGATCAGAAAAAAGTGATACAAAAAAATGATAAGAGTCTATACAATCAATCATCCACTATCCGTGGTAATGATCATGATAATATACTACAACTCTTGCCACCCTGCTCAAGAATCTCCTGAACGGTCCAGGAACATCAATGACATATCTCTGTAAGAAAAGAGGAATGTCATCTATAGTAGTCTCTGGGATGTCTAGAGTCAGTCGCTCCAAATGGTGTTCCAAATTAGTCAATATTTCTGCCGTTTAATCCTGTGGTGGTGCTACTATAGCTACGTCCCTTTGCCGCCTATCAAAGGGGCGGAGAGTGGTTGGTCGACGTAGACCCACATCTGAATTTGAAATTTTTGTTATCAGTTTTGGATGATTTAAAAAATAAAATAAAAATTAGAAATTAGAGTGTGTCATAGAGATTTTTAACCTAACTCATCCCACTGAGCTCCTAGAGGAAGTGGCATATCTTGATCTCCCCGGTAATCCATCCCATCATAAGGGAAGTCCTTTATCACAAAGAGTTGGTGTTCTAACCAACAAAAACAAGCCGAGGGAAATCAAACAATCTTTGTCCCCTCACTGTGATGGGCCATCAAAGCAACCCATCGGACCATCCGAGGCTCTCGAACTCTACCGTCATCAACAGGAATATGTTGTGGGGCTAATAGAGGAATCCTCTCTAAGGAAAAAGTAACAACAATAGATCCATATCTGAATTTATTTAACTTCCCGTTTTTTTTCTCTAGTTAGTTGGCTTTTGACATTAGCCAACACTGCCTCGCACCAGTTGAATATAGTGCCTCGGAAGCAGTCCACTGCAATCCGCATTTGAGATCCAATAGCCACATGCAAAGCTACACTTCTGCATAACTTGGTAACGGTAAATGCAATCACTTTTAATTTAGGACGGATGATTATTTTAATATCAATCCGTTTGTCTTTTGGATTAGCCTCATCATTATAGAACTCTAATTGCAGGTTAGCAACAGATTGGCCACCTAATCTAGCCCCAAATAGAGAAAGTGGTTCACCTCTTTTAGACAAACCAGTCAAAAAATATATGTCCTCCAACTCAATTTCGAGCCAGTTGCCTTTAATCACGAAACATTGGTCCTGAACATCCCACTTGTTTACCAACCAAGTGAGAAAGTCTACTTGAGCTCTCATGCCGCTGATAGCCCAGAATTTGAATAAATTGCATGCTTTCAAAACTTGAAATGTAGGTGGATGAATCATTGCAGCTTCAACCACCTCCTCATGTTCACGTTCCCTCTAGATGAGCATTGTAAATATCCTACAATGAGAAAAATGAAAGATTAGAATCATTTTAAAACAAAAATTTTGGGTAATTTGGGAAGAAATTATGTTTTCAAATTCTTCACGGCGCCCCCGCACTTTATGTTCAAAGACAGTGCTTAGCTCCGCATGGGCTTTGTGCTAAAAGTGTGGGGCCACGACATTTTTCTTTGTAAGAAAATGTCAGGGTCCGCAGGTACCGTGTGTCTTACCTGTGGACCCTCGAGGGCGGAATTTTGAACCTATTTTCTCTCCAAAAATGAATTTTAAACCCTAAATTAAGAAAATGAATGTTTTTATAGGGTTCCGACTGGGGTCTCCATAGGCTAATCCTTGAAATGATAAAGCACATCACCCTTCGAATGCTCTTAGACTTCACACTTTAGGGGGGAATTTGTTACACTGAAATTTGTCACCATGAATTTTTAGTACTCCCTTAGAAGTCTACAACATCAAAGTTCCTAAAATTAAGCCTTGAAATTGAGAGAAAAGCTCATAAAAGTCTTAAAAACACTTGTACTGCACTTTCTCTTAACATTTCCTGTGGTACCGCACCTTTTTGCTCTAAATAATGCGGAGCTAAACGGAAGTTCTCTTCAATAAGGGTGAGGACCCCTGTAAAAGGTAAAACAAAGGCAGAAAGTAACATTCAGAAGCCCAGCAGTCAAATCTGGAAGCTTCTAGAAGCAATTATCTGGTTGAAGGTTCGCTCCTATCATATATGTTCATTCCTCCATTATGGGAGCCTACCCCTTGATTTATGGAGCCCAATCCCTTCAAAAGAGAATTCTATCCCTTCTTATGTGGAACCATAACCTCCTCTCTTTTCCTATAAATTGAAGCCATAATGCAGCTTCAAAGGTTAGAGTTAGTGAGTTAGACTTTGAGAATTTTTGAGGAAAAATGTTGTAGAGACTCATACTTTCTTAACTGATCACTATGTGGAAATGATTACACACCCATGTGCATTTTAGCTGAGAGAGTGCAAAGCTTGTCAGAGTAAAGGAAATGCCTGTTCCGGACCCCAGGAAGGCCTGTACGACATCAAGGCAGACACGGTTGTAAGGCTCTTCTTTATTAAAGATAATACGAATGAATACCATTTTCTCAATGAGTTCTTTAATTAAGTAGTTCATTAATAATGTTTTAACAATGGGTTATTTAATTAATTATCTCATTTCTTGAATTCCTTGATCATATTGATAGATCTTTGATTCATGAATTAATTTTTATTATGTAGGTGCTTTTGATCTTGTCTTGTGTTTGTGATTGCAGATCCTTGACAACGACTTTCTTCAAGCCACTGGAAAGAAGATCAGCGCTGGACTACAAGTAGGTCTCCAAAAACCTACTGTAGTTAATTCCAAATCAAACAGTATCCAGAGAAAATAGTTTTTATTTGTTTGTTTGTTGCTAGCTGTCCGTAGGACACTTGGGAGGTCTATCTTATCAGTAAGAATGACTTATCCGTCCAACACACCATCAGTAATCAGACCTGAACTTTGATTTAATTTCTGAGGAAGATAAATTTCGTCCCAAGTGGACTCGCCATTATGTTATCACCCTATAATTCCGAAGGCTGAAGGTAGAACCATGAAGTGAAACATCAAACCGCTTTGGATTCCAGGACCTAGCCTTCCTAGACTCAAAGAGGGCTCTCTCTATTTTTATGATTTAGCTTGATGGTTCTAAATGTTGATATTAGGCTAGTTATAGAAATTATGAGGGTTGTTTGTTTGAAGATTTGGTTGAGGCAACAGAAGGGGACCATTGGGCTATGGGGTCAAACAGGTGCAAACAGATTCAAATTGATGAATAACTGATGTCAGGTGCAACGAGGAAATCTTGCCACGTCAATGGATCTTAACATGTTGGGAGATGGAAAGTAGGAGGAGGTTAAGGTATAACGGGAACACAGAGCAGACCGTCTCTGAATTCTGCATTCCAATATCAGAGGAAAACATAACGTACGATTTCAAGACTGAGCAAGGTACCCCATGGTAAATCCTACACAAAATTTTCTATCCGCAGAAAATAAAGAACAAAAATATGTAAAACTAGAGATGACATATTACAAGAAAAGGAGCACTTCACCACAGATCATAACACAAGAATCTCGAAAACAACATACTCATCCATTCATCCAAAAGAGAGTGCTTACAACCAGCAGAGTCTATTACAATGGTTTTTCCCCTTTCGGGCCTCCGTCATACTACTAATGCATGCATTATTTATAACAAAAATAATTTGGTTTCCCTATCCTACTTGGAAACCTTCTATTGATTACAATTTAGCAGAAAATGGACAAGTTTGGCCATGCAAGGCCTGAATATAAATCTCTGACAAAAGTACTGCTTGTAGAATTAATTTTGGGCAGCTCTTCATGGATCCAAAATCTTCGATGGATCTTCGTAAGATCAAAAAATAAGCTTAGATGTGGCTATGATGGTCTTGAAGAGGTAACCAATGGTGGCTCTGACATCTGGCCCTGGTTTTCAGAAAACTAGCATTTGGTAATTAAACCTAGTGCAGCACTGGTTACTTTTCATTATTTGGGTGATTATGCTAATGTGTTCTGTATGAACGCCCTTTGCCTGACTCAACCTCCTTTGCTTGTAGACCTTGTCATTATTCTATTACAAGTTCTTTTGCCATGTTTTGGCCTATTTCTTCATAAAATGGCACACAAACCCTATATGCCCATACGTGAAGGGATGGTGGTTGACAGATGTGGACAAATGATGGAGGACGTGGTGTGGCAGCAACAGTTTGGAGGACTGCGAAAACAGCTTTTCGGAGGGGGTCTCAGGTGGTAAGCGGTAACGGAGATGGGGGTGTGAAATTTTGAAGTTACAACACGTGGAGGAGTGGGCGGTAATGGATACCTCCCATTTAGAACCCCTCCCCCATGGTTGAACACAGAGGGGGGTACGAAAACGTTAAGGATCGTCGGATGCGGAGAATAGGAGCACACACAGGTGGGACTTGACTAGAATCACAAATTGCAAGTCAGAAGCTTTAGCTTATAAACGGCGCAGGTAAACTATAAAACTTTTGAAGTGAGAAATGCGAGGAGAGGGAACTAATGTAGCAGGTAAGGTGGGACCCGACCCACATCGCAATCTCAAGTCGAAAGTTTTTTTAAAGAGCGCGGGGGGTAAATGCTAAAACTTGCGAAGTGTGACATGCTATTGCGACCCACCCACATCGCACATTGAAATATTTATATTTTATCGCACATCGTAGAGTTTAGAGTTTGTGAAATGTGGTAAGCACTAAACCTGTGAAGTGTGATTTGCACTAGCGGAGGATGATGTGGCAGGATCGAGATCAAGGCCACTGCATCAACGGAATTATGAATTTGCGAATGGAATGGGAATGGTAACGAAGGAACAGTGGATAGCAGCGAGCGAAGTATTATGGTGGGGCCAATCGCATCGCAAATCACAATCAGGACTAGATGGGTTTCGGGAATATGGTTAAACTTTAAATTTTTCGAAATGCACTGACTGCAAAGTTATAATATGTGCAATGCGATATATATCGCAAGTCGGTGATCGCAAGAGTTTACTTTTAGCAGAATGCAATAAGTTATTTTTTTCGATATGCGATGAGGTATATTTGCCAAACTGTGAAATATTGTTTGCGATGTGAAAAAGGTAAGGTAGAAAGATAAAGTGGAAAGGTGGAAAAGGGTAAATTTTATGGTCTAATGTTTTATGCCATGGTTGTTTTATGGGTGGACGGAGCTACTAGTGAAGTCCCGAAAGGTTATGTATGTGGGTCTGGGGTTTAAATGGGAGATAGAGTGTTGGATTTTAGAATTAGGAAAAATTAAGGGTAGGAAGAGGGTAGATGGCATGAATGAGGGTAGTATGGAGTTTTCTCACCATCACACCTTATCATCAACACTTTCCCCTTTCCACTGAACTGAAAGAGGCAGATTTATTCCTTTGAAGCCCTTGAAAATTAGGATCTCCCTTTCTTTCTTTGAAAATAAATGATAGCCATGGAATATTATTTTCAATATGAAAAATATAAGCAATAATCACTCACCTTGTGATACTGTGAAATACAGGAGTCTAACAGATTAAACTTCTCTTCCTGCATAATATTCGTGATTTCTAGTTCTGCTCCTAGCACTGGTACCTGAACTGGAGGGATCTAAACATGAATTTTTTCTGCTTCTGGCATTGGCTTGTGGAACGTGTAGTCTGGAAAATGAGAATTCCTTTTTTCCCTATATTCTTTGAATTGTATCAACTCTTCTAGACTAAACCTTACGGTTGCTATTTGTTTAACTCTTAAGAATTCCGCGATTGACTCAAACACATCGTCGAATTTATTAGGCTCGCTTGGAAACTCCCAAGGCTTAGCTTGATTTGTTATTTCTCTAGAAATTCCATATGAATGATAAATTTTGTTGGGTAGAATTGGAAAATTGAAGGGTTTTAATCAATCAATTTCAAGACATGCATGCTTGAAATGGTCAAGAGTATATGACCCACATGAAATAGGAAAAGTTAGCCAAATTGTCTTTTTGGCATCTTTCAGAAATTTAGTCAACCAATTACCTACAGTCTGATAAGCAATTTCCTTAGCCAATAATTTTTCTAGTATATATAAGGGTAGGACATGAGGGCAAGCATGACTTCAGAAAATTTGGATGTATGTGTAAAATTCTTCACCGAACCACCTTCCTATAGGCTTGAGACTTCTATTGGCTTCATGGGTGACTCTAGGGATTTTTCTTTTGAAAATGACTTGAAAAACTGGGAGCATTATATCATTACATATTTTAAACATATGAGAGTGGTATTTTGATTCCCACCGAAATTCTAACTGTACAAAGATGGGGTTTTTGACTTCTCTGGTCCATTTCCATCCTAATGACCAAAATTCAATAGAAAAACAGACAACATATAGGATAAAAGAACTCAATAAAAGGGAGTGATTATATTAGAAGGGATATTATGATTTTATCTATAGACAATGATACATCTAATCAAATTAGCAGACGTAATAATAGCCCAATAAAGAATATAGTCATCAGAGATAATAAAAACACCTGAAATATCATTGAATTGATAGCATGGGCTTGTGTGAGTTTGAAAATTGTTATCTTATCGGGATCTGTAGATCAGCCTTTTCATGATTAGCAAATTTCAAAAATTCAAAGAAATGTGCAGCATGCGTAAATGTGATATTTTGATGGCATTTCTATTGGATAACATAATGCGATATCGGTATATTTCAGACGACAGATTGCGATATCCGTATTTGTTACATGACGTATTTCATAGTTTTGCATATCGGTAATTTGTAATTTCGCATATCGGTGTTTCGCTTATTTCAACGATTTGTTATTTCGGCGATTTTCCTTTCGGAGATTTATATTTCGGCAATTTAATTCCCGCTCTTGTACTTTTGGCCTTTATGGGTTCCTTAGAGCGCTTTTTATGATTTTCTTATGTTTTTTAACAAAAACAAAATTTAATCTAACAGAATCCAATTCTAAGTTTTATTTCTAATAAAATGAATTTAATCCTAAAATTTTAAAAGGGTCCCCATTGTTCTTCCTATACTATTTTACTTAGAAAAATGGGGGGTTGTTGTAATACTACAACACATACTGAACTCATCCAATCCATTTAATTACAACAACCTCTCTTTCGGGGCATTTGACATATCTAGGTATAACTCAGCTACCATCCTTAAGGTGTTGAATTCAAATTCAACTAAAAGCGGAGCTTTCTTGTCATAGACTAGATCATAAGGAGTGAATAGTGTTGTTGTTTTTCAGGTAGTGTTATAGGCCAAAGTAGCTTCTACCAATCTGTTCGCCCAATATTTTTTTTTGTTGCTCACAACCTTGGTGAGCATACTCTCCAAGGATCTGTTAGTCACTTCCACTTGGCCATTCTCCTGAGGGTGGTAGGCAGTAGAAGTCTTATGCTTTATCTTTTTCCTCCTCAAAATATTCTCAATTATATGAGAAGTGAATTGTGCCCCCTGATCAGTGACTAATTCTATGGGGTATCCAAAATTGTAAAACACATTCTCCCTCAGAAATTCTGCTACTTTCTCCTCGTTTGCTACCTTCACAGCTTTTGTTTCAGCCCACTTTTTCAGGTAGTCAGTGCAGACTATGATATACTTTTTTTGTCCAAATGGTGGATCAATAGGTCTAATGAATTCCATGCCCCATTTTTCAAATGGCTCAAGGGCCACCTGAGGGTGCAAAGGCATATCATCCCTTTGTGTAGGTTTTCCCATCCGTTGGCACTGGTCACACCTGCTAGTGTATCTTCTGGAATCTTGGTGAAGGGTAGGCCAATAGTATCTTGCCTACAAAACTTTGAAGGCAGGCCTTTTTGTAGAAAAGTGGCCTCCACAAGGGCTATCATGACATGCAAAGAGGATATCAAATTTTTCTTCCTCCCTCACACATATTCTGAGAATTTGGTCAAGTCCTAGTTTGGAAATATTTCCCCCAATCCATGTGAAAGGCGTGCTTTTTCCGATGATATTTATTTTCTCCTTGAATGAGAGATTACGAGGGAACCTTCCAGCAAAAAAGTAGTTAGCTATGTAAGAAAACCACGATGAGAGTGTTGATATAACAAAGATATGTTCATCTGGTAGTTGGTCATCCACCATTCCTTCTTCACTTGCAGATAGAGCTAACCTGAACAAAAAAATTTCAGCAACATTCTCCTTTCCAGGTTTATCAACAATGGTTAGGTCAAACTTCTCTAAAAGTAACAACCATATAATTATCATAGCATTAACATCGGGTTTTTTCAATAAATATTTGATGGCTGCATGATCAGTGTGAACAAAGGTCTAATACCCAGTTACATAATGTCTAAATTTGTTTAAAGCATGGACAATGGCTAACATCTCCTTCTCTGTAACAATATAATTGAACTCAACTTTAAACAAGTTCTTACTGATGAAATTGCATAAGGTAGATTGTCTTATAACTGCCCTAATGTTTTCCCCACATCTTTGTCAGATGAATCTCTATGGATGTGGAAAGGAAAAGTCCAATTTGGACCTCAGATAATGGGGCCAGTAGTCAACTTTCCCTTAATGAGCTCAAAAGCCTCTTGACAAGGACTGGACCAAGTAAACTCAAAATCTTTGGTCAATAAACCAAATAGTGGTGAAGCCATATTATTGATATCTTTTATGAATCTTCTGTAATAGCCATCTAACCCTAAGAAGCTCTTGACATATCTCTATTTTTTAGGAGAATGTACCCTTTTGATAATAGAGATTTTACTCGAGTCCACATGTATTCCTGCTTGGGAGATTGAGTGTTCTAATACAACTCCTGCTCTTTTCAGGAATTCACAAATTTTTGGGCTCAGGGATAGATGCATCTCAATGCACCTTCTCATCACTTTTCCCTAATTGGAGAGAGCTTCTTGGAAGTCATCCCCATAGGGTGTGCAATCATCCATGTAGATTTCAAGATATTCATGGACTAGCTCAGAGAATATGCTCAAGACAGCTCTTTGGAACATAGTTGGGGCATTGAAAACCAAAAGGGTAGGACTCTGTAAGTGAAGGTACCCCAATGCCAGGTGAAATTATTCTTATCCTGCTCTTCAGGTCTGATTTGGATCCGGTTATACCCACTGAAACCATCTAAGAAGGAAAAGAACTTCTTTCTTGCAAGGCCATCCAGGGCTTGGTATATAAATGGAAAATGGAAATGGTCCTTCTTGGTGGCTTTGTTAAGTTCCCGATAATCAACACAAATTCGCCATTTTCCATTCTTCTTTGGGACTAGGACAAGAGGATATACCCACTCACTGTCTGATATAGGATAAATGAAACCTGCATCCAACAATTTCTGCAACTCTTCCTTGACTATGTCCTTTGGAGCCAGGTTCATCCTTATTTGTGGTTTTTGCATAGGCTTCCATCCTTATTTGATGTAAATATGATATTTTCATAATGACGGATGCACCCCTTTCATGTCCTTGCAATCCCAAGCAAATGCATCTAGGTTTTCTTTTAAAAGTTGGCATAGATGCTTTTCTTCTTCATATGATAGGTTTGAGTTTATTTTCAGAGATTTGGATGGTTTTTTTGTAGGTAAATCCCCTTTGTAGACAGAGGTGATCCCTCTAGCACTAGGGTGGGTATAGAAACTACAGGAACATACTAACATCTACCTTCCCAGACTGTAAATGGAATTCAGAGCAAGGAAGATGACCTACCTTGTTCTTATGCTATGTTCTCATCTTCCATCGAAGCTTTGTGATGTGTCACTCTCCTCAAGCTCCATACACGCTGATGCCAAGATTTTATTACCTGTACAAACAGTCAATACACCATGAAAAGCGTAAAATCACAACAAACTTAAAAAAATTACAACCTATCTAACATATTAAGGAATGCTAGAAATATCATTATAAATGTAAACAAGAGTGGAAGATAAACATCAGTTGCATTTTATTATGATAAATACAAGGGGAGTTTACAACCAAGCCTTGATGATGAGGCTCTCCATCGGCAAGTCTGTATCCAAGCACGTTTGTGACACCCTCACACACAAAGGTCCAAGATCTCACTATGTTCCTAACACACAAAAACGATCACACTCTTCTCTATTCTCCCGAAGCTATAATTGCTTCTCCTCTCTAGCTAAATAAGGCAGTAGAGGTGAAGGAGGCCTCCTTATATTAAAATGGAGGAGGAGGTTATGGGCCCTCAAATAATGGGAAAAGAGCTTATCCTTTGGAGTAGTTCCTATTTCTTGGGAACAAGAAGCCCAAAGGGGAATTCCTCAGCCATATCCTCAAAACAAACTTCCAGCTCACTTCCTCGCGAAGCTTCTAGTCATGGAAAATTTGTTTCTATTTTTAAAAAATTTCCAAAAGAGGATCAGTGTGGGTCTGACATTGAGATAAAGCATCGATCGGCGCAGGTCCCAGTGCAAATCTCTGCTATCAGCGCGAGTCAGACACTGAGACAAAGTGTCGACCTAGTTTTTATAGGGATCTTCCAAAAAATTTGTAAAGGGAGATAAATTGGCATACAAAGTGTGGTTAAGGGATATGTATTCCATGCTTGGAAAGTACACAAAGGTCACTGTATGGGTCCTCCAGGAATGGGGAGTACAGGGACAGTGACAATTTTTTGTGTAACAGATGCCCCCTAAAGCATGAAATCCGAACATGAGTGAGGGGTGAAGTGCTTTACAAGTACGTGCAAGGAACCAGATGTTGCCATCTAGATACCTGAAAATCAAGAATAGATACATATACATAACCAGAATCTCTCATGAAAATACATGAATCAAGGTATGGACGCAGCCATCCGTAAAAGAAACCATGGTATGGTCGTAGCCATCCATCTGAAAAGGACCACATATAGACTCATGGTATGGTCGCAACCATCCATATGAAAGAAAAATGTATCCAATCATGGACAAATCATATCGCCTTGCAACCTGGACTCTAGAGAATAAAATATAGGGTCTTCCGCTCTATCACGACTCGATCAACTACAATTTCAAGCATGCGAGTAAATGAGTTGAAGTCGAACATGCAAGAAAGTTACCTAATTACCAGACAATGATGAAAGCTGTTAACAGATGTGAGAGAAACCACCAATGATGAAAATGGCTCTCACGGTACTAAAAATATAATCCAAGAGATGTGAATAAAGAACTGAATTCGAACACACGTGAAATCACCCGATCGAAGGCAATTGATTTGAAACTATCGTCGAATGCGAAGAACTTGCAATTAGGGCATGCAAGCTCTAAGGTACTAGAAAGGAGTCTCTAGATTGACTTCTCGGATAAAGAGCTGAATTCGACAGGAAGTGATCCGTCGAAGGATGGTCATAATGACTCCCACATCATCAACATGAAACAGAGAATTTAATGAGTGTTAATCAAGACTGAAAAAGAGGATCAAGGAATGTAAAAATTGCAGAAGGATTTTATGTAATATTCCTAAATTGGCTTGCAGCTAATTGGAATATTAAAGTTTTTCTTTGTCACTTAGATAGGTGAATAAGTGGGTAGGGAGACCCATAAATCTCTTTATGAAGAATAAAACCACTTCTCATGTGAAATTGGATCATCTTTTCAGCTTAATAAAGAACCCTAAGGTATCAACAGGGGTTGGAGCACCTTGACTGGATCAACTTTGACCAAATCAACAACATTGTCATGGAGGAGTGGACATTAATTTAGGGACAACACAGTTTTAGATGGAGACACATTGCATGGAAGTAGTGCCATTAATGGATGGGGCTTAGGGTTTGGAAGCTCATACCTTATAAAAGGAAGATGATGGCAGCCATATTGATTATGTTGATATATGTTTATGTTTTGATATATGGTCTATTTAGACATATATCTTTCTTCAGTTGTTTAGCTAATATTGCAGTGTTGTTTAGCACAGGGTGTTCCTAATTGGGAATCCCACCTCTTTCATTGAGTAGCTCTTGGAATATTTTGCACTATAATTCCACATTCAAGCATTTGGCCAAGCTTTACTCTCATGTATAATGCAGTTTTGTTTAGAGTTGGGTTGTGTTGCAGGGGTGTAGTAGTGGAGGAGAGAGATCTCCAATTTCTACGTTAGTTTTACATTGGAGGGATCATCCTTTCATCTAGAAGCTTGTGAGGAAGTTCTCATGGCTTCATTACATATTTTGGCACCAGGCCAAGTAGCAGTCATCAACTACAATGCATTTTTCCTCAATGACTGCGTTATTCTGCAGAGCAGCTGCAACAGTAGGTTTATTGCCCTATTTGGAGTGTTTTGACTTCATGTGTGGGGATCAGCCCTTCATTTAGGAGATATGTTGGAGGATCAGCCATCTTGTATATCATATGAGCCATCTCCCATTAGTGATTTATTTGCAGATATTATTCAGCCCTATGGCCAAATCTGCTATATTCTGTATAGTGTGTATTTCCGGAAACCTTTCCTGGGTTGACCTTGAAATATGTTATGGAGCATGTATCTCTAGCCTTATCAATTTTGGAGCATTATATCACTAGAAATATATATTTTTTATCTTCCAGTTGTTATTCTCTCATAGACAACGCATCTTACTGCATCCCTATATTTCATCTATTAACAACATTTTAGATCTAGTTGTATGCTTTCATGGGAGGCTTTTTTTCCCAACTTGAGTGATATTTTCCTCAAGATCTTGTACCTATTTTGTTGTTATATTCATAATGGAATGGATCTATTTTTGTCTCATGTTTTGATCCATTTATATTTCTGCATATTTCCAGTTTTAAGCACTCTATTCCTACTTTTCCCATTTTGGAATATTACAGTGGTATCAGATCATAATCTTGGCTCATCCTATGTACTTCAGCCATTATGTCATCTAAGGAGGCTTCTCACAGGAAGGAGAGATCTGTAGAAGAGATGAAGGCAAAAATTCATTATCAAGAGGGAAGGAGTTCTAAAAACGTCTTCTTAATACTATGCAGTGCATTAACAGAGACATAAAAGAGATGAGAATGGAGAGATATAGAGATTCTCCAAGAGGGCTTGTACATGAAGAAAGCTCTAGATTTTCACATTATGGATGTGAACATTCAGCTACACCATGAGATCTACAACGCTCTACCATTCCTATGTTCATAGCAAGAGAGATGGAGGAAGGAGATGTACCAAAGGAGGAGACTCTTGGTGACTATCTTCAAGAGTATGAATCTCAATCTCAGAGGTTCAAAGATCATCTAAACTTCTAAGGATTTTGCAAGATCAAGGAGAATAGAAGACCTACCAATCACAATAGAAGAAAGTGCTGCAAGAAAAATGATTTGGGTAGATTATTTCTATCTAGTTTTGATGGGTCACCTAAAAGTACAGCAAGGGCTCGGCTGAAGGAGCTAGACACCTATTTACAGTAGCACCAAGTTTCAGAATATGAATCCCTTAGAGTAACAGTGTTTCATCTTGAAGGCAAGGCTTATGATTGGTGGTTTTATGAAACTTCTTCCCTGAATCATGTAAATGTATCTACTTATGAAATTTTCACTAGGAGGTTAGTGAAAAGGTTTGATGTAAAACATTATGAAACTTCCTTGGTTGAGCTAGCCAAGCATAAACAAACAAAACCTTTGCATGAGTTGGAAGGATCTATAAACCCAACTCCATTTCATAATACTATTGAGGAGGTTAAAAACTTGCATAATACCTTTCTAGAGGCAAGATCCTCACTCCAAGAGGAGCTCCCTTCTTAAAGGGAATACATGGAGATCTCTTTTTCAAAAGAGAATCAAAACAAAGAACCTCACAATGATGATGAGGTACCCTCCATTAATGGTGAAGAGAAGGAAAATGGTAACAACAATGTCACACCAGGAGCAGATCTCATACCTCATGAAGAGGAAGATGAGGCAATTTCTCTAATGAGAGGAACCCTTATGCCCTTGCAAGAAGTTCCCAAGAATCTCACATGTGGATATCAAGGCACAATCCATGAGCAGCATGTGCTATCATTGATAGATTGTGAGATATTGCATATAAGAGATAGGGAGGATGGTCAGCATCATATGACTAGGAGCACACACCCCTCTGTATTTCAGAAGGTTTATGCACAGAAGAGGTAGGATGAATTTCCCAGTGAGGATCGGGACAAATCAGTCCACTCACATATATAACCTTCTCTAGGCCTTGATGTCTCATTACATGGAGGCATTCCACCAGGGAGACCCCCTGATTGGAAGATGAACAAAGAGTTCTCTCAACACGGTGCAGCATTGATATATTTTGCTAAGGAAGGAGCCTTGGGAGAAGCTAGCACAGTGCAGATAACCTTTGATGGGCTCAAGGGAGGGGTGAGAAATTTTCTGATATGGACATTGCCATCTCCCACTCAGCCATTTGCGCTAAAAAATGATGATTCATAAATATATGATGGCACGAGCATAGTTACAAAGGGCTAATCCATAGCTTTGGAGTAGAAAATGATACTTTCACACATGAGGAATATTTTTGAATATGACAAGAGGTTATTGACACTATTATATGCATTGGCCAAACTGTGGAATTTTTGGATGGGAAATATCTTTCAAGAGGAGGTTGACCTCCATGTACTTCAATCTTGTCTTGGGCAAGATCAATTTCAAGGGAGGCAACAAAAGTGGGGTGGAATTACTCCAACATGTGACTTTGGCGTTGAGCATGTCAAAGAGGAGATTTATGATGAGACAGGTGCTTCAATTCATATTTCTACAGCGCTGTCATTATTGGGAAGCCTAGATCCATATTGGGAGTCCCAACTATTGGTGGAATATTCCAAGAACCTCTTCACATGTACTGTTATTGATGGGAAAGTGATAGATGGGAGGTATAGAGTGGTTGATGGAGTCATTTATTTCCATGATTAGATCTACCTGAATAAAGAATCCAAGCTAAAGAAGTGTAAGTATTCTGGACACCACATATGATATTGTCCACTCTGGGCCTAAGCCCTCATGGCTTTGCTTATGGGCTTTACCCCAAAAGGCCTCATACCAATGGAGATATTTTTCCATCCTTATATACCCATGATCGTCCCCACTTCTAGTTAATGTGGGACTTTGGTCGTATACCCAACAATCCTCCCCTCGAACAAAGGACCATCGAGCCTCCCCTCAAACGATTATCCATCCGTCCACTCTCTACCAACCAGGATTCTCCGCTCCAATGCGTTGGAAGCACACGCCTTACATGGGGCACCACCTGCCTCGAGAGCTTGCTCTATCCCAGGTCAACTCCTCTTCACCGTGTTGGGACCAGGACACGCTCATGAAGAATCCGGAGCATACTGCCTGTCTAACCGAGCTCATCCATGGGGCCCACCATCTTCGTTCGGCATTCGAGGATTCATCCACTTCGCTAACTTCGGGGCATGGCTCCGATACCACTTGTAAGTATTCTAGACACCACATATCTCCACAATGGTATGATATTTTCCACTCTGGGCCTAAGCCCTCATGGCTTTGCTTATGGGCTTTACCCCAAAAGGCCTCATACCAATGGAGATATTTGTCCATCCTTATATACCCATGATCGTCCCCACTTCTAGTCAATGTGGGACTTTGGTCGTATACCCAACAAGAAGGAGATTCTACATGCATCATATGAGGCACTCTCTTTAGGACATGTAGACTTCATTGAGTCTTATCACACCATCATGGAGGGATTCTATTGGGAGGCTCTCAAAGAAGATGTGCACCAACATATCAGGAGATATGTAGATTTTTTGATGTATGAGGAGGAAAGCAACCACCTTGAAAGGTTGTTACCATCATTTCCCCTTTTGATGGAGAAATGGGAAGGTTCATCTATGGACCGCTTCACCAACTTGTCTACAATATATGGTAAAGATTGTGTTTTGATGCTTATTTATCAACTAACAATGTATGTGCATTCGTTTACAATGCATTTGCAGCACATTGCTCCATAAAAGATCAAGCCTCTCTTTGGATTTCATGGTCCTATTGGGACTACATTCAGTGATGGGAATGACCACTTCATGAAGGACCTTGGGCAAAACATGTTTTGTTTGGCTCATATTCAGTTAACACCTAATGTCCTTCATTATTTCAAGCTTTTGAGAATCTTATGGCAGCAAGCAAGTGGTTGGATGGCCACTTATCATATGATGTTTTGAGGCAGCTAGAGGCAGAACAACGTTGGTCTCACTTGAGGGACTATTGTCACCATCCAGTGTGTCATGTGACACTTAGTCCATATTTCTTTTGGAGCCCATATGGTGATGACATCCTATTCACTATAAGTGGGATGGATTGGACAAGAGAGGTTCCTAGAACCAAAGAGTGGGATCATGAGGTTCCAAGTATCTTTTGGCTTCATGAGGACTATATTATTGTAGCCCAAGATCAGCAGCTCCAAATTTATCATAAATGGAGACAGAGACAGCGTAAGTTGAACAATTGTATCTCTCATTTTCAGCCATGCAGCCCCTATACATTGCACAAGTACGGGATTGGTGATTGTTCCTATGAGCTACCAAGGATGTCTCATTTTGTTTGGATGATAGCATGGAGAGTGAAGTTTCTCATTGGGATTGAGGCATCGAAATTTACCAACTCTCATGCCTTGAGGAGGCCAATGGACAACATATAACTCTTTCCATATATCTCCCACTTTTTAACGATAAGAGCTATTTAGTTTATCCACCAAAGGAAAATTTTTATTCTTGGGAGGAGACATATCCATTAGAGGTTTTGCAGCATCCTTGTAGTTGCTTGAGGACAAGCAACATTTTGTAGGGGAGGACTGTAATATTCCTAAATTAGCTTGCAGCTAATTGGAATATTAAATTTTTTCTTTGTCACTTAGATAGGTGAATAAGTGGGTAGGGAGACCCATAAATATCTTTATGAAGAATAAAACCACTTCTCATGTGAAAGTGGATCATATTTTCATCTTAATAAAGCACCCTAAGGTATGAATAGGGGCTAGAGCACCTTAACTGGGTCGAATTTGACCAAATAAACAGCGCTGTCATGGAGGAGTGGACATTAATGGAGGGACAGCACAGTTTTAGATGGAGACGCATTGCATGGAAATAGTGTCATTAATGGATGGGGCTTAGGGTTTGGAAGCTCATATCTTATAAAAGGAAGAGGATGGCAGCCATATTGATTATGTTGATATATGTATATGTTTTGATATATGGTATGTTTATAAATATAGCTTTCTTCAGTTGTTTAGCTAATATTGTAGTGTTGTTTAGCACAGGGTGCTCTTGATCGAGAATCCCACCTCTTTCATTGAGTAGCTCTTGGAAGAGTTTTCACTATACTTCCACATTCAGGCATTTTTCCGAGCTTCAGTCTCATGTACAACACAGTTTTGTTTAGAGTTAGGTTGTGTTACAAGGGTATAGCAGTGGAGGAGAGAGATATCCAATTTATGAGCTAGTTTTCCATTGGAGGGATCATCCTTTCATCCGGAAGCTTGTGAGGAAGTTCTTAGGGCTTCATTACATATTTTTTCACCAGGCCAAGTAGCAGTCATCAGCTATAGTGCAGTTTTCCTCAAGGACTACGTTATTTTGGAGAGCAGCTACAACAGTAGGTTTATTTCACTATTTGGAGTGTTTGGACTTCCTGTGTGGGGATCAACCCTTCATTTAGGAGATCTGTTGGAGGAGAATTAGCCATCTCCCATCAGTGATTTAGTTGCAGAGATTATCAGATCAGCCATAGCCTTATCAATTTTGGATAATTATGTCAGTAGCAATATATTTTTCTATCTTTCAGTTGTTATTCTCTCATAGACAGCGCAATTTACTACATTCCTATATTTCATGTATTAACAACATTTTAGATCTAGGTGTATGCTTTCTGGGAGGCTTGTTTGCCCAACTTGAGTGATCTTTTCCTCAACATCTTGTACCTATTTTTCTGTTGTATTCATAATGGGATGGATTTACTGTTGTCTCATGTTTTGATCCATTTATATTTCTGCATATTTCCAGTTTTATGCACTATATTCCTGTTTTTCCCATTTTGGATATTACATTTTCTCTTGAAAATATCGGTGACACGACTCTGGAATTTCCCAACATTTGACTCAAATAGGATTAGAGGTCATGTTGACAAGATTGGTAATTGAATGAGAGGCAAACAGATTTTCCAAACCCATGGAGGCAAAGTGACAGAGTGAAGATATCCCAACCCGACACGAACTTAGCCATGTTTGACTAAGGTATTCCTTTTTCGTAAATAGTTTATCCCAGCCCCAAAAATGGGTAAATGTATATTGGGTAAATGACATTGCGCAGCCTTTAACAAGTTCAAAATGACAAGAGCTCGAAAATATTTTCATGTTTTGAGAGTTAGAAAAGAGCTAAAATTTGACTCCTCTTGGAGGAACAAGTGGCATTAAGGGTAGCACCTGGTTCTAGTGATGGTGGAACTTCTCATAACAAGTAAAGGTCAAGAGGTTCGCTAAAATACCACTCATTGCAAGTGTTCCTTAGGAATGGGTAAAACAATCAAGTGAAGGCGTATGATCGGCCAAGAAGATGGTAACGATGGAATGAGAAAACCAAGGTTGATCTGGAAAAACAGGCTGATAAAATGGAAATCACAAGAAGTAAAATAAGAATGGTTTCTTTTTTACACAAGCTTGAAAACATGGGAAACTCTGCTTGAAATTGGTTTCATTTTTATACAAGCTTGAATCAAAGATAAACTATGCTTGGGATTGGTTTCATTTTCACACAAGATTGTAACAAAGATAAACTATGCTTGAACATTGGGTATGCCCCCAGCATGGTGACTCAATTCGAGGTACATGCCCCCCAAGCTTCATTCCATTCACCTGAGTAAACAGATGGATGGGGTGAAGGTTTAAATATGAGATCAGGCGAAAGAATCGACTGGTATTCTACGAGATCTAAACAAAGACTCGATTTGAAAGGGGAACCGGTTTCATTTTTTAACGAGGTTGACACATTAAAATAAATATCCTCAGAAGAGCTTGTTTCATTTTTGAAGGAGCTTGACACTAGAAAACGAACTATGCTCCAAAGAGCTTGTTTCATTTTCCAAGGTGTGAAACATGTCACTCTTGAAGTCCTCTAGCATATTTCCAATCTCAAGTTTGATGGAGGTGGAAGAGGAAGGGGTATTGGATGTACTTTGGCCAGCTCTTCCTTTCTTCCTCACTACCCTATAATGGTTCTTGAAGACATTTTTGATTGTTTCATAAGGAAATTGGTAGATATCTCCTCCTGATAACATATTTAAGGTTTATAACACCTCCTCTCTGATCCCTCAGATAATTACTAGTTTAACTGATTCAGGATCAAGAGTACAATTGGCTCTCTTATAGTTTAATTGAAACCTCTCTTTATAGTCTTCTAGGGATTCATCGAGCCCTAAAGTCATCCTGAATATCTCATCCTTAGTTTCATTGTACATACAGTAGTCTTTCTACTTGTTGTTGAAGGACTCTTGGATCTATGCCTAGGTAGTGACGATGTTCCCAAGTATACCCATGAACCAGCGCAAGGCTGCATCCTTAAGGGTGGATGGGAATAGCTTCAGTTTCTAATCATTTGAGGCATAGTGATAGGTCCTACAGACAACAGAAATTAAAACATGAATGTGATGGGATCTTATGAGGTAAGTCCATGAAAGTGTGGAAGAGATGAGGGGCTAATGTTTTTCATCTTAGTTTCCCCATCTACCTCTCTTATGGGAAAAGCTTCCTGGGTTTCAGTGTTAGCCATGTTTGAGATAGGTGAAGCAGTTCCCTCAATTGAAACAAGATCTTCTTCTTCCCCAATAGGTTCTTCAAAATTTTCAGAAGGCTCACCTATGGTTTGTTCAACCTCATAACCACTGAAGAAGAGTGAAGGGTGACTATGTGGTGATGTGGGGGTTTTAGGTAAAATATTTCCTTGAGTATCCCTACTCCTACGAGGCATGAAAATCATATTTTTGTATTTTTTTTCAATATTTTTGAAACAACATAAAAAAGGAAAGCAGAAAATAATGCTAAAACAAAATCAAACCATATACTAGACACCTCCCCGGAAATGGAGCCAAAAATTGGTGAGCCCTGGTAATTCACCGAGAATGTTGCAACTCCCAGAGGCTTCCCTAATTTACTTTATCAACCCGGTGTTCATACAAACATGGAGTTGACAGTGCTATATACATAGTAGATGCATTCTACTCATGTCGTCCTCTTCTAAGCTTTATGAAAGGTTGCTACTTCTAGGGTTTCTATATGAAGTCTATCACACTTCTGAAATTAGGCCTATGACTAAAATGATTTAAAACCATGGCGCTATCAGCAAGTACAAAAATATAATACAAAAAACAAGTACATCTAACTATTCTGCAATGAAATAAATCTACTTATTAAACTATGATAAGAATTGAAAAGCAACCTAGGTATCTTGCACGAAGTAAATGGTTGAATTGAAATGTCATAAAAGAAACTAATCTAATCACACTTTTCTAGGCCAAATGGATAAAAACACTCTACTTACGTTGTGCTCTATCTATCATGATTTTATTCATGCAACTATTCATGACCTAACTATGCTTCAAAATGTGTTGTTTTGCAACTAAGAGACGAAAGTGCTAAGGTGGCTCATGGAAGGCTTGAACACATGGGGGTAAGGCTGGAGGTGTATGAGTGGTTTTTGTAGGGTTAGAATATGCAGATGGTGGTTTCTACGCTTAAGGCGGGGCCCACAGGTGTTATTTCAAGTGCTGCTATAGGTTTCCTATAGTGTTACAGGAAAGTCCTGAATTGCTACATGAAACAGTCCAAGGGCAATCCGAGCCCAAAAATAGGTGGAAAAGGAGTAGGGAAAGTGGTATGAAGGTGGATTAGGATGAGTGGAAGGTGTCCCACCCCTTGGAAAAGCTCAGAACCTCTTGGGAAGCCTGTCTTGCATCGCTAGGGTTTTCTCATGGTGGAGGGATGAAAAATCCAAAAACAGGGTTGATGGTGATTTCGATGAAAAGAGGGTTGATGGAAGATGAGGGATGATGTTGAAGGTGTTGGTGAATTTATCCTTGGTTGTGATACCTGTAACTACAATAATACTACCCGTTTATGTAATAAAAATGTACAAATTCCTGATAATCACAATGGAAAATATGACTTGAATTTGTAAAGAAAATCTACTCTAATCTACAAACATAGATCTACCACAACATACTAAACATATTCATGGAATCATAGCAACTAATCTCGTCCATTCCAAGAAACCATAAACTAAGAAGCATTTTTGGTTTCTGGGGAAGGTCTACCCCCCTCAATCTCTACTGACAAAGATGAAAGGGGGAGACTTGACTCACATATTTATGAAGTTATCACCTAGTCTACCACTCATGTAAGCAAACTAAATCTACAGCAAAAGACAAATGGAAACAAACTAAAAATAGTAAATGAAAATACCAATAAACTAGCTAAATATTCATAAGAAAAACTAGCTAAATGACATGAAAGTAAAGAATTATTACACAAGAGAGGTTGAGGCACATGGATTGGGCCCTGACCCACAAGCCTTGCTCTCTGGAACTAGATCAGTAAGGCAAAGTCTGAATACTCATTTCATTTCAAAGGATAGTCTCATTACATCAATATAAAAGTCTTGAAAAAATGATTATAAGAGCAAAGAGCCTAATGGCTTTCTCCAAAGTTCGAATCCTAATGAGCTCTTGCTCAGCTCTATTTAACCTAAAGGGTAGCTACCAATAACTCCATATAAAATAGGTGATTAATCCACTTGACTCCAAGAAAAATATGGTTTGAGTGTACTTGATATTGAGTTTTCTTGGTTGCCTTTGATTTCGAGATGTTGGAGGGAATCTCGAGGATCCCTTGGATGCCTTTGGGAGTTAAGGAGGGTGGAAAACCCCCTAGAATCTCTCCTTGTTGTATACTTCGAGTCTTTATGACAAAATTTCCACAAAAATGCCATATATTCATGATTTTCCTGCATTTAATCTTATGTTAGGTACTCAAAGTATGTTAAGCCTCAATCACCACCTACAGTAGCATCATAAGACCATAATATAATTAAAATGCATGAAAACGAGACTTAATAAGGAAAAAAGGTGACCATTAACCCCTCCAAATGTACCTAATGATGGAGCTCATCACCCAATTCTTTCAATAACATGGTGGGGGTCTTATCATCAATAAATATTTCAAGGAAATGTTTCTTAAACCCCCTCCAATTCTAGATGGAGTTCGAAGGAAGGTTGTCATACCATACATCTACTCTACCACTTAAGGTACATGGGAAAATTATACATGCAACATCATTGTGACGTACCTCAAGTGTTTGTAGATGTAGGTAAGATTTATCCAGAAGGTCTTCAGCCCCCACTGTTTTATTAGGGTCATACTTTGATAAGAGCTTATCTGGATGCTTTGGAATCTTGTGCAAAACATCTGGAAGTGCAAGTGGGCCTTGAGACATCAAATCCATATCTTGTTATACCATCTCTTATTCGTTTCTCTCCTCATGTTCTTTGTCAGAATTTGATGGCTCTTCTTCTTCCTCGTCACCTCCTAGCACACGAAAAATTATGCCTGAGAGTACGGAGATATCTCCATTGCCACCTAAAAAATGGAGGTTCTTCTACACTTTCCACAAAATCTACTAACTCTTAAAGGGTTTCAAGAACCATGTCTTCAAGGGAGGAAACCACTATCCCACTAGGCATTGTTTTTTTCTTATATGAATAATATGGAAGAAAGAGTACTCTCGAGATCAATCCAACTTCCTTTGTGAAGTGACAGGTTATATGACGGATAGCATGAAGTTGATTGTATGGGATTTAACACAAGTATTAGTTGGATGTGGTTGGGAAGAGTCACCAAATTCAGAAACATGAGTAGGGGAGGTTCATTGAGCATTTTTTCCTTAATCAATAGCTGATATTTTGGGGTCAGTGGGGTTATCATTGATAAAGGACTTACTTCCCTCCTTCTAGTGTTAAAATTATTGACAATGCTAGACCCGCGTAAATTCAAGGGATCTCCCCAATATTAATTCCCAATTATACCTCACATTCTTTGGTGTAAGATTCCCATTTGGAATAAAGGCTCAATTTCCATATTCTTTAATCTTTTTCTTGGCTCTGAATGTCAGCAAGAGAGAGGGGTGTAGATGTACTTTCGAAAAGCAAGGGGGGTGTGCCTAGTGAATATCCAGTTGCAAGTGTGTCAAGTTTCTTCTACTATGGGGAGAGAGAGAGGAGTGTGCCTCAAAGAGAGAGGCAATAGTAACACCCAGGAAGAGACACACATGAGCTGAAGGATCTGCCTAACATCCAGCGGAATAGTCCACAAGGGATGTGATGGTCATTACAACCAACAATTGAGAAATATATGCCTAATATCCTGCGGAATAGTACACAAGGATAGTGTTGTCGTTCCTAGAGACAACCGGGGAACAGCCAACACCTTCTGACAATAATAAAAACCATTACAACACATTCTCATTTAGATATGTACTAAAATAACATAAAAATTTCAACTACCTTAGCACATGTGAAAGAAAACATGAAGTACAAATATCTGCAGAATAGTCTTACAAACATTCATAGTCCTTGCATGAAGAACGTGATGGCCTTGAAAGGCTTATGTTATTAATTAAAATTTCCAAGACACATATGTAGAATGAGCATAACTAGCTCCAATAGTGGAGAGTTGGAGCCACTCCTTGCTCCACAAAAGAACTAGCTTATCTCTATAATGCTTTGTTGGTGGAGCCAAGGTGAAAATTATTTTCCTCATACAATGAGTGAGTATATATAACCAAGGGTGACTCTTTGACTACCCTCATGACTTTTCAACTTACATGATTCTTTACATTCCATGTGTGTGTTTTGTAATTCAACTTTACAATGCATTTTGACTACAATATACATGGTCCACAATAGTGATGTGGCATTTGACCACTCATGAAATGACATGACATGAAACTGTTAATATGGACTTCTTGATGACATGGAAATGTCAAGCCAATGTTTTTGTTGAGAGTTGAATATATTCGTGAAGGATTTTTCCTTTTCACCTCTGCATGCCTTTGTGATAAGGAGTCTTCAATGATCTCAGGTCTTGGATAGTGGTCGCAAACTAGTGTTCCTTCACTTTCTCCTGATCAATCTACTTATGCGTTCAGCTAAAAGAGTGTCTTTGAGCATGTTTCACTAATTCCTTACCTTCTTCATCATATTATTATGAAATGATAGAGTACCTATTCCTGCAATTCACTCAGGATTAAATTACATCAATCTGAAAACCCCTAGCCTAATACGATGCATTATGATCCATAAACTGAGCCTGAAACAAGAGACGGGCTAGGAAGGGAGGCTCAATGACTGTGGAGTTGCACATTCCAGCTAGGAAAGTGGGAGCCTTGAGCCTTGATACTTCACAGTTCATAGTTCAGGCTGGATTGAGGGACAATAATGCGCAGTTTCAGGAGTCAGTGGGACATAATGAAGGGATGAGAATTTTGAGAGATTGATGCGTAGTTCTGGGGGTCAAGGAAGGTTGGGCTACTACGTAGCTACGTAGTTCAAGGGCTCATGGAATGATCTTGAGCCTTGTCATTTCAAAGTGCGCAGTTCAAGTCGGTCTGGGGGTCATGATTGTGCAATTATAGAGGTCAGGGTCAAGGCTTGGTCACGGAAACTGCTCAGTGCAGCAATTCTGAGAGGCATGAAATTCACACTGCACAGTGCCAAGAATTAAGGTCACATCTAGATGACTTATACTACGCAGTTTTAAACTCAATGGATGTTGGGTGAAGCTAGGTTGGTTGGTCGGGAATTTTTCTGAAAATTGATTAAGTGCGGGACCGGTGAGATTTGTGTGAACAATGATGAAATTTGACTATGATCACACACTTAGCATATTTTGACGACTCAATAAACATAGATCATCCATGACAAAAAAACAAATCATTACCCTCGATGTGACATCTTTACAACCGATTATGGCAAGTGTGACACCAAATATAAACTTTACGAAAACCGTGACAACACTTGTGCGATAATGCTCAAAACTTTGGAAATGAGTGTGACAAGTACTTACAAGGATAGAACAACTCATTTGAAAAAAGGTGACCTATTAGAACCACTAGAATAGGCTCATGTATACAATGTGACAACTTACATGCCAAAAGATGACACTTTTCCTATCTTGCGAAAGGGATCATAAAATTCCAAGAAAAAATGGACTTTAAAGTTTGCGATGATGATGAAAAAGACCAAGGAAGGCTTCGAAGTTTGGTATAGGCCAAAATTTTAGAAGGGGTTTTAGCAACCACAACACACTTGTACATAGCACCACTTGCATAATGTTTACACAAAACCACATGTACATAACACCACATGCACAACGTGTACACAACACCACATGTACACATCACAATATGCATGACATGTACACAACACCACATGCACGACATGTACACAACACCCCATGTACAACATGTATACAACACCACATCCACAACACACAACATGTGAAATCATGTACACCATGCCATATATACAAAACACCGCATACGCAACATGCACAAAGCACCATATGTACATATCACCTCATATCCAACATGTACATAGCACCATATATACCCAGCACTGCATAAACAACATGTACACAACACCATCTATACATATCATTGCATAAAAAACATGTACACAATGCAATATATTGATCTGAAATTATGGAGGAACACAATAGAATACAAATATAAACATAAACACAGAAGTGCAACAGAAATACAACTTCATTTCATTAATATCAAAGAATTGAAGTATGCTTACATAAATAATGGAATAAACTAGCTCGGGCGATGGTAACTTATCTCGGAGAAGAGATGTAATGGATGCATGCCTTTGAACTATGTTACAATGAAGCTCAAGGGCATTTTTATTATTGAAACACAAGGGAAAACCCTAAAAAACAAAAACCCTAACCCCAAGAGATGGAACGCCAAGAGTTTGTGGGCCCCATTGGGGTTAGTTGGGAAGCCAACTTCCCGAGGTTGTAACTTGGTCATATTGTCTCTATTTGGCGCGTACGATATCTTGTCGGAAATATATCTCTAAGTAATAAAGGATTTTCCATAGGCCCTTGCTTATGGCTATGGGCCCCTACCTATGGCTAAGGGCCTATTGCAGGCCTAAAAAAAATGTTGTTTAAGAGACAAAGATGTTATGGAAGTTCAAGACCCGAAAAACTGTTAAAAATAGTAAATGCTTCTATAAACAAGTAAAATTATGAAATTGACTAGAGGTGTAGGTGGACTACATGGGTGGCCACCAATATCCACATGTATCATTCCTCCCTGCTTAGGAACAAATGGTCCCCATTGTATGCAGAGCCTTCATGAGGTGAGGAATTTTTTGTTGAACTTGGTCCCTGGTGAACCACTTTCCCTGGTGAAGGAGTTGGCCTGCTTTGACAACTCAATATAGTTATATCATATATTAGTGATTGTGCTTGATATGCGTGTCCATGATTCGATCAATTATGGCATGTTCCATGCAGTCTGGGTTTAGCTTTTTGGGTGTGAGTTGTTCTGGAATGTCGAATGTGTCCATTAATGGTGGAAAGTATGGCCAAAGGCAGTCCACATTGAACATTGAGTGCAGACCCAAGAATGGTGGAATTTTGAGATCGAAGGAATTTTGCCCTATAACCTTGGTGATGGTGTACGGTCGATATCAGAGTGGGCGAAGCTTGTGGTGGGGTCCAGTGAGGCAATCCTTCTACAAACGTAGCCAAACTTCGTCACCCACATGGAACTTGTGTGGCATGCGATTTTGATCATTTCATTGCTTTCACTTAGCATTGGCTCTATCCAATATGTCATGGACCTACTAATGGATGTACTAAATGTGCTAAATGAAGTTGTTTTCCCTGTCAGCTTCGGACTGGACATGAGTTGAATCTTCTTGAGTATCTACAAATGGTATGATCACATCAATGGGACATAGTGGCTGGAATCCCAACCCCACCTGAAATGGGTTGTGGCCAGTTGAGCTATGGAGAGGTCGGTTGTAGTTTTGATGGAAATAGCGAGGGATTACATCCCATATGCATTGATGGTTTGAGTTTTACATGCACAGAATGTGTACGATCATCTTGTTGACGACCTCTGTTTTGCCATCAGTTTGGGGGTAGAAAGTTGTGGACTTAGTGAGCCTGGTATCTAGCATCAACCAGAGACTTAACCAAAGGTAATTATGAACTTGATTTCCCGATATGAGATAATGGACTGTGGGATCCAAAATTTCACCCACACTCGTTCAAATAAGATTTAGAAGTGCCTTATATTTTTATACTCTTCTCGTAGGCTACCAGAATGGCCATCTTAGAGAAGTTGGAAATGGGTGCATTGATGAGGGAGGGGGTGTTGTGACAAAGAGCTTCTTGGGTTAGGCAGTGAATGGCACAGGAAGTTGGATCATAGGAAATTACTACTTGGATTTACTCCTTACTTAGAATATCTTAATAGCTTGGGTCGGCACAACATCTACTTTGGATACTCCAGCAACAATTCCATATTCTATCTTATCTAGGACTCTTTTAGTAGGATAATACTATTTTAATAGGTATCTATCTCTATTTAGAAACTCGACAGCCACAAAAACACAATCATTTCCATGCTTCGTAGAAGGAATTCCTGATAAGTAATCCATGGAGATGGATTCCCAAGGTCTATTAGGGGTAGGGAGCAGAGTATATAGGCCTTGATTATTGATGGTCGGTTTGGAAATGGCACAGGTAGTGCATAATCTGATGTGCTTCCCAACATCCTGTCCAAGATTTGGCCAATAGAAATACTCTTGTAGTATTGTCGTTTTTTTCTCCACCATAAAATTTCTAGCAACATGACTGTAGTGCACTTCCTAAATCATCTTGGCATGCTCGCTTGAAGGAACATAGAGGTGTCCCATATGGAATAACGGTGCATCCTTGAGATGAAAACTTGGAACTTTCTTGCCTTCCAGGAGTGTCTAGTATGTGTTGCCAAATTTTGGATCTCTCTTTTAAAGATGCACTAATGTAGAGCAGAGTCGATGCTTCAACTCAGCAAACGCCTGTTGTTTGGATTCAGACTGTTAGCACTCTAATAATTCCCAAAGTTGTGAGATTTTAATTTTATAGTTTAAATAATATTATAGGTAACCACAAACCTAATTTTAAGCTTTAGGATCTAGCCTTCCTAAGGCTCAGAAAGGGCTCTCTCTATAAGATTTAACTTTTTTTTTATATTTTATTTTAGGCTAGTTATATAGGGAAAATTGGTTTTGGGGTTTTGATTTTGTTTCTTGGGAAAATCACTTAATGAGATTGATAGTTGTGAATCTGTAATCCATTGGGTAGATGGATTCAATGTGTCAAGAAGAAAGATCAAGATCAAGGTCCAAAGTCAGATTTTCACGAGGGCAAGATAAACATAATCACTAAATATCTTCAAAGGTTGATGGTGAAATGGTTTTAATCGAGATAAAGAGAAATTAAGAATTATTTGATCCGGATAAGGAGTGAAAAGGGAGATTTCAATAGAAATTAGGGAGAAATTAAGGGTTCCCTAGTCCGTATATCAGCAGAAAACATTTAAATGAAAACCGAGTCAATAACGAGAGTGCTTTTAACAAATTACGATATAACAACTCCCGATTTCATATTAAAATTTAGAACACATTTATGAATGGATGAAAAACATTAAAAAAAATTGACAGATAACGATAGAAAATACTTCGGTTCGGTGGCCCAACACATGAATCTAGTAATATGATGCTTTATTCCTTGAAATCCAGGTCTTCGACTTGAGCTTGATTACAAAAACCCTTAGGTTCAAAATGTTCCGACTATAGAAATCTTCAGCAATTAATCCACTCTAATACTTCAAATGATGAAGTACTTATACAAAAAAGTAAGATAAAATATCCTAGAACAATCATAGGAATTTTCTATGGAAAATAAAATATCTTTTACAAAAAAGATAGTGACAGGTTTCATAACAAACTTGCAAGTTGTCCTATTTATTAAAGAAAAATATCTTTTTGTTGGATTGATTTTTGGTTTATTATTGTACACGAGCTTAAATCTGGTTCCTGTAGTTGTTTCAGATAGTATATGAGCTTTCTTCTCTATTTCAATTTATGGTTCTATCCTCCTAATTAGGAGTTTCGCAAAGTGTGACTAGTATCACCTTACTTGACAGATTCCACCAATGTATTTTCCAACCATTCGACTTGGTTGGAAAACTTTTCAATTTCAAGATTTTTTATCATCAATATATGGGGTTAATTTTGCATTTCACCTTCATCTTATCGATTATTCCATAAGGATCATATTTCCACAAGAAAATTTTATCAAACTTATATTCTAGCAATTTTTTTTGTTGTCTCTGTACCTACTTCCTCGTTGTTGCTTATGAAAGGACCCACTTGGTTTTTCAATTTGAGCTGGGTCTTCTTTTGAGCGACCAAAAAATTTTATAGAATCCGAGTTTATAATTTCTCTTATATACTCTAAGGCAAACACTCTCATTGGCAAGTACTTTGGCAATTTATAGGGCAAGAGGTTTGATCCATAGACTCTAATATTTGTGTGGTTTTCATTAAGATACCGAGTCACATGTTATGCTCTCGCTACGATAACTGTAAAATATGCCTAATCTCATCACTTATCTTTGGTTGTACATTGTTTATAAGCATATTTATCAATGGGTGAATAAAACAATCTTAGAAATCCGCAAAAGTGAACTCGTTGATTCTTTTCGATTAAGGAAGTCCAGAAAATAGCGACGGTGGATTTCCTTCTATATCCAACTTTTGAAGTGGCTATTGGGAATTTATCTACCTCGAAGTAGAGGAACATATGAAAGAGGGAGGAGGTATATCCGAAAACACCTTCGGTGGGAAGTTTTACAAGTTGATCATGGATACTATCGGTTATAAACTCAACATAGTTATAAACGACCGTGGGGGGGATGACCAGGGAAAAAAGGTGAATAGAAAACCAAGTATAGACTCATCATTGTGTTCATCGAGTAAAGTAACCAAGGATAAAAGATAGCATTGAGATAAAATGTCTTGATCCTTCAGGGGAATTTGGAGGATGAAGATGGAGGGTTGATCTTTGGGATTTCAACATATGAAGGCATGAATATATGAAAGATTTGAAATCTTTTAGAAAGTCTAAATCCGAGATAAAGCTTTGTAGGAGCTTCTATAGACAATGGGGACTCGCATTAGGATCTGGTTGCAACTGAATCATTTTGTTTATGGATTATGTAGTGATAGTGAATAATACTTCTTTCTCAGCATTAACAATAGCACTTAGGTCGGGGGGAACAGTGAGCTTGACATAATATAATGACCTCCCGGACATTGATGGATATGGGGAACTACATATTTGGGCAAATTACACTCCCAAATTTGCACTTCATCTCCCTAATCCAAAGATTTTTCTAGACTCAGCAGTGGAGATCAAGAAGATTGAATTTAATTCATTTGGATCGGTGATTTTATAATCAACATCATCTAAAGGGGTATGTTCAACATCTACAACGGGAGGTTGTAGTGGATTGATGACAATGGTTTCATTAGAAGCCATTTCGGGTTTATTTTTTGGCAATTTTAGCCAGTCTAGATCTTAAAAACTCTGTTTTTTTAGGTTTTTATACACTTCTATAAGCTTAGACTATTTACTGAAGGTATTTTGGTATGTCGTAGGTCTCTTTTGAACAAAAATAGGGAAAACTATGTTTTCTTCCCGCTTCAAGCCTTCAATTATGCTCCAAAATCAATGCTAGGTAAATGGGCATGGGGCCCGAGGTCTTTTATGTGGCGGGGTTTACATTTTAAACGTTAAAACATAGTTTAAATGTAAAAAAATCTTAGGTTTTAATGGACTAAGTGGATAGGAATATTACATAGTGAATAGGTTATGTACATGTGTATTGTAACCTTTGGCGATTAATATAAACCAAGGTTAGTTTAATCCTATGGGGGAACGGAAAATATGTCACATGGGGAATTAGAATCATAGGATAACATAAAAAATTTGGGTTGGGACTTTATTTAATATAAAGGGATTTAATATATTACGAGGTGGGGTATTATAAGGAGTTAATAAATTAAATTAAAATTAATATGAAATGAATAGAATGAGCGGAAATACATATAAATGCACTAAGTGAAGTGTAAATTTAAGCGTTTGGGCGCATTTTTTACACTTAATACTTTAGGATAATGTATTTTTGTGGGTTTTTTTGAATATTTTTTATATGAAATGAAATTAGTTAAGGGGGTTTTTACTTTTCTTAAGCAAAAAAAGGTATTTTAACTTAGGAAAAAGGTATTTTATCTTGGGAAAAGGGTGATAATGTTGAGGAAAAGGGTTTTTATGAAGGGAATTCAATACTTAGTGCCAATCAGTCATTAAGCCTTGGGTCCGGTCCCAAAAAAATGTCGGAGAAATGCTCGAACCTTTATAACTAAAGGTTTTTAATACTAGAATACTTTGAGGGGAGGGAAATTAGTAATTTTCCACATGATGTTTACCATGCCTTGTGTAACCGCTTTCTACCTGTCCCATCATTTATTCTACCATTTTTTCCTTTATTTGCATGGGTGCATTGGAGCTTGCAACCCTAAATCCATTTTTCTTTTAAATCATATAACTATCTAATTCTAACCTTATTTCATCCGAGGGCTCGGATTAAAGCTGTTGAGCTCCTCATTTATTCTCTAACTATCTACTGATTTGTCAAGATTAAACTATTTAAAAAAATATTTATTCTCTATCTCATGGAATTTAAAGCATGAAAAAGTTAAGATTAAAAAATTTAACTCATCATGGATTATGGCATTTTGAACAAGTTTTTCATAATCATTTATTTGCAGTAAAAAGTAACTAGTAGTGGCATTTTGACTTGCATCAATTTCATGTCTTATACTTATCTCTTTTTTTTGTGTTTTGGGTCCATTTTTTTTATTTATTCTTTTTTTGTCTCTTTCTTTTTAAGTCCTTTGATATTTCTTTTAGGACTTTTACACTCTTTTCATTTTTTTATTATTTTCAAATATGGGAAAACAACTTGTAGAAAGCAAGGTATGTACATATTTACAAGACTTAACATAGTCAATTCAAAAAGTATGAACCCTATTATTATAGGACCCTAACACGAGACCAAAATAGCTCTTCCTTCCTTCCTTCCTTGGTGACTTGAGTCAAAGGCCAAGTGATATGAGATAAACCCAACACAAACTTGCGCTAGAAGTTGGAAAGACCAAGAAATTTGTGGAGCTCTATTAGAGTGGTTGGGGTTGGTAAATCCCGAATGACTTATATCTTGTCTGGGTCCACATGCACACCCTTCTCATCAATAATTTACCCCAAATATTGAACCTAGCTCATGCCAAAAGTGTATTTCTCCAAATTGGCACACAACTTGTGTTGTCGCAGTTTTTACAGGGACTTATCGAATGTGGTGGAGGTGCTCTTCCCAACTCCGGCTAAAGATCATGATGTCATCCAAATAAACCACCACAAATAAGTTGGTGAAGGGTCATAATATTTTTTCCATCAGATTCATGAAGTTTTTTGGGGGAATTTTTTCAACTCAAAAGGCATGACCATCCATTCGAAAATGCCCTCCTTGATTTGAAGGCAATCCTCCACACATTGGAGGGTTTGATTGGTACCTAGTGATAACAGAACTACAAGTCATACTCTGCTGAAAAATTTGGTTGCCTTAAGTTGGTCTAGAAGGTCATCAATCTATGGTATTAGATACCTATTCCAGACAGGTGATCTTGTTCAATGCTCTATAGTTAATACAAATTCTCTAGGTCTCATCCTTCTTCATGTACCAACACGATCGGGCTCCCATGGGGGTGATGAACTTGGCCTCGATGTTCTCTTTCTACATCGACTCCTAAATCTGCCTCTTGGTTTCATCATTCTCTAGAACAAAGTGTCGATATATCGTTCCATTGGATAGCGGAACAACCAAGGTCATATCGATGGAGTGCTTGACCTGAGCAGTGTAGAGGTACCTATGCGAGTGAGGTGAGTATGTCCATCTACTCCTCCATGACCTTTTCCATATGTTGTTTGCCATGTGGAAGAGCCTTGTTTGGAGGTTTTGGCCAAAGGGAGTATCATAAGGAAAACAAAATTATTGGTCTATGAGATGATATTACTACATTTCTTTGCGGTGATTGGAGAGATGGCGGTAGGCGGTGCTACCCTTGGTATCTGTACAACTTATTTCCCAAATTAATAATAACAATGTGAGGCCTAGATCCATACACATCGTTTCACTTCCACAAGTATGGTTGTCCTAATAATACATCACAAACTTCAAGAGGAGAAACATCACACAAGTACATCATCTATGAATGGTTTGATGTTGTAAGGGAGGTGGCATTGTTGGCTAACGTGGAGATCTCATCCTTGGTGAAGCCACCCAATGGTGTACGGTTGCGAGTGTGTTGTTGTTGATAGGCATAGTCGCTTCACAACTTCTGCTAAAAGGAGATTATTTTGGCTCTCTATTTCGACAATTAATTGCAACGGATAACCCTTCACCCACATTTGTGAGCGGAAGAGGCACTCCCCTCCTCCGGATATTTGGGATCATTATTGTTCCCTTTTTCATTCCTTTTGTCGAGCTCGACTCGATTTGGATTATGCATTTGATTCAAAAGCATTCGCTTCGACACCGATGACTTCTTAGCTTGACACTCACTCGTGTTGTGAGTGGAGCTCTTATGGAACTTACACCACTTCCCCATGTTCGTTTTGTCTTCATGGTGTTTTTCTTCACTTACAGACTTTGATGGGTTATCTTGGGTCGCCCCAACTTGGATTTTTCCTTTGTTTTTAGTTTTGGGGGTGCCTTCCCCTTGATTCTAATTTGCGGATCCAAAATCCCTCTTCTTCTTTTTAAACTTTTTCTCGATCTTGAGAATATATCGATAGGTGGCATCGAGCAAGGAGATGTTTAAGAACTCCATTTCATCCTGGATGTACTTATGAAAACGATCGTGGTACTTGAGTACCAAATTTCTCTCATAATCCTTGATACCCGCATTCATGTGAAGGGCATGAAAATTATTGTTGAACTCTAGCACATCTTGGTCCCTTCCCCTGTTGCAACATGGTCCACTTTATGTATTTATCTTCATAGCTACGAGATAGGCTAATATCTTTCCTTGATGGCATCTCAAAAATAATTTAAAGTGGGTGGAGATAAAAATAGTGAGGGATTCCCCCCTCATCCTTTTTCTCGAGAATAGGTTTCCCACTAATCCTTGACATGGGGGGTGGCTTTCGGGAGTGAAAATTTAATATTTTCCTAGTTGGAAAATTCATGAACTGAAAAATATCCTTCCAACGGATTTAACCATCTATCTATGGCATGTATATCTATTTTGCCTTAAAATATGGGAATGTCAAAGTTAAATTTTACCTTAAAAGGAGTGGTGCCTCCAAAGTAGTTGTCGGATGAAGATGAGTTGGTCTGTGGGTAGCCGCCGAAGGATGCGGGAAAACTTATTGTTGGGGGAATTTGTTTTTGAAAAAGAAACAATTTTGAGTTGCGGAAGGTTAGATGACAGGTGGCGAAACTCAATCAAGGTAGATAGGGAGTTGTCACAGGTTGCGGAAAGCCGGAAGATAGGTGGTGTGGTAGTTGCGGAGAAAAATGCGGATGGTAGATACGGGGAGACAGGGGAACAATCGGTAGAACTGCCCAGGTAATAAAGAAGAATCGAAAAGCAATGAAGCGAGGACAAGAGGAAGGAATGATAGTCACACCTGGCAAAGGAACAAATAAGCGATCGACCAACGGAGGAGAGTAGTTATTCAATGCGGAAAAAGGCCAAGGGAGAGATCGAGCCTTACAAGAGCTCTATGGGAACTCTATTGTACTGAAGCAAACTCTAATAGACTCTGCGAAGTAGATGTATGATTTTTTTTTATTGATAATGAAATCTAGTTGTTGATGTGTGTAATGTTATGAGTTGATTGATAGTAATTTGCTTACTATGAATGTACGCCCAATTTAAATTTTAATTCATCATTATGAACATGCTTTGATGAGTGATAGTTTATACAGAGAGGCGAGATATGTTTGTTGCTTCCAAGTTTCCATAGTTGTTCTTCATGGTTGCACCTATCTTCTACATGATCTATCTTCTAATCTTACTAAGGTCACAACACGCCTCGGTTGAGATGCTATGCTCTCCGAGTAGGGTGAAAATTTTGGCATTGTGTTAGACTACTTCAGAAACCTTGTTGGCCTCAACCACTGAACTTGGGTCTTGCCCGGGAGACCTCCTTTTTCGCCAACAAATGGTTCCGTTGTCGGGACCTGAAAAATTCATTTAGGAGTTAGATCATGATATCATGGATCTTTGGAAGGAACTATGAAGCTAGTGGTATAATCATTTAGACCAGTTCATATCGCAACAAGCGGAGCTTCGACAATAGACGGAAAAGAGCTGTCAAAGATCGGGTCATGTTTTCCGAATACGCAAGTGACCCGTATGAAATTTTCAGGGGAAATTTTCCTAAAGAGATTTATAATTGATTGTAGAGACTACAAATCAAGTCACTCCCAGGGAGGATCGCATAGAGTCCGTCGCAAGTGGACACACACGGATCTAGTAGCACTCCATCGGTGAGATATCGATTTGACCCAAGCATTATATTTTTGGGTACAATCTACCTTGGAGGGATACCATTATGGAATTTTCAATCGAGTGTTACCAATCTTTTACAAAAGCTGAAGACATATTCAAATTTGGATTGCAGGCAGAACTGTTGAAGGAAATCTCGTTGTGGATCAAAGATTTAATGGTGGACAAGGGTTTGATGTCATTTCAAAGTTCTAATATGGAGACGTAAACCTCCAGTACTGGGAGAAGGAGCTGAGGGAAATCTGCTACAAATAAGTACGAAGGGGGAATATGGATATGGATGTCAGAACCTCCAATATATTGAGAGAGCGACAAGCACATCAGAGGGTGCAGATTGTTGAGAAGTGGCAGGAAAGGGTGATGAAAGAGTTTGAGAAGCAGGATAGTAATCGACAAGACAAGGAAAAGGCGTCACAGATGAAAAAGGAAAAGGAAGGTCAGATGGGATCCCAAGGAATAGGAGGGACCATTAAGGATGTAAGGCAAGTGTATAGGAGTCGAGCCTGAAGAGAAAAGGGAGAAAATTCCAATGTGGAGGACACGCGCCCCGAGGATACATTTGATGTGGAGCTGCATGTTGCGATGGAGAAACTATTCCGAGAGAGGTTGGCACCCATAACGCAAGGTAATCCTATTCCCCAAAGTTCAATTAGCTCTAGTCTCAACCTTCCCCTCGTACTCTATCATCCACCTAATAAAATTTTTGTTAAGTTACGGGAATTTAGCAAGTTGAATAGTGTTGAGTCTACAGTACAAATATCTACTAGCTACAGTGCTGGTAATACAATCTCTCAGCCAGGAAGTAGAGGTTTTATTTTAGTACCAACCATACAAGGAAAAATGGCGAGATTGTTCACCCGATACCCACAATTCTCTGGGAGAGGTAACGATGATGTGGAGCAACACTAGTATCTCTGTGAAGCAATATGGAGTTAAGTTGATTGAGTTCTAGACTACTCTAAGAGAGAGAGCTCTTTGCTGGTTCATTAAATGGTAAGAAGCTCATCCAAACCCAGCAATAGATGATGTGAAGAAATAATTGGTCAAAGAATTTAAATTACCTCAGACAGATCAACAAGGATTTTCTGAGTTGTGTGAAATCAAACAGCGGGAAGGAGAAATGGCTTGGGACCTGATGAGAAGGTTCAAGGATGTGATTGGGAAGCTAAGTTACCCAATCGATCCAAATCACTAATGAGATTGGTTTATTAAAGAACTCCTCCTGTTGACAAGAACTCCACTCACACAACTGAATATTGATACCCTACAAGATGCCCTTGAGCAAGCCATGAAAATAGAAGCTATGGCGGGATACCCGCGAGAGTTCAGAGGAGGAGCAGTAGTACAATACCCTTCCATATTATGGCTTCAAACATCAGATATCCAGTTTAACGGAGAAGTTGAAAGACATTCAACCGATACGACCTGCAAGGCCCAATGTGTGGTGTACCCTGGTGTACCCATTGCCTGATGGAAGGACACGTGGCCTCAGAATATTCGAGGTTGCGAGGACAAAAAGCGGGAACTTCAACAACAGGGACACAGGGGGCTCCACCAGTTGGGGGAGTTGCGCAGATAAATGACCAAGGATTGTACCAACCGCAACCCCACTTTCCAGGGCTCCCCACTCAAAAAAATTAGATTGCAACAGACTATTGTGAAATATGAAAAGGTATTGATCATCTTCCATGACTACGTCGAATTTTGTAAAATATTCTAATGTTCCAAACAATATAGACTGTGAATTTTTCTCTTCTACAACGCATAATATAGAGCAATGTAGAGTCCTCGATGCACTGGCAAACGACTGGACAGACCATATTATAGAGTGAATGAAACTCCAAGGGGTTGAGGAGGAGGAATGAGAGGTGGCACAACCGGAGGAAGAGGACCAGTAGGGTGCTATAATTGTGATCAAGAAGGACACATAGCAAAGGAATGTCCATTACCCAGAAGACCATGGCGCTCTCAATGTAGATTTAACACACACGCAATGGAAGACTGCCCAGAGTTGATTAAAAGGTGGGAGGAAAGATCCAGACAAAGAGGAGCTAATCTGGTAAATGCATAACCGAGAATATTAGAAACTCAACCCATGCAAAGTGTAGCCATAATAACCCAGGGAGGGAAGAAAAGAGGGGAGGATGCACAGAGTATGGACCCGGTAAATTTGATCAAGCCCGCATCTCCAAAGTATGATTTCAGACCGGATAGACAGAAGCAATATTTTAAGGAGGCAATGGAAAAATTTTCCTAGATAGGGGGGAGTAGAGGTATCGAACTTCCACAACCGACCTTCAAAAAAGAGAAGGAGACTCATACGAGTACATTGATTGACGAATGGTTCCGACTATTCCAGAAAATTGTAACCAATCCACCAATATTGGAACAACTAAAGCAAAATCTAGAGTTGGTGGTGCAAGAAAATGCGGAACCAGGAGAGTCGAGAAATTCAATAGAAAAATACATAAGAACGATAAAAAGAAATAAGAGAAGAACTGGAAAGGAATTCTGTGTGAATACTCAAGTCGCAGGATTTCAGTCAAAGATACAATGCTCGATCTAGGATCAGATGTCAACATTATACCTAGAAAAACAGGGGAAGCACTAGGGAGGCCAAGGTTGACATACTCACCAACAGAGATCCGAATGGAAAATCAGTATTTTATTGTACTCATAGGAAGGCTAGAAGAAGTCAAAGTTGATGTCGCGGGAGTGAAAACATATACATATTTGAGGTGATAGTTATCATGGGGGACAAGGATCCCTATCATGCTTTACTGGGGATAGATTGGGCTTTCGAGAATTATGCAGTGATCGATTTGAAAAAGGAATTGATGATATCCGAGGACGGAGAAGTTAGGGTAATTCAGCCACTTGACCCGTATCAAGGACCACGATACATGGAGACTATTGACAATAGAGAGGACGCTCAACTTCTAGATCGACTCTACCAGATGACGACAGGGAAGAGAGAATATTATATCAACCCAACAGTGGGAGGGACCGTAAGCTGGAGAAGTATTCAGAGTTCTGATTTGGGCTCAGAAATAACTTGGTATGATTGGCAATAGGGAGGATATGAAACCAACACTATAATATGTGCTAACATTCATGGAGTCAACTGGATTTTTACCGAGGTAAGAGGATATCTAACTCTATCAAATATGCATGTTGTAAATACATTTATTGCAAAATTAGAAGAAAATGTACCAATAGAACATAGATTCACTCCTATGGATGTAGCACTACAATTCACACCAGCAAGATGGTGGGTCAACCATCGCAACTCTCTTTCGCATTCGGAAGATGTTGCAATAGCACTAAGAACTAGATTCCAAGAAGCTTCAGGACCACAATTCCTCTAAAAGTACCAAGGGGATTCTGAACCCATAGACCATTTAAAGAATTGTGAGTATAACTGGAAGAAATCAGGGTATCCAGAATCTCTATGGATGCACAATTTCATACATTCACTGGACACAATTCCACAGACCTAGTATTTGACGCAAGAAAAGAAGAGAGGAACTGGCACCTGGCAATGGAAAGGTTCACGCAATGTTTTTCTTTGCAGGGAGATACAGAATCAGTTACAGATGCACTCCAAGACATTAGAAGAGTACTATTTTTTCCAGATATTCAGGAACATGAAGAACTACTGCTCTTAGAACAGAAAATGAAAGATCATTAGCATGTAAACAGATAGATCGCGAGATGGATGATGACAACTTAGAGAATCTCCAACACTTATACTTTGAAGAGAAAGAGGGGGAGCAGGATATATAGGAGGAACCTACCATCGAAGGACTACACTTGTTACCTTTGAAGACTAAGAAGTTGAACATTGGAAGCACGGAGAAACCCAAAATTGCGTCTATCGGAGATTACTGGGATACAAAAACAACCAAGGAAATCTTTGACCTATTACAAGAATATGAAGATCTATTCCCATATTCAGTAGTAGAGCTCAAGGGGATTAAAGGGGACATGGGGGAAACGTACATAGTCTTAAAACCAGAAGCAAGGCTAGTAAAACATAGGATTTACCGCCTAAATCCAAGAGTAAAGGAAAAAGTTAAAGTAGAGATAGATAAAATGATGAAAGTAGGCCTGATTTTTCCAGTTGAGGAAGTGGAGTGGGTCAGTTTCGTTGTAATACAAATAAAAAAGGAGAAATATGAGATTAGAATATGTGTGGATTACAGAAGTCTCAAAAACGCATGCAGTCATGATCCATTTCCCACTCCATTTAGCAATGAGATTCTCAACAATGTGGCTAGAAACGAAGCCTATTCGTTCACAGATGGATTCTCGGGATATCATCAAGTGAGAATAGCAGAAGAAGACAAAAGGAAGACCACTTTTACAACCAAATGGGGATCATTTTCATACCATATCATTCCCTTTGGACTAAAGAATGCACCAAGGTATTTTCACGAATAGTGATAGCAGCATTTAGGGACTATATCCATAAGTTCCTAGAGGTATACATGGATGATTGGACAGTTTACATCTTGCTAAAGAACCATGAAACTTTACTTAGAATAATGTTTGACAGAAGCATACAACTCCAAATCTCCCTCAACCTTAAGAAATGCATATTTTCAGTACTTTTTGTGACACTTCTGGGACATGTTGTTTGTAAGAAAGGTGTTTTTGTTTGTAAGTCAATAGGGTAGAATAAAAATAGATAGATTCAATAACTCTCTCACACCCAAGATGAGACATAGAATAGGAATCCCAATAAAAAGACATCACAATAACGCAGAAAGAATTTTCACTTGTTGCGATACGGAGAACACATCACAACCAATTGTGGTTGGGGGGGTAGAGTCTAACGTGTCAACCATGTCAAAAAGCTAAGCGTGTCAAATATCATTCAGTCATAATAACCCATCATACCATTGTCAGCCCGTAGGATCACCTGAATTTGAAAACTAATTGTCGGAATTAGTAACCCCCATACAGTAATAAATTTTCCATATTAAGCCATAATTATTAACCATCACTTCTACCCAAATCTCGAGGCCACAGTCATCAATGTCAGAATACACCTCACCACAGTAACTAATCGCATTATTATAGCCGCGGGAGAGATAGGAAAAAATTAATTAGTTATGGGGTCATATCAACCTCATTCATGTTGGTTGCATTACTTAAGCCGCATGAAAGAAGAAAAGCACCAAAATTTCAGAAATTTCTGAGTTAGAACAAACATAAACAGCTACAACAACAAGCAAAATTTCAGCAGAGGAAGTTCAAAGAAACAGACCAGCAGTAGGAATTCATAGCAATAGATCAAAAACAGCAATTAGTCGTTGAGCCCAAGCTTGATGAAAGAATTCAGAGGATAGAATCATTGGTTGGAAAGTATGACAATGCTTTGTTAATTGATACATATTTCACAGAATCCTATCAATTCCCAGCTATGAAGCGACAAGTATACATAGAAAATTATGCTACAGAGGGAGGAGGTGAAGCAGAAAGGATGAATCTAGAATTTAGAGGTATTCAAAGATCGACTATACTGAACCTCGGGAATCTCCTAGTGTTTGGAACAACGGGAGCGGCAATGTAGTGTACAAAATTCCTGATGAGCAGAGTCCATAACGGATCATTGTGGCTGGGGAGAGAAATATATATCCATGCAGAGGACATCAATAGACTTACCGTATTATCAGCAGAGGAGAATGACGTCTCAAAAACATTCCAAAATGTGTCCAAAAGAGCCAAGAAGTCAGGGGACTGTGATTAATACAAGAAGTATGAGACCAGAAGAGGAGGGAAGGGAGCAAATATAGACCTCATCAACAATTCAGCAGTGAATTTTTCCTACTATCTAATAGCGTGTAAGACAATGAGGCATTACACCAAAGGAGAGTGCACCCTCGACACCATATCAGTCGCGGAACACTGCATCTAGGGAGCACAGCTAAATTGGTGTACCTTCCTATTGAACGAACTGTTTGAGGCTTGTGAGGATAATTATAGGCGAGCCACAAGATTCATTTATGGCTATCTCATTATGGCATTTGCGATGTTGAAATGGAATCACCTGGGGATAAGGCAACCCGCAGAAATACTCACGACCAGCCCATGGCATTAATATTTATGCCCTAGAGAGTATCGGGAGATCCCAACACCAAGGAGGTCAATGAGGAGGCTTTCTCATTCTGGTACAGGCAAATGGTAGATGTGGTAGGGAGCGAGCAAAGGCTTCTAAGGGACATTTCAGATAGATATTCTTCACAGATATGGTTCGGGGTAACCCACAAGCAGACCTATATCAGACCTAGTTGCGTGGACGAAACCATGTTCTGAATGCAGCCACTAAAGTTTCAAGTAGAAGAAGAATCCTTCCACACCGAAGTCTATTCGTGGCCAGGAGATGCGATGGAGGTTAGAAGTGGAATAACCCATTATTCTTTTGAGGCGATGCTACCAAAAGCACTCCTAGGGGAGTCACCAGAGGAAACAACGAGGAGGATTTCCCAACTACAACTATGACCTTTACTGGACCAGCTCAACACGAGGGTGAAGCACTTCAAACTGGTAATAAAAACTCTCACAAGTGCCTCCACTGTGTTTCCTTATTTTTCTGACTTCACAACAATAGATCAAAAACAGCAATTCAGGTTTACAACAAAAGAATGAAAATGACGAAGATAGCAACATCAATCGTCGAGCCCAAGCTCGATGAAAGAATTCAGAGGATAGAATAATTGGTTGGAAAGTATGACAATGCTTCATTAATTGATACAGATTTCACGGACTCCTATCAATTCCTAGATATGAAACGACAAGTATACATATAAAATTATGCTACAGAGGGAGGAGGTGAAGCAGCAAGGATGAATCCAAAATTCAGAGGTATTTAAAGATCGACTATACTGAACCTCAAGAATCTCCCAGTGTTTGGAACAACAGGATAAGAAACGCAATGTACAAAATTATTGATGATCAGAGTCCAGAAATGCTACCGAAAGCACTTCCAAGGGAGTCACTAGAGGAAACAACGAGGAGGATTTCCCAACTACATCTATGAACTTTACTAGATGAGCTCGATACGAGGGTGAAGGACTTCAATCTGGTAATAAAAACTCTCACAAGTGCCTCCACTATGTTTCCTCATTTTTCTGACTTCCAATCTATGAATTTTGTATCTGCATTCACAATAACCCCTGTCATTACCACCCTACCTTCCACCATGTTCAACTCCCCTCCAGCAACCATAGTCACGCCAATCCACAAGAGAAATGCACTCAAGCCTCCGGTAGCTGCACCCAAGCCCAAGAAATCATGAATTATGGTGCCCAAACAAATAGTTGATCTCACAAGGGAAGATCAGACCCAACCTATGGATACAGGAGTACCAGTTCAAGAAGATTCAAAGGTTACCACCCAAGTAACCCTCGCGCTGCCTGTTTTTGATCTGTCCTTAGTTCTAAAAATTCAAAAATCATCTCCACCTCACACTCACAACTCATCACCACATACTTCATTCACTTCCAAATACCACTCCATTCACACTCCATCCACCTCAGCGACTATCTCTGATCCAATAAAGCTAGCCAACAAGACAAATGGTGACACCGAGGCAGAAGTTAACTCAGGTAAGGCTTTAGTACCTGAGGTTGACCAACCCCAATGGGACAGGGCACCTTCCTAGAACTATTCGATCAAGAAGGGTCTTTTACTTCGGATACAATGCCCTCGTAAACAGAGCTGAACCCA
>CM076578.1:1940649278-1940895641 GCA_034641835.2 Pinus albicaulis
TGTATTAAAGATATGTTGCGTGGTTGTTTCGAGGAATATCACCCTAGAGGTTCGTTGGGTTACAACCTCCATAGAGCAGGGGCATGCTACTTAAGAAGGACTCACACAACCATGCATGTTCAGAAAAACTAAATAGAGTAGAATGAGCAAGTTACCTGTAGGTCCTACGGTTGAAGAAGATCCCGCAGGGTTCAAACCCCCAGCAACCATCCTTCCTTCTTAACCTGAAAGAAAAGGAGAAACAAGCACGAAGAACTGGTTGTACAGCATATATCTACTCTAAATGTTAGTGAAATCGATATAAAACATCAGATAAATCATAATGAATGCTTAAATAACAAATATTCTCATACATATAAGCATACACTAACACGTATATTTCGAGAACAGCATGGTACTTCTGTATTATAAATAGCATGCGCAAAAGTAACGAGTGGAGAGATCACATGAATCCTTCCACGATCTTCGAGCAGACCGTCGTCCGGATTCGTCCCACCCTTGCCTCGCTAAGACTCCTTCCAAACTGGTGCATACGAGATGACATATAGGGAGATGTGCATCTCAAGGAAACAAGGGTTTCCTGTAATGAACTAGGAAAGTGCAGGAGGCACGGGGAATCAGACTTGGATAGGGAATACCAACAGAGTATAATATCAATAATTCTCTCTCTCCCTTAGGCCATACACATGAGGGGTTTTTATACTGCCTCCAAGTAGTTTCAACAGTTGGAAACAGTTGGCCACGTGCTGGGGTGGTTGAACTACCTGAGTAACCATCAACCCAACCCGAAAATAGGGAATAATTATATATTTTTTAATCATTTTTAATGGCATACGCGGAAAAGTGCAGCTGGACTCGCGTATACACGCGGAAAAGTACGGGCATAGTCGCGTATGGGGATTTTTACACTATTTTTTAGTGAATTTGTCCAAGTCTGTAGGAATGGGTGCCCAAAACCATCAAAGAAATCATGAATCATGTGAAGGTGAGAAATGATGCTATAACAGATGCCCCCTAATATATGAGGTCAGAAGGGGTACATGATGGCCGAAATGTATTATGCACATAGAAAGAACTTCGCAAGGACAAGAGAGGACTTCACCAGATTTCAGCCTGCCAAAAACCAATGAAAGAAAACAGAGAGTCAACTCATGCTGAGGTGGGCATACCCATGCTCAATCCAAAATACATCATATAGAAAGTAGTGAATAGATCCAATATGTATACAAGTATAGCTGAACTGAAAGTACACAATGAATCATGTGAGCATGGCCCGGAAGTGTAAGTCTGAATCAATGTCCAAGTATCACATATAGAAAGATGATCAAAGATGGTGCAACTGGATGTCTGATCAAATAAGTAACTGAATCTCAAAGTACTGGATCATAAGAGGTGGATCAAATGGTACAATCATGCAACTCGGGAGCCAACATACAGGATGTTGTTGTACTGAACTGCAACATATAAGGGTGGATGACATCACTGGCAGAAACTGAATGGACTGTCAAAAGTGAACCGAAGAATGCTGATGCAACCCGAGGTCTTCACCGATCACTATGGCACAATTCTACACAATGGGAATAAATGAGCTGAAGTCGACCATGTGAGAAATCGTTGGATTACCGATCAATGATGTATACCGTTAACCAACGCGAGACAACCCACCGATAATGATAATGAGTGTCAAGGTGCCCCAGTACAATCTAACAAGTGCGAATGAATGAGTTGAAGTCGAACACTTGAAATAATCTACCAATCAGGAGGCAATGATGAATCCCCACTGTCGATAGCGAAGAGTCTGCCACTGATGACTGCAAACCCTAAGGTACTGACAAAAAGACTCTAGGCCTTATTCCCAGAGCAATGAGTCGGAGTCGATGGGAAAAGATCTGCTGGAAGGAAGGCATTAAGGCATCCCACATCAGTCCAGCGCGAGTGTAACCCGCAGGCCAAGATTTGGAAGGAATCGGACGAAGTAGAGTGACGAAACCAAAACCGAAGTATGTTTCCGACATGCACAAGATGAAGCTAGCGCACGGAAGAAACCCTCTGAACCAACCAATAATGAAAGCTGACACAGAGGCGAGAAATCCACCGATAGGGTCAAATGGAAATCAAGGTACTGCACGAATCCCAAGTGTGATAATGTGTGCTGACGTCGAACACAGGGGAAACCACTTAGTCAAAGACCCATGATGATGATCAAATGCTGAGCACGAGGTCACCTATCAATGATGGAAATAGGCTCAAGGTGAGGCTCTAGGTTTGCTCTCAGAGAAATGTGTCGTAGTCGATAAGAGACAAACTCGCCGGCAAGAAGTAAATGGGGACCTTCTCAAACCAGCATGAGCAGAAGACCAAAACATCTGATGTGATAGAACATGATACTGACAAGACCGGGAAGGCCGACTGAATAATGAGTCAAGAGACACCGCAGAATGGCCGACTCAGGCTAAACTTCCCTTGAACAAAAGCACGAATCATGATGACCATGGCAGTAAAAAGTGACACTGTATAAGTCTGTTATGCAGGAGGCAGAACAAACTCTCCATATGATTGGAAGAGATAACCAACCGGGGGAGAACTGACAAGTGAAACATGGTAAAGGCTGAACTTAGGTCAAAACTAAAACCATCCCAAATGTAGGAGATATATATAAGTAAATGTGCTTTGTTCAAGGGCGACAAACTGACTCTATACTGCCATCAAAATAACGAAGATACATCCCGTTCCCGCTCTTTTTGTTATATTTGATTTTTTTGTCTTTTTCATATAATAAGCCTGAAAAAGAATAAAATAATGCTATGGTACAATGGATAGAATGAGTATCAAGAAATCAGATGCACTAGTTCCTGGGATTGGAACAATCCTATGCTCAATGCAAGGTGGCGAAAACTGGTAAGCGATACTCAGAGGAACGTTCCATCCATGGGTAAAAAGGTGTCAAGTCATGATAGCTAAGTGCATGCAATGGTTAACTTGTACAGAGATTCAAGGTCAAAAGTTGGCTTAAACATCGAGTCCAAATGAAGCCGGCTAAAGGCCAGGATAAACAAGTAGCCAATATGAAATGCAGTAATACAACTTAACGACACCAGGGAGCCTCTAGGGTAAAAGCCAGAAAAATGATAGTGATGAAGAAGAAGAATGAAGCTTCAACACATAAGACATGGCAGGACTAAAGAGGATTCCCGAGCCTACATAAAACGCAACATGGGCAACAAGTGATAGCGAGGAACTAACTAGGAAGCCCATGTAAAGGAAGGCTCTACCATCAAGTCATGATTAAATAATCGGCGAGTGAAATGGGTGTAATACTCATGACCTGATGGGATCGACCCTATGGCAAGTGATCAGTATGGAGGCTAGAATTCAAGATGCAACGAAAAGTGATTTCCCTAACCTATATGCCAGTGAAGATCATATACCTGCCGTGACGAGTCGGTAATCATGGATCAAAAACCGGAAAAGATCTCAAAATCGTCAAAATGTACCTGAAAACATACCAAACTGGGCACTTCCAAGCAACTGGGTTATGCAGCTTAAGATAGATCGAAAAAATAAGCATAAGGAATTTTTGCGAAAATTTTCAACTTTTTAGCCATAAATAGACAAATTACCTCATATTTGGTTCATTATTGCATTGCTGATTTGGAAAAAAGTGCTTTGGAGCAAAAACTTCTTTTGTCAAATCAGGAACAACCGACCGTCGAAACGCACCAAAACTTCAGGTAGGCTCCTAAATCATCTTGTTTATTCATTTTGTCCGTTTGAAATTTAAAATTAAGTGATTTTTAGCTTTAAAACCCTTGCTAAAATATACGGACTTGCGCATACGCGGGTTCATTAAAGGAGAGTCGCGTATACACGCGACTGTGCAAAGGTAAAAACCGCGTATGCGTAGGTCTGAATGCAAAAAAGCGTGGCTAATGCATAATTTGATGAAATTTGGCAGGATGACAATCTCATGGAGGGAACATGAGCATAGCGCAATAGACCAAGAGGTCATGCAAGATCGCGCAGCGCAAAATATCCTTCGGAATTGCGGATTGTTCAAATTCTTCAAGATGCCAAATATGAAAAGCAATGTGCGGTTGCTAGAAATGCTCGTAAATTACTGTGAACCAGATCAGGATTGCTTCATTATTGATCAGATGCCACTACGCATTGAAGTGGAAGACATATATTTCATTATTGGACTCTCCCGGAGGGGAGAACTAGTAGACTTGCACGGGAAGCCCCTGGGAGGTTTAACCGTGGAAGACTATGTCCACGTATATTGCGTAGGGGGTTCCAAAAAGGTTGGAACTCAAATTTCAATTAAAGATGTGAGGGATTTGCACATGAAAATCCTCCTTTTCACCATCATCAGAGTGGCAGGATCCACCTCTCTACATGAGGCGTCCAGGACGCAAATGAGCATAGCAGTAGAATGTTTGACTCATGTGTACGATTGGTGCACAGCCCTCTTACTGAACATGAAACAACAGCTGACCTCAATCCGCCAAGTAAAGACCAAAAACTTTGGCTATGGTACAATTTTGACAACATTCTTCTTTGAGAAGATTCCAGCGTTGAGACCCAGAGTCATCTCTACCATCAGTAGCCCGCGGGACCCAAGAATTGCCCGTTGGGCGGACATGATGAAGAGACTGGGGGGTAGTGAAGTACCCCGGACCACATGGGATGATGAGTTCTTTCTTTGGTGGGGAGAACAAATCATCGCAGTGGACGACTATCCCTATGCCGGGATGGACTTTCGTGGAGATCCAGATCTAGTTCTGCCACCAGGCACAGCATGGGGTACAGTCGGTAAGTTTTCAAAAAAATTTGACTTATATGATTTTTTTTTAATTTTTCAAATATGTATGAAAAAAATGAAAAACATGTTTTTGATTGGATTCATAATGACTGTCAATTAAAAATGATCATGTTTCAGATGTTGGACCAGTTCATACGGGGGCCCTCTGCTTTTCCTCGCCTTGCGAGGGGCGACGGATCCGTGGTTGGATAGGACTTCTCAGTAGTGCGGAGGAATTTGGAGGGAGGCGGCCTTGAGCTCTCTATAGTAACTGTGGAGATCTACTGAGCCATCCGGAGAGATGGGTGGTAGAGGTGCCCAGAGATTGGGTTGGGTATTCCGGCAAGGTTACCACTGCGATCCGGTCCACATGGGAACCTGACCACGGGGACCTGAGGTAGATTTTATATATTAGATGACTGTATATTCTTTTTTGAGACTGAACATGATGGGGCATAAGCCCAAGTTTTTGTACGAGATTATGGATCCAAATTTTGTAAAGTTTTTTGACACTCCGATGATATATATACAACGATATTTGATGTGATGTGATAAATGTATCAAATGTATGATGTTTTTGATGATTAAAAATTTATTGTATGGAATGATTAATGTGCCAATCTAATGCTTGATTAGCTAATGAGTCAGCAAACCAATTTTCAGCTCGAGGAATATGAATGAATGTTAAAAATTGAAATGACCTTTGTAACAAAAGTACCCTCAAGAACAATCGTAATAAAAATGGATCTCGTACCCGATAAGTGTTGTTCAACTGCGACACCACCAGCTGAGAGTCCAAGAAAACTACCAACGAATCAACACCCAAAGATATTGCCTCCGAGAGTAGATGAACGACTGTAGTGTATTCTGCTATATTATTGGAAGCAGGACCAATGCAGACCCCTCTTGATACTAACAGTTGACCAGATGGATAATGAAGCACCCAAGCCGCGGAAGCTAAGTTCCGGGTGTGTCTACTAGCACCATCAGCGAAACCAAAATGACTCATGACATCCAACACAACCTGCCAAAGCAGATCAAAAAACATCACCAACTCATCAAAAATCGAAAATCAATCAGATATGTACAAAGCAAAAACTACTATATACAAAAGCAACATGCCAGGCCGAAGCCTAGGCATAATACTTCTTCAAATAGAGCCCATTTTGGGGCTCCGGCAACTCGTTCCCTTCGAAATCAACCAAGGTATACGCTCCTTTCTTAAGGACTTTTTTAACGATATAGGGGCCATACCACATAGACTTAAAATTTCCTGCCCCCAGGGCATCCTTTTCTTGGGCATAGACCAAAACAAGGTCGCCTTCCGAAAAGACCCTAGGCTTGACCGCCTTATCGTACTGAACCTTTACTCGGTTTTTATGCGCTTCATTCATCGTGGCAGCATCTCGACGCTGCTCATCGAGATGTTCCAAATGAAGAAGTCGTTCTGCCAGACTGGAAGTGTCAGGAATAAGTTCAACAGCTAATTTAAGAGAAGGAATCTCGCATTCAATAGGAAATACGGATTCCACCCCGTGCACTAACTGAAACAGAGTAAAACCAGTTGCAGTTTTCACTCATGTCCTGTATGCCCAAAGTGTAGGATATAGTATAATATGCTAGTTCGATCTATGTTTATCAATTGTCCTTTGAAGAATTGTCTTCAAGGATTTATTCACAGCTTCCAGTTTAATGCAGAAGCTAAGCGCCATGGTTAGTGACAATCTCTCTAGGAAAACCAAAATGACGATAACACACTTGAAAAGAACCAAGCTATAGTCTCATCATCATTCCCAAAAGTAGGCATGGCCTCGACCCATTTTGTGAAGTAGTCTACGGCTATAATAATGTACTTGGGACCTTTAGCCGAAGGCAGGTTACAAGTGGTATAATAAATACCCCACTTTGTAAAGGGGCTGACAGTGATGAGAGGAAAGAGTGGAGCTGGATAAGCGCACATCTTTCGAGTATAGACCTGACAAGGATGACACCTTTTGACCGATTCAATACACTCTTTGAAAATCGAGGGCCAAAAGTATCCAGCACGCAAAATATTTTGGGCTGTAGCAAGCCCAGATAAATGAACCCCACAAGCTCCACTATGAGAATCATTAAGAACAGCCTCAGCTTCTTCGAAAGCTAGGCAGCGTCTTAGGATTGAATCAACCTCTCGACGGTACAAAGCATCACCAATAATCAAATAATTCTTTAGCCCGTAGCGCAGTTCTACGATGCTCATCTTTCAAGATAAATGAGAAACTTTGCGGTGCGGAGATACCTGACCAGTATCCGGTACGAGGATCTTGTGGAGAGATCAGAAACAAGTGTTCATCCAGAAAGGACTCATCATAGATCATCTCCTCTCTACAAGGCAACTCGAAGATCAATTCCGCAAAGACTAATGACTTCTTGGATTTGGCGGACATGAACTCGAGATCAAATTCTTGTAATATCAAAATCCATATATTATATTTGCCCCCAATCACTCGCCTGCTGAGGACAAACTGAAATGGATTGGCAGCTGCCAAGACATAAGTTTTGCGAAGAATAATGTAATCTTGGAGTTATTGCCTGAGTATGAGCTTGTTACTAGGCTAATTTTCTATCGAATTATGAAGTTCAGGTCTGATCCTCGCTCGGAGTAGTAAATAACATACTTCTACAAAACATCATCTCCTTCTGAACGAGAACCATACCATGGTAGATGCAAACATGACAGAGATACAAAGAAATACATTATAATCGGTGGACTCGGTAAAGGCGGTCAATGCCTTCTTCAAGGCATCGAATGAGCGTTGAGCGTAGTCGTCCCAAAGAAAAGGAACTCCTTTCTTCAACAGTCTCATATATCCCTTTGTAATCTCAGCATAATTGACGATAAACCTTCGAAGAAAATTAGACTTCCCTTGGAGACTTTGAAGCTAACGAATTGAAGACGGGGGAGGCAACCGAAGTATTGCCTCAACCTTGAAGGGATCTACCCTTATCCCTTCCCTAGACACAATGAATCCCAATAGCCGACCGGATGTAACCGCGAAAACGCACTTGTTCGGATTCAATCGAATTTTATAAAAACGACATCCTTCAAATATTTGCTGGAGGTGACCTGGATGATCCATCCTCTTTCGAGAATGAGCAGCTAAATCATCTAAGTATGCCTCGATAATCTTCTTGATGTCATGGAAGGCGTAAGACATGGCCCGCTGAAAGGTAGCCCCAGCATTTTTAAGACCAAAAGGCATCTTCTTGTATGCAAATGTACCCCAGGGACAAATAAATGCAGTCTTATGTTGATCTTCGGGACGGATAGTAATTTGATTATATCCGGAGAAACCGTCCATGAAGGAGAAAATCTCGTTACCGGCACACTCGTCAATGATCTGATCGATGAATGGTGTGGGGTAATTGTCTTTAGGACATGCCTTATTTAGGTCTCTGAAATCGATGCACACTCGAATCATTCCTTGCTTTTTATCTACTGGAATGGGGTTTGAAACCCATTCAGTCAGAGGAACTGGGAAAATGAATCCCGCCTTAAGCAACTTTTCAACTTCAGCTTTGATAGCTGCTGCCTTCCTAGGATTAACCGGACGAAGTTTTTGCCTGACCGGCTTAGCGTTTTCATACGTCTTGATCTCATGTTGGACGATAGATGGGTCTATGCCAGGCATTTCCTCATAAGACCAAGCAAATACATCCCTATACTCTTTGAAGAGCTCGGTATAAATTTGAACCTCTTCACGGGAACATTCAGCTCCAATGAAGACATTCTCGATAATATTGGGATCCCTGGAAATGTTCACCGGGATAGTAGGAGAAATCACAGCCATGTTCCCTTCGGCATAAACCTGTGTTGGTGCTAAAGGGTTCAAGACTGGGTGAACAGGACCAGGAGACTGAGGACTTGGAAAACTTGTTTCAAGCCGCTCAGTCGGAGTAGAGGAAGTAAGGCCAGGCAGTGCAAATCATCCCACGGTCTATCTATACCAGTCATGGCTTCCAGGATGGCCTCTTCAGATGGAAGAGTGGTATCTAGACAATCCTGGGCAGAAGAAGAACTAAGCGTCCAAGCCGGAGCCACATCTCCATCCAACTCTTCCGGTGAAAGATGAGTTGGGATGGATTCTGCAGAGTCGACAATAGACTGATATGCAATCTCAGCTGCAGAAATAGGAAATGCCATTCCACCCACTTGACCTTTCGCTAATGTGGCAGTAGGGGAAGGTAAGTTCCAAGGGTCCGAAAAATAATGAGTTCTGAAGAACTCTCTTCGAAGAGGAGCCTTGGAGGATGAAATAGCATTTATATGCACTGTAGGAGGAGGAAGATCAGTACCCTCGAAGAATACATTCCAACTCCTAGATTCTCAAAACGGAGCACCTGTATTATCAGCAGGAACATATGAGTCAGTAGACGCATTCGGGTCTACAGGAGGACAGTCCAGTTGATCCACTGTAACAATCCTCCCTTCATGGGGGAAACATATAATTCGAAATAATGAGGATGCAATGGCATCCATCTCATAAATCCAGTTTCTCCCCAACAGAAGGTTGTAGTCCAAGCTTGCATCCACTACCTCAACCTCTATATTGACAGTTTTGCCCCCAACACGGATGGGAAAAGTTGGGACAATACCATGGGGCCTGTGAGAATGATACATGAAGAGCATGTGATAGAGCACGTGCTAGATGATGACTTTGGGAGATCCAATCGTCTTCCAACATGTGAGAGACATCACACATGTGAAAGCACCCTCATCAACAACCGTCCGAAAGATGTTACACTTCCGGTACGATGATTTAATATGAAAAGCCATGTGATGGGGGGGTCTCTTCTTAAAATTAGTCATATCAAAAGTAATCAGAAGAGAATTTTTTGGATCAATAGCCCAATAGCGTGGAAGCAGAAAACCTTTACTTATTTGTGAGAAAAGGCGAGTACCTCTAAAAGTTGACATTACACAAGGGACTCTGCATGAGATCTTCCACAATCGAGTAGTTATAGAGCGACCCTCGCATTTGGATTAATCGTTGACCGCTTAGAAGATGCTTTTGGCATCCGAGGCATAGACTCAATAGTAGGCTTCGTAATGTGAAGCGGCTCAGTAGCATCAGGAACTTCCTTAGCTTTCGAAGACTCTTCTCCGCCATAATCATGGGATCTCGTAGCGATATCCATGTGAGCACTCATCATAAAAATGTTCGATGGGATTTCCCCTTCCTGGGTGCCCCCAGAGGAAGCCCCAGGATTTTGGTTCGCGCCAACAACTAATTGCTGCCCTTGGGGAAAAGGGTTTGTTAACACAGCCTGGGAACTAGAAGAACCCTGCTGGGATAACAGGCGCTGAGCATCCTGAATTTTAGGGCAAAGTTGTGTGAGATGGTCTCCAGTACAAAGCTTGCATGGAAACTTCACTTTCTTTTTCTCCTTTTGACCCTCACCAACACGCTCGTTGGTTTTATTTGCATTGCCCTTCCCGTTCTTGCCCTTATTCTTGTTATTTCGTCCCTTCTTCTTCCCATCGGATTGTTGATTTCCTTTGGGATCAGAAGCTTGGACAACATTTATGGACAAAGACTGGGAAGGTGATGAATCAACAGGCACAGCCTGACCAGAAGGAGCAGATTGCAAAGACAGCGCGCGGTTGAGAAAAAGAGAGGCCATTTGCCTCACTTATTGGCCGTCGACAAGCGAGTCACCATGCGGACCGGGTTTGTTCGACAATCCAACCAGACGAGGAGCATTGGGTATTGAGCACACACCCCAGACTGAGAATAGATCAGTTCCAGCTGCTGGGCCCTAAAAATGGCCTGCTCCTCAGAAAATACCCCAGACAGGGATACATCCTTTGAAATATCTGACTGCAGTGATTTCAGAAACCACTCGAGAAGGAACTCACTTGGAATATGAGCTTTGATAAGCCTCTTCCTTCTCCTCCATTCCTGAATGTGATCAGAAATGTGAGTTGCCTCATCTTGCTTAAAATTAGCCAGGAGTTCGGTCCCAGCCTCATATCTGACAGGAAACTTAAAATGGTTTAGAAATGTGACAGCCAGTTCCCCAAATGTGGCGAAACTGCCCCCAGTGAGCTCTATATACCATTTGGCAGCATTTCCAATTAGGGTGCGTTGAAATAATCTCAACCTAATGGACTCATCGATCAGGGAGTTCGAAGAACACCATAAGTGGAAAGTGGTGATGTGGTCCGCCGGATCCTCTCCATTCTTACCTTCAAACTTTGGAATGTCTGAAGGAAGTTTGGTCGGGACCGGAGGCCACCCCGGACTATAACGAATCGGGTCATTAGTCAACTTCGACAAATCTGGCAAGTTTAACGTTGCCAGAAAAGGTAAGCGAGGCGGAGCCTGAGAATTCCATCCTTGATGGGTTGAATTCCCAACATTCTGAAAAGAATAGCCTGGATTTGATGAGGCACCGGGTTGCCAGAAAGGACTCGTAGAAAATGGAGAAGAACCTCCTCCCCACGCCGAGTTACCAAAGCCCAGACCAGTTCCCCCCGCTGAAGTATTGAATGAAGAGGAAAGCCCCTGATAGGGGTTCCAAGCATTAGACAGAGGAGAAAAGGACTGATAAGCACTCGATGAAGGGAAAGAAGCATTCCCTTGATGACCTGCGTAAAACTGATTCCCTGCCCCCGCTGTAGTGAATACAGGGTTCCATCCTATAAAAGTAGTCGAACTTTTCCCTCCAGACCAAGGGTTGAAACTCTGGGTCTAGGACGTAAACGAAAATGACCCTAAAGAAGGATTGGAACTAGGAATGTGTCCAGTCCTAAAGGGGAAACCCTGAAACGAAGCTGATCCACTAGCCATGTTAGACATGGGCGTAGATCCAGCTAAATCAGCGGAAAAGGAAAAAGAGGAATTCCCACTGAAGGGCATCCCTAAACAGAAGGGACCAGAATGAGAAGCATGTGCTTGGGTGAAACCAAAGCCAAACACAGCAGCACTAGAAGTAATCGAAGATAAAGCAATAGTGCCCCCTCCTTCAACAGAAGCAGGGGTCTGAATGCCTGCAGCACTCATGACAGAAGCCACGTTCCCAGTCGTGGCCATCAAAAGATATGAAAGATACGGAATATCTTCCGGTCTCTCAGACTCAGGTCTAATGTACTGAACAATGAACGGATAGTCAGGAGGAAGAGGAGATGGACCTGTCGCCGGAGGCTCAGGTACGTCTTCAATCTGAAAATCTTCTTCCTGAGGAAACAACACTCGCGAGGTGAGAGGAACGCTCCTCTCGAAACCGACACCAGAATCAGCTATGAAACCTTCAGACCTTTGTGGAGGATCTCTCTCCACTGCGTCAGACGCCACAGGGTGGTAACCACCTGCTAAATCACTCCTACTCCTTCTCGAAGAAGGCTCTGGACTCTCGGGAGATAACCCCCGGATTCTCCTCGATCGTCGAGGCGCTTGATCAACCACTTTTATATATTTTAAATTAGACTCAAAAAAGTGAAAAGCTAGGCAAGCTAGGAGCAAAGAGCACTCACTAAAAGAAAAATCCCTGAGATACAATCAAGCAAACAACCTCCAAGTATTTCCACTCTGGGTGATGAGGACCGGACACCAAAATACAGGAAAGCGAAATATAGGACCTCCCGAAAGCAGTCTGGGATGATTAGGGCCCAGAACAACTAGCGAAGGTATCAGAAACAGTTACGCCGACCTCCTAACGATAGCCTTTGCCGGCTCAAGCACCCAAGCTTCGCAAGGGCACCCCCTAGAAGTACTGCTGAAAGTGATGCGACGTCTGCCTCAGGTACCACGGGTATTCCCCCCCACAGTCACCTGTGTGGAACCTAGGAGTGGCAATTATGGGCACCAATCCGTGTCAGAAGCCGGGCAGAACGGTCTTGAGGTCAGATTCAGCCAATCGGAGAGGGGGTATCCCTCTTCTCATCCTTCACTTCCCCTCGCGCTTGACTCTCTGGAGGAGAGCTTTCCCGGTCCACCTAACGGAGTTGGATTTCGCTCAATTAATCAACTTCTATGTTTGTTTGAGCGGCCTTGGAGAGTTAACTCTCCACTCACCTATTCCAAGGCCCTGCAACCTAGCTAGTTGGTGATTGACACTTAGAAAACTTGCTAGTTGATTTTAGATTAAATCGCCTATTTTAATGGGATGTTATATTAAGTCACAAGGATATGGAGATGAAACTTATGGTGTTTTGACGCAAAAGAAATTAATAAAAACTTAACTACATGCAAATGCAATTCTTTGTCTTTCGATGAAGAACAATCTCTATACAGGTTCTACGAGACTAAAAATTGTATTTTCTTTTCAAATAGCAAACTCACACTCACAAAAACTATGAAATTGACTAAATGATTAAATGCACCTAATACAAATCACTACAAGCATGCAAATCCTAAGATGCAAATCTCCTAAAGCAGAGTGAAATTTCCCAAAAATTCCTTTAGTTTTAACTCTTCTTTGGTTGCCCAGAAAGCTAGTTCTCGAAATCAAGAACTCTTAAAATGAAGACACCAAGAACACTTAAAAATGAGAAGAAGAAATCAATGACAACTCCTCCTCAAAATCAAGCTGAAAACCAAAAGCAAGAAACCTCACAAAAGCTTCAAAAGATATAGCCAACGAAAATGAAAATGCAACAACAAAAGCAAATAACCAGTGAAATTTTTTTTTAAGCCTTTGAAATGCAAAAACAAAAAGCAAACCAAATTTTTTTTGAGCTTTTTAGTTTTATAAAGAAAGAGCTCAAAAAGACCAAGCAAAACTATCAAAATCCAAACCAAACAAGACTGAATTTCAAGCACAAACTTCAACAATGCTCCCAAACCTTATAAGGCTAACTCGTAGCAAGATCAATAAGAGCAAAAGAAGACCAGAAAACTCAGCCACTCAGCCTAGAAAAATAGTGCAAACTTGTCGCAAACAAAAACTCCAAAGAAGCTAGAAAAGCTCTTCAAAAGTTGCAACAAAACCTAGCCTTTGGAACTCAAGAAAACCAATCAAAAACAAAGCAAAAATTGCAATGCGAAGCACAACACAAATATAGGAGCAAGTAAGTGAGCAGAAGCTCTCTGTTATGATAAAGCAGAACAGCCAAGAATGCTCAGAAAGCGATCTTGGAACTCAATCCAGAAGTGCCAGCACCAGAAACAACACTTTGCCAAAAAGACTAGTTTTCAATCAAACGAAAGAGAGAAAAGACACGAAACCACTTCCTTTACAATCCAAAGAGTACAGAGACACTGTAGGAACAGGTCTCCACAGCCAGAAAGGACCAGAAAGTCAAGAAACCCAAAAATTCAAAATCTGCCTAGGTATACGCTACTTCATAGTTATGCAACCAGCGTGCATACGCGTCTGTGCTAAGGGAAACTCACGTATACGCGGGTCCCTTTAGAAAAAATCGCGTGTATATGTGACTGTGTGAAGAAAAAAGTGTGTATGCAGAGGTAAATAATGAAAAAAAACAAAAAGGACAAGCCTGGAAAAGAAACCAGGACTTCAGACTGACTGAGAAATAATAAACTGGACTGCAAATGAAAGATAAAACTGTCGGAATCCTATCAAACAGCTGAAACCACCCAACAGGAGAATCACAAGAATGTGATTACCCAGCGGAGTCGCCAGTTCTGTTTCGGGGAATATCACCCTAGAGGTTCGTTGGGTTACAACCTCCACAGAGCAGGGGCATGCTACTTAAGAAGGACTCACACAACCATACATGTTCATAAAAAACTAAATAGAGTAGATCGAGGAAGTTACCCGTAGGTCCTACGGTTGAAGCAGATCCCGCGGGGTCCAAACCCCCAGCAACCCTTCTTCCTTCTTAACCTGAAAGACAAGAAGAAACAAGCACGAAGAAGTGGTTGTACAACATATATCTACTCTAAATGTTAGTGAAATCCATATAAAACATCAGATAAACCATAATGAATGCTTAAATAACAATTTTCTCATATATGTAAGCAGACACTAACACGTATATTTCAGGAACAAGATGGTACTTCTGTATTATAAATAGCATGTACAAAAGTAACAAGTGGAGAGATCACCTGAATCCTTCCACGATCTTCGAGCAGACCGTCGTCCGGATCCGTCCCGCCCTTGCCTCGCTAAGACTCCTTCCAAACTGGTGCATATGAGATGACATATAGGGAGATGAGCATCTCAAGGAAACAAGGGTTTCCTGTAATGAACTGGGAAAGTGCAGGAGGCACGGGGAATCAAACTTGGATAGGGAATACCAACAGAGTATAATATCAATAATTCTCTCTCTCCCTTAGGCCATACATATGAGGGGTTTTTATACTCCCTCCAAGTAGTTTCAACAGTTGGAAACAGTTGGCCACGTGCTGGGGTGGTTGAACTACCTGAGTAACCATCAACCCAGCCCGAAAATAGGGAATAATTATATATTTTTTAATCATTTTTAATGGCATATGCGGAAAAGTTCAGCTGGACTCGCGTATACACGCGGAAAAGTACGGGAATAGTCGCGTATGGGGATTTTTACACTGTTTTTTAGTGAATTTGTCCAAGTCTGTAGGAATGGGTGCCCAAAACCATCAAAGCAATCATGAATCATGTGAAGGTGAGAAATGATGCTATAACAGTGGTCTGTGGGTTGTATGTATATGCCTCAGCTTAACGGGAGGGCGATTGTTAATATACAACGATTGTGATCTATGTTCATTCCGCTTGCGGAGTTTCCACATTAACAAGACACTAATGGCATAAAAGGGATTGGAGTTCCTCTAGGTTACAGTCAGCAGATATAAAAGCACAGTTACACGTATGCAGCAGTTACACACGGAGCTTTGACGGAAAGAGCAAGCAGTGATAAAAGAGATAAAACACAGTCACAGAAAAGACAAAGACACAGTCAGAGAAAAGACAAATGCGCAGCAAGCCAAGAGACAAAACGAGTGAGCTGGAGTTCTCATTTAAATTTGAATGCAAATGTTTTATTTAAATTTATATTGTTGTGATGCATTGGCAAGTCTTCGGAAGAGAGAAAATATCCCACTGTAATATTAAAATAAGCACCTACAGTTACATTTTCTGAGTAAGCTGAAAAGAGATGAGAAGGCAGAAGGCAAAGAGACATGGCTGTCCATTTCGAATTCCCAGTGGAATAAAAAGAGCCATGAAGCTATTTTTGTATAAAACAGGGTAATATCCAAGGGGAGAGAGTTGACGAAAAAGGAGTGAGAGAAGAAGAGAGTATGCAGCAGAATTAAAGAGAGTTGAAGAGAATAAGCAAGCTGCACAAAGAATGTGAATAAGGAGGAGCTGAGCAAAGAAGAAGAAGGGGATGAGCAGAGACGATGCAGGTCTGATATAAGAGTTGATGAACAACAGAGAAGAAGGTACAGAACAAAGCTGATATCCAAGGTAAATCAACAAGTGTTTTTCTTTTGAAAGAGTAAGGAAGTTGGAGCTTCCTATCAAGTTGTAGCAGTAGATTATGGAGTTGTGGGCGTTGAGGTAGGAGCCTCCTGTAGGTTGGTGCCTGCAGAAAATAGATGGGAGTTGGTGCTTCCACATCCAGTTGTAGCTTGATAAAATGTCAGTTGTAGCTGACTGAGGTTGGAGCCTCCTGTAGGTTGGTGCCTGCAGAAAATTGATGGGAGTTGGAGCTTCCTTGCAAGTTGTAGCTTGCAGAATTGAGGTTGGAGCCTCCTGTGGGTTGGTGCCTACAGAAAATCAGTGGTGAGAGGGAGTTGGAGCTTGCCTTTGCATCACAACAATAATAAGATGTGGTTTTCTCCCTTTATGGGTTTCCACGTATATCTGGTGTCTATGTGCATGATGTCTATGTGTTGATATGATATATCTATTCTGCTAATACTTGCTGCTAACATATTAAGATTGCTGGTGCATTATCTAATCTTCTTATTAATTGCTGCTCATAAATAAAGATTGCTCACACATTATGTTGATCATGAAATGAAGGTGTTAATAAAGTAAAATAAGTTTTGAAGGAAAAAGTTTTAAAAGTCCATGAATGTGTTAAACTGATTCACCCCCCCTCTCAGTTTAACTAAGAGTTCAACACCCAATGGTTTATCAACTTAATGAGAAAGCATTGATTAATTCAAATCTAACCTTCGCTGGCCAACCAATCACAGGAACACACCATTGGCCTCAAAACAATCACCATGAATGTTGTCCCCATTACATAACACTAGCTAGAGGATGTCATTTTTTCATTAGAGATCATTGTTCACCACCACTCAAGTGTTTTTTGTCATCTGCTCTTTTTTCTCTTGCATATTCCCTTTTTTCCTCATCCCCACTTGCGTGTTGACTTGTATTGAAAACATCCTGTGATAATAATGGGAATAGCATGGGGCCTTGCCCTCTAATCATACAACCCATACTTTTATTTAATGTATGTTATGCACACCATTAAAGTTTTCCTAGGAATGCAGGTAATACGTCAAATAAATGAAGTGGTGTAGTTTGGGTTAAAAATTGCACAAGAAACCTCTCCGTCTCATATCTCTAAATATGTTTCCACTCCTCCATCCCATCCATAATTATATTTTTACATAATTTCACACAAAAAATTTCATATAATTATATTTACATGAGGGGTAGTAAAATGGTTGTTACAGACCGCACCCCCTTAGAGGAACATTATTCTCAATGTTCTATACACCTAACAAAAAATTCAACAACAAAATATATATACATACAAATATTTTACATTCATTTACATAGTAAACAAACATAGGTATGATACACTCATCTGATCATAAATCTCGCAAGTGGCTTCATCTGGTCCAAAGTGCTACCAATACACCTTGACCTATTCAATTACTTAATTCTAAAGTGAAATTGTCCTCTAATCCATAACACACTATGGCTCTAGTTGGAATTCTCCCTCAAATACCACCTTTACCACAAACCATTCAACAATATGGTTAGAATCATGTACATAATTTTTAAGAAAATAAATGTGAAAAAATATCACATGATTTCACTATGGGTGGTAAAGCCAATATGTATACTAGTGGCCCCACTCTTTCCAAAATATGAAATGGTCCACAAAATATCAATCCTAATGTAGTGCAAGACCCAATTTTAATTTATTTTTCCTTGGTCTGATGCAAAGATGCACATGCTCTCCCACTTGAAATTCCTGGTGTATTATCTATTGATATTTATGACTCATTGTCCTATCTTGGGATGCCTTAAATTTATACTTTATAGTAAGTACTTCATGATCCATTTCTTTCAGCATATTAGGTCCAAGAACCACCCTGTTCACTCTATCATCCCAACTGGTGGGTATGTTACACTTTCCAACATACAAAATCTCAAAAGGACTCATCTTTAATTATTCCCAATACCCATTATTGTAGGAAAATTCTACCAGAGGTAGAAACTCTTCCCACCTATTAGGATTATGCATGACGTACATTCTTAGCATGCCTTCCAACACCCTATTTATCCTTTCATTTTGTCCATCCATTTGAAGATGATACGCTATACTAAATGCTAACTATGTTCCCAAACCAACAAACAATGCTTTCCAAAATTTCAAAGTAAACTTAGCATCCCAATTTGAAATGATCTTATTGGGCACACCATGCAATTTAAATACTTCATGAAAATATGAGCAATGTAAATTGCCTTGAGGGTGGACCTGACAACTATAAATTGAGTTTCCTTAGCTTATCCACTACCACCATTATAGCATCTGTTGTCTAGATGTTTTGGTAGTCATGTGATGAAGTCCATAAAAATGACTTCCCACTTCCACTTAGGAATGGGGATTGGTTGTAACAATCCAATTGGATATCTATATTCTACTTTCGCTTGCTGATACTCTAAAAATTTGGCAATCTACTCAACAAAATCCTTTTTTCGTGCTTGGAAAATAATACATATTTTTCATAGATGTTATAGTTTTTTGATAACCACGATGACATGAATAAGGCATTTTGTGAAACTCATCAAAGACAAGCTTCTTCAAGTTTCCCATGCAAGGTATATACCATCTACCTTTGAATTTCAACATACCATCATATGTGAGTGATTAATTCATACTCAACTCTCCTTTTGTCTCACGTTGCAAGAGTCCCTTCACTTTTTGGTAATGCTCATGCCGATGCATTTCCTCTTTGATCCTTTCTTTAACATCAAATTCGCAAGTGCTTATAGCTTCCAAATATGCCACTTGTAGACTTCTATTAAGTGCATCTTCTACCTTATTCTCATTTGTTGGGAAAAATACTGAGAGGGGGGGGGGGGGTGAATCAGTATTTACTGCATATTCAAAACTTTCACTTTTTCTTGCTTCTAAAATGCATACGCTACTTTCCTGAACCAGACTTGCGTATATACGCGGATACCCTTTACGAAACTCGCGTATACACAGATATCTATTTATGTCATTAATTCTTCACTTAAATTATTCCTTCATTTATTCATCAGATATTCAATAAGCAATAAACATGTGCAGTAAGAACAGAATAAATCATCACACAAAGCATCACACATGAACACCAGGATTTTTAGGTGGAAACCCAAGTCGGGAGAAAACCACCGCTGCAGTTGCTCAGCCTTCAATATTTTATTATAGAGAAAACATCTTACAACATATGTGCTGGAGCAGACTTGACCAGCACGCAGGCACCCACCTGCGCTCGTTTACCAGCCTCTCCTGGAAGGGAGCTCCAACCCCCTGACTCGTTTACCAGCCTCTCCTGGAAGGGAGCTACGACCCCCGATCTCGTTTACCAGCCTCACCTGGAAGGGAGCTACAACCCCCTGACTGAAGGCTACAACCCTCAGCACCACCTTGGACCACGTTTCATCAATTTTCACACTGGATCCAACCACTTCAATAGAACACAACTTGCAGGCCACAATTCATCATATTTCCAGATCGAACCCTTTCCATACTTTTAAGCACAAACATACATCATCAACAGATACATATCAACACAGATCAGATAGCAGAAACACAGCAGAACAGATCAGATATTTCATACCCCTTGCTTCAGCAAACCCTAGTTTGCATACGCGCTTTTACTTCACTTATGTCGCGTATATACGCGCTTCCATCCACACAAACCAGCGTATACCTCAGTGTATATTTTATTGCGCATACGCGCTTTCTCTTCGCTGAAGCCGCGTATATACGTGCTTCCTCCGTGGCGAAGTAGCGTATAGATCTTCAATTATTACAGAGCAGCATACTTCATCAGATCAGATATTCAGTTCAGATCTACCCTTTTGCTTCAGACAGATGTTCGCCTAGATGCTCGCCTCATCACATATCTAAGCCTTCCATAATCAGATCTAGCAAATACAAGAGCAATTCAGATCTAGATCCCCTTCTTCATCATTGGTGCATCATACATTCAGATTTATCATTCAAGTGTAACCCTTTCCATTCAAATATACTTCAGAGAGAAGTATTCATTCAAGCTCAGACATCTTGCACCACACTCATGATTTGCACAATGAAATTCTTCTCCTTATATATGTTTATCCTTTTTCAATACCATGAGCCCCTTTTTCAATACCATGGGCCAAAACAATACCATGAGCCCAAAACAACCTGGACGGGGTCAATTAGGCGGATCATTACCCAATACCATGGGTCAATTTACCCTGGGTTTTGCACTTTTTGAGCGCTTTAGCCCATACGCGACTTGGCACGTTATTTTCCGCGTGCATACGCGACTTCCCCTAGGCCAATCCGCGTATACAAAGAGACATACTCTTTTCATCATATTTTGAGCACATTCTGAATTCTTTTCTTCATTGCCTTCTGTACACACAAGTCCATCAAGTCAAGCATAACTTCATCAGGTGTATTGCCATCAAGGACAACACATGTCAACTGTCACATGTCTTCATCTTCATTCAGTGGGTTGCCATCAAGGACAACACTCTGCATCATATTTCCAACAATCTCCCCTTTGGACTTGATTACAACCACGATGGTGTTTGGTTACCACAAGCCAGAGCAGATAGCATGTTACTCTCCCACAAATGTCACTCTCCCAACATTCGACATCATTATCTTCTTCATTCAAACACCATGTCACTCTCCCTTGACATCAAGGGCAAGGGCTTGATCAAAACCAACACTCTCCTCCTTATGGAAGAAACATTCTGCAGACCGATATGTGTCGAAGTGGCTAAGCTCCCCCCGAGTTCATGTCGAATCTTCAAACATATTTGTCAATGAAGTACATGACTCTATGAACTTCCTATCACCAAAGACTCATACTTACATCCAATATCCAACCAAGTGGATTACATATAAGACTCAAGTACCCAACCAAGTGGCTGCATAAAATTTGACTTAGCTACCCAACCAAGTGGGTTTTACAAAAAGACAAGTCCTTACATGACCGAATATTACAATTTTTACATCATGGTCTCAACAAGACCTTTCACCAAAATATAAATATGACCATTTATGACCAACACCAAAAAGTCCTCAAGAAAGAGAACATATTTCGTAACCATAATAATGCCAACATCGCATTATACTCAAGAAAGTCGATGCTCCCCCCGAACTGTGCAACCAAGCAATTCTTCCAAATGACTAAGGCTCCCCCTTAGTTTGTGCATCCCGAAACTTCCACCAACAAATCATCAAGGCATCTTCATCAAAACATTAGAAACAGACTATGAGAACCAAAACACCACCAGAGATGTCAAACAAGATCAAAGATACCAAATGCTGACTCATAGCTCGTGCCGAGGAAAGTCGAATCCATCAAAATTTCCAACCAAACATACGCGTTTCAGGCAGAACTCGCGTATATTACGCGATCGTGTTTCGTAAACCCGCGTATCCCAAGCCATCTTCTAAAATTTATGCAGATTTTTTTCTTTTGATCGGCAAGAGAACACTTCTGCCTTCGTCTAAATACTCAAATGCTCTCCCTCGCGTAGGTTTGGTAAAGATATCAATAATTTGTTCTTTGGAGGCACATACCCAACTTCACTTTTTGCTCACACTTGTTCACGTAGAAAATGATATTTGATGGGAAATGTGCTTGGTTTTCAAATGCATAATAGATTCTTTGAGATACCGGAGTGGCACTTGTATTATCACACATAATGGAGATAGGAGTTGCACATTTGATTTGAAAATCTTGCAAGGTTTGCATCACTCATAGGAGTTGAGTAACAACATGCGGCGCCTACATACTCGTCAACGTTGATAAGGCAATAGAATTTGCTTCTTTCTCGAACCAAGATACTAACCGGCCCCATGTAAAATGCACCACCACTAGTGCTTTCGATCATCAACACTTCCAGCCTAACCGCACTGTAAGCATGAAGAGTAAGACCGCATCCTTTGGATACCATGCACCAAAGTCTTGAGTTCCCTTGTAGATATTTGAATATCCTTTTGACACTCTCAAGGTGAGACTTTTGGATTAGCTTGGAATCGTCCAACAATCCCAACAAAGATGGCATAATGTCCGGGTCCGGGTCCCAAAGTGAGATAAAATAGACTTCCAATCATCGATCTCGTATTCTCGGGTTGATTCCAATGTTGGGAGAATCATCATTAGAACCGAGATCGTGATCCGGTTATCATTGGTGTACTTTACAAAGTTACATCTTCCATGCCACATACTTCTTCTAATTTGCTTAAGATATTTCATTGTGATAGAAATATTATACCATCCGTGCATTGATGCACTTGCAAGCCAAGAAAGAATGTTAGTTCCCCAAGTAAAGACATTTCAAATTCTTGCCGCATGATGTGAGCAAATTTTTGACTCATAGATTCTTCTCAAGTTACTCCCAAAAATGATATCATCAACATATACAACTATAATCAATAGTTTATCATTTTCAATTTTTGTGTATAAGTTGCTATCAGCAGACTCCCTTTGAAAATCCTTGTTGATGAAGATATTTTTCAAGACGATAATACCAAGCCTCGAGCTTGTTTGAGTCCATACAGCCTTTTAAGTCTACAAACAAGATTTGCATCATTTCCCAAAATGAACTTTCCTAAGTTGTTCTATATATACTCTTCTTCTAGATCACCATTAAGAAAAGCAGATTTTAATATCCATTTGATAAACTTTGATTCGTTGATAGCTTGAGAAAGCAAGAAACATTCTTATGGCTTCAAGTCTAGCTACAGGAGCAAAAGTTTCTTCAAAGTCTATACCTTCTTGTCGTATATACCCTGCAAACCAATCTAGCTTTGTTTCTCACAACATCCCCATTCTCATTTAACTTGTTCTTGAAGATCCATTTAGTTCCACGACATTTTTATTATGAGGTCTTGGTACCCAAATCCCAAGTGTCATTCTTTTCAATTTGCTCAATTTCTTCATCCATGGCATTATTCCAACATTCATATTTGCTAGTTTACCGACATTGTGTGGTTCAATCTGTGGATAGAAGTGCCAAATTACTAGAAGATCCCGCAAGAGTTCTCCTTTGTTCGTACACCTCGATTCCTTGTCTCCCAAAATTTGTGATTCAGATGATTTTGAATACATTCGGATGGAGCTTTTCTTTTCGTATAGATCATTTTCGTGTTCTTCATTGGATTCATCGCCTATATCATTTATCCGATGTAGAAGGCTACATGTCGCTATCATCTTCTTCTCGTTGTTTGTTTTTCTTCTTTAGAAGTCAGCAGGAGACTCATCAATAACAACATCAATACATTCAACAACCTTTTGAAGCCTCTTATTGTAACATGTGAATGCTTTGCTTGAAGATGAGTAACCAAGAAGTATCCCTTCATCCGATCTAGGTTCAAACTTGCCAAGATTTTCATCATTATTTTTGATAAAGCATCTACTTCCAAAAAACTTTAAAATGCTTCTTTTACAAGTGGGAGACTTACCATACCGTAGTTCATGGGAGTTTTGTCACTATTTACTCCAACATGAGCTTTGTTGAGAATGTTAACCGCCGTACGTGTTGCTTCACCCGTAACATGTCGAACATTAGAGTCGGATCATAAATAGCCATTTGAACAATTGTTCTATTCATTCTTTCTCGTTACACCATTTGTTGTGGAGGCCTCAAGTACAGAGAATTGTCTTTTAATGCCATGTTGTTCACAAAATTCAAAGAATTCATTTGATGAATATTCTCCACCTCGATCGATCTAAGACACTTGATTTTTGAATCCAATTCATTTTCTACCGCAGCTTTGAACTTCGAAATTTTGCAAAAGCTTCATTCTTTGTGTTTAATAAACGCAATCTCACACATTCTGGAGTAGTCATCAATAAATAGGATATAGTATTCTTCCCCACGTAATGACTTTTTCCTCATAGGACCACAGATGTCAGTATGAATGAGTTCAAGAGGCTTACTTGATGAGCCTTCTTTGGCTTTAAATCGGACTCTGGTCTGCTTACCAAATTGACATGATTTGCATATGGTACTTTCTGGAAGATTGATCTTGGGAAGATCACGAACAGCTTGAAGTTTGCTTGCTTTTTTGATTTGAGAGAAACTCAGATGTCCCAGTCTTCGATGCCATAGCCAATTTTCTGAAGATTTGCTTAAGTAACATTGTTCTATGCCGTTGAGTACATACAGGTTGCTTGGATTTCTTTTTCCTTTTATAATGATTTTACCCGTATCAAGATCACGAACCACACATTCTTTGGAACTGAAGACCACTTCTGCTCCTTGATCACACATTTGACTAACACTCAATAGGTTATGCCTTAATCCATCCACATACATGACATCTTTAGCCTTCACCTTTTCTTTTAGAAATACCGACCCTTTTCCTTTAATTACAGCAGGAGTATCATTTCCAAATGTAACTTTCTTTTCTTTTTCCAGAGCATTATAAGTATGAAGTTTGCTTTTGTCACCTGTCATGTGTCTTGAGCACCCACTATCGATGTACCATTGATTTTCTTCACCTTCTGCAAATAATGCTATCCCACAATTTTCAACCGGCGGTTCTTTCTTTTTCCACACTTTAGAGCTTGAGGGAACATGTTCTTTTGGCTGGATCTTGTTCCTGCATTCAGATTCTTCATGGCCAAAGTTATTGCAATAAGTACATTCAACTTCACTTTGAAAAGGAGAAAAATTGTTATAGGTATTCTTCTTTGGTTCAGTATCCAACCTTTTCTTTCTTGCTTCTCTTGTCATGATGGTTTTATATGCCACACATTGAATAGCTTTATGACCAAAATTGTGACAAGTGAAACATTGCCCATTGAAGTAGAAATTTCTGCGATCATGGAATCTTCTATTTGAGTTTACCTGTTGGTTGTAGTGTCGTTGAAAGCTATCCCTCTTAGTGTTCCTTGAATTGAGATGGTCCTGCTTTCCCTGTAGAGATCCTCTATTCCCTTGCTGAGTGGCTGAATGTAGTAAACCACCTGTAACTGCTTTTAGATAGTTTGGTGCTGAAGTTTGAGAAGATTCTCCGGTATATCCCAGACCTGTCCTTATAAGAGGAGAACGTTGTACCTTGATAATCTCATCTAAGGTTTCAGATCCTTTAGCAAATCTAAGATTCAAGGTCTTTGCTTTCTCTACTTCTTTTCTTTGAATAACCACTTCACATTCTAGCTTTTCAATATGTTTCTTTGCTTCTTCAAGCTGCTTTTCAACAGTCTCTCTGATCACCTTTTGTTCTTCTAAGAGAATTTTGCAATCTTCTAAGCGAAGTTTGAGTTGATTATTTTCTTCAAGAAAATCATTATCCTCTAGAGCATCCATAAACATATCCTTTTCTTCCTTTTGTTCAAAGGCCATGAGAAGTCTAAGATCTTCTTCACAATCTTCCTCACTATTAGATGACCCATCACTATCTTCATTAGTATAGTAACTTTTCTTAGAGCTAGATCTGTTCTTATTCCTTCTAACAACTTCTTTTCCTTTATAAGTACATTTTGCAGCATAATGACCAACTTTTCCACACTCAAAACATTTGAAGGGAAGCTTACCTTTGAATCTTCCAGTTCCTAGTTGGAGTTTTCTTACGAAATTTGCTTCTTCTTCATCGAAAATATAGCTGGATTCTTTGACAACTTCCTTTTCCTTTCCTTTTGTAGAAGCCTTAAACGCAGCTTCTCTTACTTGAGAAGGACCTCCTTGTCTCATTTCAAAAGCAGTCAGAGTCCCATGTAATTGAACAATAGTAAGAGTTTGTAGATCTTGCCTTTCTTCAATAGCGGAGACTTTAGAGTCAAATTTTGGAGTCAAGGATCTTAAGACTTTTTCAACCAGAGTAGTATCAGTTTTAGTTTCACCCAAATTTTTCATTCGATTTACAACATCATCTAGACGAAGGAAGAAACTGGCAACACTTTCATCACTATGCATCTTCAAACTTTCATATTCAATTCTAAGAGTTTGGAGTTTTTCATTTTTTACCTTTGTATCTCCTTCATATCTCAGAATGATTTTGTCCCATATATCTTTTGCTGAATGTAGCTGCATCACTTTAGCAAATTCTGATTCAGACATGCTTCCCAGAAAAACATTTACTGCTTTGGCATTGGTTTCATACTTCTTTCTTTCTGCTGCATCAGTAGGAATACTTGCCGGGTATTGATAACCTTCTTCCACGATTGCCCATACATCTGCACCAAGACTTTGCAGATATGCTTTTGTACGTACCTTCCAGAATATCAGATTGCTTCCATTGAATATAGGTGGCTTTATAGAAATTATTCCTTCTTGACTTCCCATTGCGACGGATCTCCTTTAAGCGATCAAGCTTCTACACAAGGACCTCCTCTGATACCAATTGTTGGGAAAAATACTGAGAGGGGGGGTGAATCAGTATTTACTGCATATTCAAAACTTTCACTTTTTCTTGCTTCTAAAACGCATACGCTACTTTCCCAACTGCACTTATATATACGCGGATTTCTGCATTTAAACTCACGTATACACTAGATATCTATTTATGTCATTAATTCTTCACTTAAATCATTCTTCTCATTATTCATCGATATTCAATAAGCGTAAACATGTGCAGAAGAAACAGACAAATCATCACACAAAGCATCAGGCATGAGAACACCAGGGATTTTTAGGTGGAAACCCAAGTCTGAGAACTGTCCCAATCACGCAGCTGTTCGTACCTTCAATATTTTATTATAGAGAAAACATCTTACAACATATGTGTCGGGCAGATTTCAGACCAGCACGTTGTGCACCCACCCGCGCTCGTTTACCAGCCTCTCCCCGGAAGGGAGCTACGACCTCCACTCGTTTCTACTCACTTTTTCCCGGAAGGGAGCTACGACTTCCGATCTGCCACACTCCTCCATCGGGAAGGGCTACAACCTCTCGATGAAGGCTACAACCCTCAGCACCACCTTGGACCACGTTTCATCAATTTTCACACTGGATCCGATCCAACTTCAATAGAACACCACTTGCAGGCCACATTTCATCATATTTTCATACTGGACCCTTTCCATAATTTTAAGAACATACATACATCACCAACAGATACTTATCAACACAGATCAGATAGCAGAAACACAGCAGAACATATCAGATATTTCATACCCCTTGCTTCAGCAAACCCTAGTTTACATACGCGCTTTTACTTCACTGATGTCGCGTATATACGCGCTTCCGTCCATACAAACCAGCGTATACCTCAGTGTATATTTTATTGCGCATATGCGCTTTCTCTTCGCTGAAGCCGCGTATATACGCGCTTCCTCCATGGCGAAGTAGCGTATAGATCTTCAATCATTACAAAGCAGCATACTTCATCAGATCAGATATTCAGTTCAGATCTACCCTTTTGTTTGCATGTATGTTCGCCAAGATGCTCGCTCATCACGTATCTAAGTTTCCTTCCATAATCGTAGACGGCAAATACAAGAGCAATTCAGATCTAGATCCTCTTCTTCATCATTGGTGCATCATACATTCAGATTTATCATTCAAGTGTAACCCTTTCCATTTAGATATACTTCAGAGAGAAGTATTCATTCAAGCTCAGACATCTTGCACCCACACACATGATCTGCACAATGAATTTCTTCTCCTTATATAGGTTTTCCTTTTCAATACCATGAGCCCCTTTTTCAATACCATGGGCCAAAACAATACCATGAGCCCAAAACTACCTGGACGGGGTCAATTAGGCGGATCATTACCCAATACAATGGGTCAATGCCATGGTGGTTACCCTTGGTTTTGCACTTTTTGAGCGCTTTTTCCCATACGCGACTTGGCACGTTATTTTCCGCGTGCATACGCGACTTCCCCTAGGCCAATCCGTGTATACAAAGAGACATACTCTTTTCATCATATTTTGAGCACATTCTGAATTCCTTTCTTCATTGCCTTCTGTACACACTGTAGAAACATCATATTTTCTTCATCAGGAACATATTCTCTCAAGCACAACTTCATCAAGTAAGTTGTCATCATCTTCATCAAGTGGGTTGCTTTTCAAGGACAACACTCAGCATCATATTGTCAATAAACATCAGATTACCAAGTCCATCAAGAATAACTTCATCAGGTGGATTGCCATCAAGGACAACACATGTCAACAGTCGCATGTCTTCATCTCCATTCAGTGGGTTTCCATCAAGGACAACACTCTGCATCATATTTCCAACAATCTCCCCCTTTGGACTTGATGGCAACCACGATGGTGTTTGGTTACCACAACAGATAGGTACCATGTCACTCTCCCAAATATGTGACATCATTATCTTCTCTTCAATCAAACACCATGTCATTCTCCCCCTTTGACATCAAGGGCAAAGGGCGGATCAAAAACCAACACTCTCCTCCTCATGTGGAAGAAACATTCTGCAGATCTGATATGTGCTGAAGTGGCCAAGCTCCCCCTGAGTTCATGCTGAAACTTCAAACAATTTTCAATAAGGTACATGACTCTTCCTATCACCAAAGACTCATACTTACATCAAATATCCAACCAAGTGGATTTACATATGAGACTCAAGTACCCAACCAAGTGGGTTTACACATTTCAATTCAGCTACCCAACCAAGTGGGTTTACAAAAATGACAAGTTCATACATGACTGAATATTACAGATTTTACATCAAGGGTCTCATCATGACCTTTTCATCAAAAATACAAATATGACTTTTCATGACCAATACCAAGAAGACCTCAAGAAAGAGAACATATTTCAGAACCATCATAATGCCAACAATGCATTATACTCAGCAACGCTAATGCTCCCCCTGAATCTGTGCAACCAAGCAATCTTTCCAAATGACTAAGGCTCCCCCTTAGTTTGTGCATCCTGAAAACTTCCACCATCAAATCATCAAGGCATCTTCATCAAAACATTAGAAAAAGAATTATGAGAACTAAAACACCACCAGAGATGTCAAACAGTATCAGAGATACCAAACAGCACTGCAGCTGTGCTGAGGAAAGCTGAACCCACCAAAAATTTCCAGCAACCAAACATACGCGGTTTTCTGTGCAGGAACTCGCGTATATACGCGACTGTGTTTCAGGAAACCCGCGTATCCCAAGCCATCTTCTAAAATTTATGCAGATTTTTCTTTTGACTGGCAGAGAACACTCCCAGCTTCTGTCTTAAATACTCGAATGCTTCCCTGGGCAGAGGTTTGGTAAAGATATCAGCAGCTTGTTCTTTGGAGGTAACATACTCCAACTTCGCTTTTTTCTCAAGCACTTGTTCACGTAGAAAATGATATTTGATGGGAATGTGCTTGGTTTTCGAATGCATAACAGGATTCTTTGAGATACTGATGGCACTTGTATTATCACACATAATGGAGATAGGAGTTGCACATTTGATTTGAAAATCTTGCAAGGTTCGCATCATCCATAGGAGTTGAGTGCAACAAGATGCGGCAGCTACATACTCTGCTTCAGCTGTTGATAAGGCAATAGAATTTTGCTTCTTGCTGAACCAAGATACTAACCGGGGCCCCATGTAAAATGCACCACCACTAGTGCTTTTCCGATCATCAACACTTCTAGCCCAATCTGCATCAGTGTAAGCATGAAGAGTAAGATCAGCATCCTTTGGATACCATAGACCAAAGTCTTGAGTTCCTTGTAGATATTTGAATATCCTTTTGACAGCCTAAAGGTGAGACTCTTTTGGATTAGCTTGGAATCTTCCAACAATCCCAACAGCATGCATAATGTCTGGTCTGGTCCCAGTGAGATAAAGTAGACTTCCAATCATCGATCTGTATTCTGGTTGATTCACAGTGGGAGAATCATCATTAGAACTGAGACTGCATCCGGTTATCATTGGTGTACTTACATGTTTGCATTCTTCCATGCCATACTTCTTCAGAATTTGCTTAAGATATTTTGCTTGTGATAGAAATATACCATCTGCAGATTGATGCACTTGCAAGCCAAGAAAGAATGTTAGTTCCCCAAGTAAAGACATTTCAAATTCTTGCTGCATGACAAGCAAATTTTTGACTCATAGATTCTTTGTTACTCCCAAAAATGATATCATCAACATATACAACTACAATCAATAGTTTATCATTTTCAACTTTTGTGTATAAGTTGCTATCAGCAGACCCCTTTGAAAATCCTTGTTGATGAAGATATTTGTCAAGACGATAATACCAAGCCCTCGGAGCTTGTTTGAGTCCATACAGAGCCTTTTTAAGTCTACAAACAAGATTTGCATCATTTCCCAAAATGAATCCTTCCGGTTGTTCTATATATACTTCTTCTTCTAGATCACCATTAAGAAAAGCAGACTTAACATCCATTTGATCAACTTTGATTCGTTGATAGCTTGAGAAAGCAAGAAACATTCTTATGGCTTCAAGTCTAGCTACAGGAGCAAAAGTTTCTTCAAAGTCTATACCTTCTTGTTGAGTATACCCTTTGCAAACCAGTCTAGCTTTGTTTCTTACAACATCCCCATTCTCATTCAACTTGTTCTTGAAGATCCATTTAGTTCCAATGACATTTTTATCATGAGGTCTTGGTACCAAATCCCAAGTGTCATTATTTTCAATTTGCTCAATTTCTTCATCCATGGTATTATTCCAACATTCATATTTGCTAGCTTCATTGACATTGTGTGGTTCAATTGTGGATAGAAGCGCCAAATTACTAGAAGATCCCGCAAGAGTTCTCCTTGTTCGTACACCTGATTCCTTGTCTCCCAAAATTTGAGATTCAGGATGATTCTTTTGAACATATCTGGATGGAGCTTTTTCAGATAGATCGTTTTCAGGTTCTTCATTGGATTCACTGCCTATATCATTTCCATCTGATGTAGAAGGCCATATGTCGCTATCATCTTCTTCTGTTGTTTGTTTTTCTTCTTTAGAAGCTGCAGGAGACTCATCAATAACAACATCAATACATTCAACAACCTTTTGAAGCCTCTTATTGTAACATGTGAATGCTTTGCTTGAAGAAGAGTAACCAAGAAGTATCCCTTCATCTGATCTAGGTTCAAACTTTCCAAGCTTTTCATCATTATTTTTGATAAAGCATCTACTTCCAAAAACTTTAAAATGCTTTACAGTGGGAGACTTACCATACCAGAGTTCATATGGAGTTTTGTCACTATTTACCCGAACATGAGCTTTGTTGAGAATGTTAATTGCTGTACGTGCTGCTTCACTCCAGAACATGTCAGGAACATTAGAGTCAGCCATCATAGCTCTAGCCATTTGAACAATTGTTCTATTCATTCTTTCTGCTACACCATTTTGTTGTGGAGTGCCTGCTACAGAGAATTGTCTTTTAATGCCATGTTGTTCACAAAATTCAAAGAATTCATTTGATGAATATTCTCCACCACGATCATATCTAAGACACTTGATTTTTGAATCCAATTCATTTTCTACCAGGGCTTTGTAATTCTGAAATTTTCCAAAAGCTTCATCTTTGTGTTTAATAAATGCGATCTCACACATTCTGGAGTAGTCATCGATAAATAGGATATAGTATTCTTCCCCACGTAATGACCTTTTCCTAATAGGTCCACAGATGTCAGTATGAATGAGTTCAAGTGGCTTACTTGATGATCCTTCTTTGGCATTAAATCGAACTCTGGTCTGCTTACCAAATTGACAAGATTTGCATATGGTATTTTCCGGAAGATTGACCTTGGGAAGATCACGAACAGCTTGAAGTCTGTTTGCTTTGTTGATTTGAGAGAAACTCAGATGCCCCAGCCTTCTATGCCATAGCCAATTTTCTGAAGACTTGCTCAAGTAACATTGATCTATGCCGTTTAGTACATACAGGTTGCTTGGATTTCTTTTTCCTTTTATAATGATTTTACCTGTATCAAGATCACGAACCATACACTCTTTTGAACTGAAGACCACTTCTGCTCCTTGATCACACATTTGACTAACACTTAATAGGTTATGCCTTAATCCATCCACATACATGACATCTTTAGCCTTCACCTTTTCTTTTAGAAATACTGACCCTTTTCCTTTAATTACAGCAAGAGTATCATTTCCAAATGTAACTTTCTTTTCCTTTTCTAGAGCATTATAAGTATGAAGTTTTCTTTTGTCACCTGTCATGTGTCTTGAGCACCCACTATCGATGTACCATTGATTTTCTTCACCTTCTGCAAATAATGCTATCCCACAATTTTCAACCGGCGGTTCTTTCTTCTTCCACACTTTGGAGCTTGAGGGAACATGTTCTTTAGGCTGGATCTTTTTCCTGCATTCAGATTCTTCATGGCCAAAGTTATTGCAATAAGTACATTCGACTTCACTTTGAAGAGGAGAAAAATTGTTATAGGTATTCTTCTTTGGTTCAATATCCAACCTTTTCTTTCTTGCTTCTCTTGTCATGATGGTTTTATATGCCACACATTGAATAGCTTTATGACCAAAATTGTGACAAGTGAAACATTTCCCATTGAAGTAGAAATTTCTGCGATCATGGAATCTTCTATTTGAGTTTACCTGTTGGTTGTAGTGTCTTTGAAAGCTATTCCTGTTAGTGTTCCTTGAATTGAGATGGTCCTGCTTTCCCTGTAGAGATCCTCTATTCCCTTGCTGAGTGGCTGAATGTAGTAAACCACCTGTAACTGCTTTTAGATAGTTTGGTGCTGAAGTTTGAGAAGATTCTCCGGTATATCCCAGACCTGCCTTTATAAGAGGAGAACGTTGTACCTTGATAATCTCATCTAAGGTTTCAGATCCTTTAGCAAATCTAAGATTCAAGGTCTTTGCTTTCTCTACTTCTTTTCTTTGAATTACCACTTCACATTCTAGCTTTTCAATATGTTTCTTTGCTTCTTCAAGCTGCTTTTCAACAGTCTCTCTGATCACCTTTGTTCTTCTAAGAGAATTTTGCAATCTTCTAAGCGAAGTTTGAGTTGATTATTTTCTTCAAGAAAATCATTTTCGTCTAGAGCATCCATAAACATATCCTTTTCTTCCTTTTGTTCAAAGGCCATGAGAAGTCTAAGATCTTCTTCACAATCTTCCTCACTATTAGATGACCCATCACTATCTTCATTAGTATAGTAACTTTTCTTAGAGCTAGATCTGTTCTTATTCCTTTTAACAACTTCTTTTCCTTTATAAGGACATTTTGCAGCATAATGACCAACTTTTCCACACTCAAAACATTTGAAGGGAAGCTTACCTTTGAATCTTCCAGTTCCTAGTTGGAGTTTTCTTACGAAATTTTCTTCTTCTTCATCGGAAATATAGCTGGATTCTTTGACAACTTCCTTTTCCTTTCCTTTTGTAGAAGCCTTAAACGCAGCTTCTCTTACTTGAGAAGGACCTCCTTGTCTCATTTCAAAAGCGGTCAGAGTCCCATGTAATTGAACAATAGTAAGAGTTTGCAAGTCTTGCCTTTCTTCAATAGCGGAGACTTTAGAGTCAAATTTTGGAGTCAAGGATCTTAAGACTTTTTCAACCAGAGTAGTATCAGTTTTAGTTTCACCCAAATTTCTCATTCGATTGACAACATCATCTAGACGAAGAAAGAAACTGGCAACACTTTCATCACTATGCATCTTCAAATTTTCATATTCAATTCTAAGAGTTTGGAGTTTTGCATTTTTTACCTTTGTATCTCCTTCATAGCTCAGAATGATTTTGTCCCATATATCTTTTGCTGAATGTAGCTGCATTACTTTAGCAAATTCTGATTCAGACATGCTTCCCAGCAAAACATTTACTGCTTTGGCATTGGTTTCATACTTCTTTCTTTCTGCTGCATCAGTAGGAATATTTGCCGGGTATTGATAACCTTCTTCCACGATTGCCCATACATCTGCACCAAGACTTTGCAGATATGCTTTTGTACGTACCTTACAGAATATCAGATTGCTTCCATTGAATATAGGTGGCTTTATAGACATTATTCCTTCTTGACTTCCCATTGCGACGGATCTCCTTTAAGCGATCAAGCTTCTCCACAAGGACCTGCTCTGATACCAATTGTTGGGAAAAATACTGAGAGGGGGGGGTGTATCAGTATTTACTGCATATTCAAAACTTTCACTTTTTCCTGCTTCTAAAATGCATATGTTGGGAAAAATACTGAGAGGGGGGGTGAATCAGTATTTACTGCATAATCAAATCTTTTTACTTTTGCATTTCTTAAAACCCATACGCTACTTTCCTTCAGTAAACTAGCGTATATACGCGGATCCCCTTTATGAAACTAGCGTATACACAGAGATCTAGATCTGTCATTAAATCTTCACTTATATTATTCCATCATTCATTCATCAGATGTTCAATAAACAATAAACATGTGCAGTAAGAACATAATAAAACATCACACAAAGCATCACACAAGAACACCAGGATTTTTTAGGTGGAAACCCAAATCGGGAGAAAACCACCCATGAAACAGCCTTCATTATTTTATTATAGGAGAAAACATCTTATTAACATATGGCTGGCGCAGATTTCACCCAAACATCAGTACCCACTGCGCTGCTACTAGCCTTCCGAAGGGGTGGAGCTCTAACCCCCCACCATGCACAGCCTGAAGGGAGCTACGACCCCTGATCTCGTTTACCAGCCTCACCTGGAAGGGAGCTACAACCCCCTGACTGAAGGCTACAACCCTCAGCACCACCCTGGACCACGTTTCATCAATTTTCACACTGGATCCAACAACTTCAATAGAACAACACTTGCAGGCCACGTTTCATCATATTTTCAGACTGGACCCTTTCCATACTTTTAAGCACAGTCAACCATGAAACATATACATATACCTCACTGACAGATATCAGCAAACCAGCAGAACAGATCAGACATTTCTTACCACAGTCTTCAGCAAACCCTAGTTTGCATACGCGCTTTCCTTTCACTGATGTCGCGTATATACGCGCTTCTGTCCACACAAACCATCGTATACCTCTGTATGTATTTTATTGCGCATACGCGCTTTCTCTTCACTGAAGCCGCGTATATACGCGCTTCCTCTGCGGCGAAGTAGCGTATAGATCTTCAATCATTATAGAGCAGCATACTTCTTCAGATCAGATATTCAGTTCAGATTTACCCTTTTACTTCAGACAGATGTTCGCCTCATCTCAGATCTAAGCCTTCCATGAACAGATCTAGCAGATAAATAATATTTCAGATCTAGATATCCCCCGGCACATCATTTTCAGGCATCAAAGATTCGCATCTATCATCAACCCTTTACCTCTTTCCATTCAGATATACTCTAGAGAGAAGTATTCATTCAAGCTCAGACATCTTGTACCCACACTTCTGATTTGCACAATGAATTTCTTCTCCTTATATAGGTTTATCCCTTTTCAATACCACGGGTCAAAGCAATACCATGAGCCTTCAATACCACGGGCCAAAGCAATACCATGAGCCTTCAATTCCACGAGCCAAATCAATACCATGAGTCTTCAATACCACGGGCCCCTGTTTTTGCACTTTTTGAGCACTTTTTCACATACGCGACTTATCACGTTCTTTCCCGCGTGCATACGCAACTTCCCCTAGACATATCTGCGTATTCATAGAGACATACTTTTTCATCAATATTGAGCACATGATGACTTATTTTCTTCACTGCCTTCTGTACACGCTGTAGATACATCATAGTTAGCTTATCAAGAACATATTCTAACAAGCACAACTTCACCAAGTAAGTTGTCATCTTCTTCATTAAGAGGGTAACCTTTCAAGGACAACACTTAGCATCATATTGTCAACAAACATCATATCACATCAGATTTACATCATTTACCAAGTCCATCAAGTCAAGAATAACTTCATCAGGTGGTTTGCCATCAAGGACAACACATGTCAATAGTCGCATGTCTTCATCTTTATTTAGTGGGTTGCCATCAAGGACAACACTCTGCATCATATTTCCAACAATCTCCCCCTTTGGACTTGATGGCAACCATGATGGTGTTTGGTTACCACAAAAGATAGATACATTAAGAATACAATGACACCATGTCATTCTCCCTATTTGCCATGTCACTCTCTCTATTTTTGGCATCATTCAAACACCATGTCACTCTCCCCCTTTGACATCAAGGGCAAAGGGCACATCATTATCTTCATTCAAACACCATGTCACTCTCCCCCTTTGACATCAAGGGCAAAGGACAAAACCAGCAGATCAAAACCAACACACTCTCCCCCTTTGACATCAAGGGCAACGGGCGGATCAAAACCAACACACTCATCCCCTTTTCTCCTCATGAAGAAGAAGCGTTCTGCAGATCTGATGTATACCGAAGTGACCAAGCTCCCCCTGAGTTCATGTTGAATCTTCAAACATATTTTCAATGAAGTACATGACTCTATGAAGTTCCTATCACCAATGACTCATACTAACATCAAATATCCAACCAAGTGGATTTACATATGAGACTCAAGTACCCAACCAAGTGGGTTTACAAATTTGACTCAGCTACCCAACCAAGTGGGTTTACAAACATGACTCAGCTACCCAACCAAGTGGGGTTACAAATTGACAAGTCCTTACATGACTGAATATTACAATTTTACAACATGGGTCTCAACCAGACCTTTTCATCAAAGTACAAATATGAATTTTCATAATTAATACCAAAAAGACCTCAAGAGAGATCATATATCAGAACCACCATAATGCCAGCAATGCATTATACTCAGTAAAACGAATGCTCCCCCTGAATCTGTGCAACCAAGCAATCTTTCCAAATGACTAAGGCTCCCCCTTAGTTTGTGCATCCTGAAAACTTCCACCAACAAATCATCAAGGCATTTTCATCAAAACATTAGAAACAAAATTATGAGAACTGGAACACCACCAGAGATACCAAACAGTATCAGAGATACCAAACAGCACTACAGCTGTGCTGAAGAGAGCTGAACCAACCAAAAATTGTCAGCAATCAGTCATACGCGGTTTTATTTTCAGGAACTCGCGTATATATGCGACTGTGTTTCAGGAAACCCGCGTATCCCAAGACATCTTCTAAATTTCAACCAGATCTGATTCTCTGTGAGGCAAAGACAGTGTTCAGCTTCTTTCTGAGACATTTGAATGCTTCCCTGGACTACAGATAGATAGAACGATGTAGTTGTGTCTTCAAGCGTCATCCAACGGTTGTAGCATCAGCACAATAATAACCAAGCCTTCAGATTCTTTGCAACATCAATACATTCTTTCCATACCAGAACAGCATCTTCACATAGGTGTCAAGCAATCATCCATGTGATCCAACATCACCATGATCTTCAAGATTTAACATGAAGTAACATATGTAGGCAAAAGATCTCTCAACCATAGTAACACATTCTGCATGATTTATTTCTGAATCAAATGACATCCAACTCATCCATGTGTGAGTACAAAGGATACTTATCAGCAACCAGGGCTCAAAAACTCATCATAATAAACCATGTACCAAGACATCATCATTTGAGCATGAGTATCACAAAAACCCAAAGAATAAGCAGTCATATTGCCAACAATGCAATCATTAGTATTCAACCTGCTGCTCCCCCTAAACCAGTGCTCCTTCTTAACTTGTGCAACCTGAATAATTTTATCAGCAAGCCATCAGCAACAATCTCTGCATGATCCGTCCTTATCTCTGAATACTAAGACTTTCATCTCAGCAACGAATACTCTTCAACAAACAGAACTCATCCATAATCTTCAACATAAGACATCAAATATCATATCATTATTTAGAACTAAGAAATTAAGCTGATACAGAGTCAATAATACAGTTATTAACAATCAGAATGATGCTCCCCCTGAACCTCTGCTCCAGATCTTCAGCTATCATAAGAATTTTCTTATCATTAATGCATACGCGACTGTGTCAGATGTAACTCGCGTGTATACGCGACTTTGTTTCATAGAAACCGCGTATGGAAAGTGAAATATAGAAATTTTTCACATTCCTTTATCTCCCCCTGAACTTGTCCTTCCTGTACCTATCTTCTTCATATCAGATGTTTTGTTAGAAATACATATAACCAGAATAATCAAATCAATCATGAGAGACATCATACATTGCTCCCCTTGTGATGATACATTACTAGATCTCACAATGTATCTCACATCATTCCTGCAGTCAATAAGAAAAGTCAGCTTCAGAAGTGGATGACTGCAGTAGGGTCAGAATTCCCTACGTTTTTGATCGGTCCTCCTTCTTTTTCCAAATTTGCTTGAGCTTTCCAACTGTGTGCTGAAAATTGTCCACTTTCCCAGATCTGTTCATCCTGCATTCTTTTTCTACATGTCCATACTTGTTACAAGCATAACATCTCATGTGGTTAGAGAAATAAACATAAGAATCATAATGAGTATTTCTATTCTTCCTCCTTTTACAATCAGCTGCTTTATGTCCATACTTGTTACATGAAAAACAATATCCCTTGAAGCTACTAGAGTACCTTTCTGAGTAGAACCTGTTTGTTTGTGGCTGAATTGTTCTGCTTCTGCAATTTGCTGCAACATGCCCATAATTATGACATTTAAAACATTCAACATTCTTGAATGAATTCTTTTGAGAATTCATGATTGTTGGTTGAGCTTTTGTTTCTTTCAACACTTCAGGTTTTGCATTGACTACCTCTGAATTTTTAGCACTCCCTTGTGAGCTAGATTCACCTTTAATAGTTTCATGGAAACCAAGACCATGTTTGATAGCAGGAGACCTTTGATTACTCAGAATATTGTCCAAGATATTAGTACTATCATGAAACCTCAAAAGTTTAATCTTTTCTTCTAATTTACTTTTGAGAATGTTTACCTCAACCTCCAAGGCTTGGCATTTCTTTGTCATGCTTTCTTCTTTCCTTCTTCCATCTTCTACTTGATCCTTCAGATTTAGGATTTCTTCTTTCAACCAATTTTCATTGTCTTCACATGTTTGCTGCAGCTCTTCATTCTTCTTGTTTGATGCTTCGAGATCTTCTTTGAGGGAGACAATTTCTACTTCAAGTCTTGCATTCTTCTTGTTTGCTTTATCCAGGTCTTCTTTGAGGGAGATGATTTCTGTTTCAAGGCCTTCCTTTTCAAACGTTTGTAGAGGTTCCTCAGTATTCTTACTTGATGCTTCAAGATCTGCTTGTAGAGAGATGACTGTAGCTTCAAGACCTTCATTCTTCTTCTTTGATTTTTCCAGATCTGTTTTTAGAGAAACGTTTTCTGCTTCAAGTCCTTCATTCTTCTTATTTTCTTCTTCAAGTTCTGCTTGCAGAGAGATGATTCCAACTTGATATCCTTTACTTCGACTGTATACATCATCGAACATCCTTTTCAGTCTAAAACACAAAGCTTTGTTAGCAGATTCCCTCTCATTAAATTTTCTTTGTTGATCTTTGATAACTTCTTCTAGATCCACAATTTTTCTATCCCTATCTTCATCATTGTTTGTACCACTAAGATCTTTCAAAGGATGACCCCAATCACTATCTGATTCATCTTCTTCAATTTCTGCTAAACTGGTTTTCTGAGACATCTCCTTACTTTAAGTATCCTTCTTCTTTGCCATGAGCACTTGTAGAGCTTGGTCAGAATCTTCTTCATCTTCACTTTCACTATCATAATCTTTGCATATACAGTTAAGTAAAATACAAGAACAACGATCAATACCTGTTTCATCTTCTATACATGATTTCCGAGGCTTCTTCTTTCCTTGAGTAACCTTCTTCTTTTGCTTCTTTCCCATTGCGACGGATCTCCTTCAAGCGATCAAGCTTCTGCAGAAGGACCTGCTCTGATACCAATTGTTGGGAAAAATACTGAGAGGGGGGGGTGAATCAGTATTTATTGCATAATCAAATCTTTTTACTTTTTCATTCCTTAAAACCCATACGCTACTTTCCTTCAGTAAACTAGCGTATATACGCGGATCCCCTTTATGAAACTAGCGTATAGACAGAGATCTAGATCTGTCATTAAATCTTCACTTATATTATTCCATCATTCATTCATCAGATGTTCAATAAACAGTAAACATGTGCAGTAAGAACAGAATAAACCATCACACAAAGCATCACACATGAACACCAGGATTTTTAGGTGGAACCCCAAATCGGGAGAAAACCACCGCTGCAGTTGCTCAGCCTTCAATATTTTATTATAGAGAAAACATCTTACAACATATGTGCTGGCGCAGACTTGACCAGCACGCAGGCACCCACCTGCGCTCGTTTACCAGCCTCTCCTGGAAAGGAGCTCCAACCCCCTGACTCGTTTACCAGCCTCTCCTGGAAGGGAGCTACGACCCCCCGATCTCGTTTACCAGCCTCACCTGGAAGGGAGCTACAACCCCCTGACTGAAGGCTACAACCCTCAGCACCTCTATGGACCACATTTCATCAATTTTCACACCGGATCCAACAACTTCAATAGAACACCACTTGCAGGCCACATTTCATCATACTTTCAGACTGGACCCTTTCCATACTTTTAAGCACAAACATACATCACCAACAGATACTTATCAACACAGATCAGATAGCAGAAACACAGCAGAACAGATCAGATATTTCATACCCTTTGCTTCAGAAAACCCTAGTTTGCATACGCGCTTTCACTTCACTGATGTCGCGTATATACGCGCTTCCGTCCACACAAATCAGCGTATACCTCTGTATGTATTTCATTGCGCATACGCGCTTTATCTTCAGCGAAGCCGCGTATATACGCGCTTCCTCTTCGGCGAAGTAGCGTATAGATCTTCAACCATCATAGAGCAACATACTTCTTCAGATCAGACATTCAGTTCAGATTTAACCCTTTACTTCAGACAGATGTTCGCCTCATCACAGATCTAATCACTCCATAAACAGATCTAGCAAATACAGATACATTTCAGATCTAGATATCCCGCTTCATCATTTCTTCATAGGTACATCAAAGATTCAGATCTATCATCAAACCTTTACCCTTTCCATACAGATATACTTCACAGAGAAGTATTCATTCAAGTTCAGACATCTTGCACCCACACTCATGATTTGCACAATGAATTTCTTCTCCTTATATAGGTTTATCCTTTTTCAATACCACGGGTCAAAGCAATACCATGAGCCTTCAATACCACGGGCCAAAGCAATACCATGAGCCTTCAATACCACGAGCCAAATCAATACCATGAGTCTTTAATACCACGGGCCCCTGTTTTTGCACTTTTTGAGCGCTTTAGCCCATACGCGACTTGGCACGTTCTTTTCCGCGTGCATACGCAACTTCCCCTAGGCCAATTCGCGTATACCTAGAGACATACTCTTTTTCATCATAGAATTAGCACATGATGAATTCCTTTCTTCATTGCCTTCTGTTCACACTGTAGATACATCAGATTTCCTTCATCAAGGACATATTCTATCAAGCACAACTTCATCAAGTAAGTTGTCATCATCTTCATCAAGTGGGTTGCCTTTCAAGGACAACACTTAGCATCATATTGTCAACAAACATCATATCACATCAGATTTACATCATTTAATAAGTCCATCAAGTCAAGCATAACTTCATCAGGTGGATTGCCATCAAGGACAACACATGTCAACAGTCAAATGTCTTCATCTTCATTCAGTGGGTTGCCATCAAGGACAACATCCTGCATCATATTTCCAACACTTTACTGCGTGGCAGCACCATCGAGTAGCCCTTGTTTAGAGCATCCAAGTGGAGTCATCATCGGATTCATGGAGTCTATCCCGATTCCCATTATACCCCGCTATAGTCCTCCATCCCTCATTACTTGGTTTCTCTCTTGTGTCGCACATTATGGCCTTCAGTCCCACTGTCCCTTATCCCTGATGATATTGTGTCAGTCACTGCCATGTCATTCATGCCCTTTATGTTCTAGCAAGGGAAGTCGTCCATTCGCTACTCAGTCCCTTCCATTCCACCATCATCATTGGTATTAGTCTGTCCGTCGCTCTACTATTTTCTCTCGTGCCTTAGTTGAGGATCTCTCATTGCCTCACATATGGCGGACCTCCTTCTGTTGAAATCATCTCCTTCATTCTAGAAGACAGGTCTAGAGGGCGGTGTACCTTGGTTCCAGCTTCCACTCTTGTTCAGTGCCTCGGATCAGGCAAAGGGATCTCTCATTTCCCTTTGACTTGATTGTTTCTCCACTCCAGCTCCTTGCAGCATGATCGAGATCCATATACTTGATGGTTCAGTGATGCAGCAGTAGCTCTTGGTGATTCCCAGGTGTGTGTGATATGTCTCAGCCCTCATGAGGGGGTGGCCCTGCAGGTAGCCCCCCACATACCCGAATGACCTCTTCATTGCAGCCCTCTATGCAGCTCCATATATTTGATGATGTCATCCTTAGCCGCTTGCAGCGCCTCTTTGATTTACATGTATCCGTCAGATTTTGTGAGCCCTTCCCCGCTTATAGGTGGAATTTGGGTTGTATTTGTATCTCATGTACTCAGATATTATTGTATAAGTCCTGGCTGTTATCCCAGGCACAACATGTATGTGGGATCCCTCATTGTATTTTTATCTGGCTCATGTTTATGCCGGCTGTACTTTATGGTTCGGTGCCTTGTTTATTGGACACACTATTCTTTTGTACTTTGTCTCGACGGTCATAGGTATGCCTCCCCTGCCGCCTTTAGCACAGGTACCCTCTCATAAAAAGAGACTTGTTGCACCTGCAAGTCTCGTCTCCTCAGGGTCTAGTTCTTCAGCAAATTAGTCTACCTTACATTTCTCTCTTTGACTTCCCTTTTGATGTCTAGTGATTGAGTTCTTACAACGTAATTCGGTCATACGATTTGCTCCTAACACTCGCACGCTGGGGGGCAATCTGTTACACCATTTTTTGATCATCTAACCTACTATCATTAGATGGACCCAAGTACACCATGTAAGACCAATTTTACCCTAAGTAAAATTGCTTTCACTATGTCAAATAACTTAATAAACCACATTTATTAGGTTGTTTATGGTCTAAACAGGAAACCCCAAAAGGAAATATTAAACAAATCTATATTTGTTTGATTTTCCTCATGGAATAATTAATTAAAAAATAATTTAATTATTATTCCTCATCATGTTTAACCCAAAACAAAGAAATTAATTAGATAAATCTCTATTTATCTTATTATTTTCTAGGAATAATTATTTAAATCTTATTTAAATAATATTCCTTGTTAAATATGACTAAATCACCCAAAAATAATTAAATAAATCATTATTTATTTGATTATCATTCAACCACTTCCTTAAAATGATAAATAAATCATTTATTTATTTATTATTTACAAATAAAGGGATTTGACCCAAGTCAAATACCTTTTCCCTCCAACAAATATAATAAAATATTCCATAAAAGGTGGATCTAGATTTGGTTAGCGTTATTTTAATCATGCACCAAGATCTAGAATGACCCAATATTTTGTTATAAATAGGAGGGTTTTCCCTACCATTCTTCACCTTTTGTTGCCTATTAGATCACTCTGGATCTAAACTCTTGGTCTGACTTTGAGCCATTATCATTGTCATATTTTTCATTATTTGCTGTGTGAGCTCCCTTTGAGTTCTATCTTTGTCTGGGTTTTCTACACCAACAAGAGAGAGAAATGCTAGATCTGAAGTGCTGAGGACTTCCAAGAACCCATCCCATTGAGGAGAATTGGAAACATCTTCTTGTTTTCCTCCTAGGTGCCCTTAATACAAAAATTCTTTCAAAAATTGTTCTTGTCTTGTCTATTGGATATATGGAGCAAACCCTTCTTTTTACTGCTTAATGTCTTTCTATGCATAGATATGGTTTTTTGCAGCTCTTGTCTTGATCAAATAACTGCAGATCTGAAGATATTGATAGCCACATTTGATGTTAGGGCTATTAGTTATGCGTAGCTAAAGTGGTCTTTTTTCGTACACTTCAACAAAGGATTCATACTAACACCAACTACTCTTCATCTTCCTAAAATGTTCCTTTTGTCCATTCTTCTTGGTTAGAATATTTTTCTATATATGTCTTTGGTGTATGGTAATATGGGGTGCTTTTCTATTCAATTCTCAACTTAGATATTATTCCCAAGTGTTCATAAGACCATGTAAAACTAGGCTTAAACTTTAGTTGTTTTAAGACTACCTCAACCTCCTTTACAACTGCTCTGCTGCTTACGATATATCGGTCTATTTATGCCTTTATTTTAAATTATGCTTTGTTATTTTTATACAAAAAATGTAGTTCATCCATATTGAGAATTTTCCTAGCATATTGTAAAGAAAAAATCCTAACTCAGACAAAAATTGGAAATCTATAAGGAGGGAGTTCAGTTCCATAAATTGTAATGTCTATATAATTATGGTATTAATACCAATATCCCACCTTAGATTGTTCAGAAAGGTTCATGACTTTCTTGATTTCTGGAGATATTTTCAGTAAAACATCACTCAATAATAAGCATAGAGAAGTATAAAGGAACTTATCTACAAAATCTGTGTAAGTATATTCCTATGAATTTTTTCTAACGAGTGAAGTCCATTGGATAAATGAAAAAAGGTTACCATGCTCATCCATTTTATTAAAATGAAACTTGAACATGTCTCCTTGATGGTATAAAATTAAATATACTAGCTCTAACTGATATTTAAAAAATCATTCAGTTTTGAAATTTTTGAATTGTTCATGCATCGCTTAAAAAAAAATGTACTATTATAAAAACATGTTGAAGTATTCAATCGTATTGTGGATATTGATAAGAATCCTAAGAGTACCTCACCAACCCATAGATCTGTGTAGTATCCCAATAATCGAGCTACCATGGAAATCATTTTCTTTGATATTTCATAAAAGAATGAAACATGGTATGGAGGGTTATTTCTAGGAAATTCAACTGTTTCAAGAAGGAAATTTTCAAAAATATGGGTTCTTTGAGAAAATGTGAGGTTGTTATATAGTTCCATTAGTGATTCAGGGGAGAAAGGATGAAGGGAAGCTTGCGGATCTATCTACAGGGTTTGGAAAATACTTTCAAGGGAAATTGAGAATATAAATTCATTATTTGGAGCAATCACTACTTTCTTTCTTGGTAAATATGTAAGATGGCACCAGGAAATCAATTCAATGAAATAGTGGATTTAAGGGAATATGAATTAATCAAGAATAGACTCCTAAATTTTTTTATTCATCACTCTTATTAAGATTCTTTTTCTTTTCCGAATTTTGAAGTTCATAGAGGTCAAACTTACAATCGGTCTTAGAAAATTTAAATTGGGTGTCAGTCAGAGGGGATTTATCAAGGTCTGGTGTAAGGGGAATCATGGGGTCTTCTTCATTCCTCTTTTCCTTTCCTTTATTATTTTTCATTCTTAATTGAAGGTGAGCGGAATATAAACAGGTTAGCTTAGAGGTAAATTGGATTGAATTGTTGAGAAATAGTTGACACTGTCATTTATCTCGTCAATAACCTGCAACAATGAATGTAGCTGGAAGGAAAAAAAATTCAGACTCCTATGCTTAACTTATAACTACAATGGCGAGGTAGAATAGCAGAAACATTATCATTTTTTGGAGCGGGAGATATTAATTAAAGAACAACCAATTGGTAGAAGTTTTTACTTTTCCAACAGTCAACTAACATGGGAGGTGATGATGTGGACAAGTGGCGGAAGGTAATGGGCCTAGGGTACAGGTATAAACATTAGCAGACAAGTTAGAGGAAAGGTAGTTTTCCTGGGTCGGGTGTTGGCGATAAAATGTTTCGGGAAAGGACCCCCCAAAATAATTATGGAAGTGACATATCGTGTCGGGCAGTAAAAGTTTAACTACTTTTTGGGCCTCCCCCTCCTTTTTAACTATTGATAGTCTGGGGGGTCTGAAAAGTTCCTCCCGTCATTGATCTTAGCGGGAGTGATCTCAGTCGTAGATTAGTGCACAACTTCTATTCATAAGGCAACAAAAACCTTTTGTCATGTAATAAATAAAAACTATAGTTTACAAAAAAAAAAAAAAAAAAAAATCTATTTTTTTTAATTTTGAAGTGTCATTTTGACTTGCACACTTATAGGGGTATTAATATACAAAAAAAAATTAAAAAATTTATTAACTTTTTCTTTCACATTTTATTTTATCCCATTTTTATTTTTTATTTTTTTGTATGTATATTCATCTAAAAAAACCTACAAAAAATAAAATCTACGTGGTACAAAAAGATTACAACAACTCTAAGGGAAGAACCAAATGGCATAAGATTCTCATCCAACTTAATATTTGGTAAATCAGAAAGTTGGTGATGAAACGCTTCAATTATTGTAGGTGAGTTATCATGTAAATGTTTATTTAGAAAAACTACAGCATTTTCTACACTCTGATGTTGCATTATCATGTTTAAAAGGTAATATCAAAAGCGAGGATGGCTTCCAAATATCTGGTCATAGTATTTAAGAAGATGCAATGCATAGTCGTGAATTTTGACACTACAAATGTGTGGTTGCAACCAATCAACACCACCCGTGGGGAATAATGTGGGGAATTCGATATCTAATAACCCCTTTTTATTATATTCATTATATTAATTGACTGGAGAAGATCAAATATTGGGCCAATCCATTTCTTGAACAAGTTAAGAATCAAAATAATCAAGAAATCCTCTAATTTCTTCCACTTCTCTTCGCTTATTTGGTAAGCGAGCAACAAAAGAAGAAGGAGCAGAGGGAAAACGCTCATCAGGAAACACTTAATTATTAGTTTCATTGATATGAGATTCTCCAATATCACAATCAATGGATGTTTTTTAGTTTTTAATTTATAATTATTTGGAAATTAAATTTTAAGGATGTTTATTAGTTTCTATGTGATGTTTTTTCTTTGCTTCTAACATCAATGGATGGAAATTTTTGGTAGTTAGTTTGTATGGCTCTATTCAAATGAGGTGTTTTATGTTTCAACAAAATATAATACATTATAAAATTAAATGTCCAAAAAATAATGATTAAAAAATGGAAAACAAATTAACAACATTGAACATTTACATTAGTTTGACAATTTGATGTTTTGGATTCAATTTCTCCAACCTAATCAGATGAAATCATTCTTTTTCCATATAAATTTATAAAATAAAATTTTCAACTAACTATGATTAAAAAAATGATAAAAATATAAAATAAATTCAACATTTACATTTGTTTGGCGATGTGGATGAATGTTATGAGATAGTTCCTCTTCACTTCTAACATCAGTAGATGGAACATCTAAGAAGTTAATTTGTATGATTCTATTGAAATGAGTTCTATCTTGTTTGAAGAAAATAAATTATGGAATAAAATTCAATGTCCAACCAACTAAAAATTTAAAAAAGTAAAAACAAATCAAATACAATGAACATTTACATTAGCTTCCCAATTTGATTTTCAAGGAGAAGGTAGAGGAAGGTTATGAGATGGTTCATCTTTACTTCTTAGATTAGTAGATGGAATACTTGGGGAGTTCATTTTTAGACCTCTATTAAAATGATTTGTATCCTATTCCAAGAGAAGAAAATACCTTAAAATTTTAGTAAACAAAAATTTTGTAAATAGAGGAATGTAATAAAGCAACCACTATTGCTCTAAAATAAAAATATAATTGTGTTACCTCCATTGTTCCACATGAATTCTATCACGGATGACTGATTCTATTACTGGAACAACATTAGTTTGAGAAGGGGGATTGGAAGATCCAATTTTTCAAGCAATTGGGTCCAAATTATCAAACAAATGGGAAATTAAAATATCATCCAAATCATCACATACGATGTCATCATTGCCTCCACCACAGATGTTTTGAAACCTTTAGCCTTGCTTGAAACATGAAGTTGCAGACACATAAGGGTTAGCATGTAAATTTTCATCCACGTTATTGATATGATGTTCTGACCGATTATGAGATGTTTCCCCAATATTATGAACAATTATAGTAGAGCATAGAACAAGAAAATTATGCTAACGAGGACCATGTTCTGAAAATGAACTATCAATGTGAAATGTTCTTTCCATGATATCATCCATGGTAGGATACTTACGAGGAATCATAATTTGAAGAGTGGTTTCACTCATTATTTTATGATATGTACCTCTTCTATGCTCATTTATTGTGTCCTTATTATGTTGATATCGTAAACGATGACTTTCATTAGACCTGTCACATGATGCTGGTGACAGATTTTGTTTTCTTGTGCACTTGCTTGTGCCTTCAGATGAAATTTCTATAATGAATAATAATATATTTATTATGGAACCATAAAAATGGAACACATAATATATCTAATATAAACAAACATAGAAGAATTAAAATTTGACAATTTTTTTTCTGGCAAACATATAGAAACATGAAAAACGTATATTGTATTTTTCCAATGGTATAAACTTATCAAAATGTATAAGGATTTTTCAAAATGGATAAGAAAATAAATGTATTTTTCCAAATGGATAGCAATAGTATAATAATTATATGGCTTGGAAGTATATTTAAGTATTTGGAACTGTATGCTATCAAAATATAAAAGTAAATATTAAAATGTACACAAATATATAACATTGTTTGAGAACCAATGGGAAAAAACTAATACAAATAAAATGTACAAAGTAAATCATATGAGCTATAATTATAAAAATAAAATATTCACATGCAATTAAGAGAACTTAAGGGGATAAAATATGAAATAGTTTCCAGAAAATTGCAAGGGGATTAAATATCCAACATCTGATAGATACACATATTTCTGAAGGATCCATATAAATATCCATACAATCGTAATTTTCCAGTATTAGCATATAGACCCAAAAATATGTAAAGTAAAAAAAATGGAAATATTTTCCACGATCATAAAGAGTACATAAAATAAAAATATTTATAAGAAATCCCAACATGACTAATAGCCTAAGGCTCCATATCCATATCTAATGGTGGAATCTCATTAATAGAATCCATATAGGGATAAATTGCAAAAACATTTCCAGGCGCAATCAAATCATTGCAGTACTGCAGCGTTTGATACCAAAACCCAGACTTGCATATCGTCATTTCATATAATAGGAAAGGAAATTCACTGCAATTGCACATAAGAACCACAGCATGGATTGTTCGAAATAGAAGATAACGAGGAAAATTTCTATTTATATTTGTTGAAATATCTTCCAAAAACATCCATCTAAAGCCCCAATCATCCTCAAAATAGTCAAATATTCTTTCAACGCCTGCTTGACTAAATTGGAAATTATTTATTTCTTTAATTCACCATACAGAAGTGGAGCCATCATTGAAAATTCATATTAATATATTCATGTATATTTCTAATCACACATATCATATGTTTGTGATTAGAACAAATGAAAAACCCATTCATTTTTTATTACATCAAACTAATAGATTGTATACTCATATCGAGGATAATATTCATAATCCTTGTTGAGATAAAGCCAAAATAGTTTACTTTTATAAAATACTCCATTCTTAGGGGGTGAAGTGCCACCAAATGGAAGATCAATGATTCACCAGACTCTATCAATACTACTGTAAGCATAAAATTTAGACCTCAGTCTATCATACATATGTTTTAGAACAACTCAGTCATATTTTTTGCTGGTTACATTTTCAAATAATGAAAATAATCCCCAGTCTCCAATTCGTATTAGCCCTATGTTTTTAAATGCCTTTGGAAAATTTTTCATTACAAAATAGTTGTGTGAATGGGAGCATTATGTTGGCAATGATAAAACTACAATTGTTCCAACAATAGACTCTACTATGTATCTGGAACGTATGAATCACAAATGAAACGAGATATGTTCCCATTCTGATTAAGGTATTCAACAAAAGTGGAGTCATCATTGACAAGGCATACCAATAGATTCATGTATATTGCTAATGAAATATATCCTATGTATGTGATTGGAACAATTGAAAAACTCCATTTATTTTTTATTACATCAAATGAGTAGATTGTATACTCATATCGACGATAATATTCATACTCCTTCTCAATATAGTGCCAAAATAGTTTACTTTTATAAAACACTCCACTTTTAGGTGGTGAAGTGTGACTAAATCAAAGATCAACGCTTCGCCAAAGTCTATCAAAACTACTACAAACATAAAATTTAGACTGCATTTTTTGATACATATTTTTTAGAACAGCCGAGTCATATTTTATGTTGCTTACATTTTCCAATAATGAAAATAATCATGTCTCCAATTCGTATTGTCCCAATGATTTTAAAGGCCTTTGTAAAAGTTTTCATTAAAAAATAGTTGTTTGAATGTGAGCGTTATGTAGGTAATGAAAAAAATTCCATTGTTCCAACACTCGATTCTAGTATGTATATGAAGCCTATGAATCACAAATGAAAATGATATATGTGCCCATCTGATTAGAGTCTTCAACATAAAAATAATTTTCCTCATTATTGATTAAAGAAACCATAAATCCAAATTCGTTCGTAGATACATGGTTGCAACTCAATAACAAATAAGAAATTTGCAAAACATTCTTCCATTCCTTACAAATAGGGTTAAAATTTATCACAGCCGATGGAGGGAGTCAGAGGAAGACAGTTTACAAAATATCAAATGGAAGACAACTCCAAATAGCTCGATCCATGATCAAACAATGAAACCACCTAACGTAAAAAAAAACACATGTTATATCAACAAAACAATTTTAAATTAATGTTGAATAGAATTAAAATTAACATACGTACTTAGTTTTCCATCCAAAAATATAGTAAACTTCACATATACATATTGCATAAAATCAAATGAAGGATAAGAACATTATTATAACAATGAACAAAAACTCACAATTTTATAAATGTAATGTTTACAATCCAATATTGTTTGTTAATAGACCTATATTTATATTTTAAATAATGTCTGTGTTTAATATTAATGTTAATGTTTTATGTTCAATATAAATGTTAACAGTAAACTATTTTTATTATTATTAAAAATATTAATCATATAAACCTCACCTTATAAAATAACGTAATGTTACATGAACCAAATGATATAAAAATACCAAATATTTTAGTTTTAATTTCATTGAACCTAAATAAACCTATCAAGCTTGTTGTCTAATGAAAATATTTATATTAATGTTTAGATTAATATATAAATGCAAAAAAATAACTTTTATATAAATTTTTATGTTTAACATTAATATCTATATTTAATATTAATATTAGGTTTATAATATTAATTATGATTAATATTAAAACTAACTAATACTAATTATATTAATTTTATTGATATTAATATTACCAATATTAATAATATTATTAAATAATCAATAATATTAATAATATTAATTAGTATTAATACCATTATTAATATTATTATATTATTGATATTAATATTCACATTAATAATAATAATTAATTATTAATTTTTTTTTTCCTAAGTTAAGGTAATCTATTAACAAAGGAAATAATGTACAGCAGGCCGAAGCCTAATCTTTGCCTAGTATTGTGGCAATATTGACAAAAAACTAGAGAGAAAGACTGCCCTCATAGAGGGAAACTAGCCTTGAGCAGTTTTCTAAATGTTTCCCACATAGGGGTACCATAGAATGATGTTTTTGAAGTTTACAGCTATCATAAACTGAGCTATGAACTGATACTACAAAATACTCAAAAACAAGCCCGAGAGTATGGGCCAAAACTAAACAGGAAAACCAAACCAAGAAGGAGCGACTACTCATCAGGTGGTTCTTCCACAACTCTGCACCAGAGTGCATCTGGGTCGTCGTCTTTCATGAACAGGTCCGTGATGGAAGTGACCACCTACCTAGAGGGTGGTGGAACTCCTTGCACCATAATCACGTCATGAGTCTCACTCGCTTGCCCAGGATCTCCTTGCGCCATTTCCACATCCTGATTCCCGCTCGCTTGACCTTGCATTGCCTTGCTCGACGAGTGCACCAACCCTGCCAGCTGGTCCGAGGTCTGGGCATCAGCTTTGCACATGCCCATCGGGCTCGAACTATGAGCGTCCACCTGGGGCTCTTCGTGGAAGACCACTGTAATAGAGGTCGTGACCCGAGGGCGATTGAGTGAGCAGTTGAAATAAAAGTGCACCGTTTGAGGCGTTGGGAGAGGCGGAGCGAAGAGATTTGGAGGCTCCGGGGAGCCCAGGCATTGGCAAGAGTGAGGCAAGCGACCCCTCCTATTTCAGAAATGGAAGCTCGAGTGTGAAGACGAATCTGAGGAGGTGGTGGAGATGGAGGGAGAGTACTGAGGTTGCCGTCTGGTGATTCCCCTACGGCACCTCATCCTTTGACGAAGGCAAGGCATAGTCTCGGTCTCGACAGAAGGCCCAAGAAGCGATGGAAGAGCAGGACTGATAGAGGCCTGGAGCAAACGAAAGTTCAGAGAGATCGAAGAAAGCATACGAAGCCCAGAATGTTAGAAGTGGAAATTCTCTCCAAGTTCTAGATAGCAGCTCAGCGGGCTACATTTTCCTGTAACCGTTCTCACACTGGGGAGCCCTGCGTCCGAGGAGCACCACTGTTTCATCGATAGAGGAGCGCTATCAGAACCAAAGAAACTCACCATAATTTCAATCCAAATGACCCCACATTGTAAAACACCCGGTATTAAACCTCCATTAATAAGAGTTGAAGGCCAATGCATATCGTCACACGCGAAATTGCACAAAGGAGTGGAGTTGGGATTGCAAACAACGCCGGGAGTAAATGCAGTCGCACAATTTGCAGCCGGAGTTAAATGCCAAATTTCAACCGCATTTTGAGTTGGCAGGTGTCTCCACGCCATGCCGCACCCATGTCCCATCGAATTAATATATGTCCTCCTCACCCGCATCCGGGAGCTCTGCATCACTCTGGACCAATGTTTTGCATTCCTGTTTCTGATCATGATTCTGAATTATGTCGATAGTACCTGTAAAAATATTATGCACTCTATCCACTCCCATGTTGGCTAGTAGATCAGCGACCTTTTTTCCTCCCCGTCTGATATGCTTGAACAGGAGTGGTCGGTTGTTGTGGAGCCACTATTCTATAGCCTCCAATCGTGCCTCAAGTCTCCAACTGTTGGCGATTTTGTGCGCATGAACCCCATTTTGGAGTTGATTGGCCATCTTGATTAGAATTTGGGAGTCCCCTTCAATCTCCAGAGGGTAAAACCCGTGAAGTTGGGAAAGGAGTAGACCCTGCAAAAGACCTTCCAGCTCAGCCGAATTGTTCATGTCCCATCCTAGGCTTCCTAAGTAGATTAAGAGAGGATTACCATCATGATCTTTGAAAATGCCTCCAAATCTTGCTTTGCCTAGATTACCCTTGGAAGCTCCGTCAAAGTTGAGTTTGAAGGTGTTCTGTAGAGGAGGGATCCATAAGTGCTTTCCGGTATTGGTGGTTCCAGAAGCTCTTTGATTTTGCTTTCATTTGGGGAGTTGAATGTTCCAATTTTCCCATATGGCCTTTTCATTTGCAAGAGTTGGATAGTCTTCCGTATGCCATGATTTTAGAGCCAAGGTTTTTGTGAGATTGAGACAGAAATTTCGCCAAATTATGTCTAGAGGAGTGCTTTGATCTTTGAAGATGCGCTTGTTTCGTTATTTCCAGATTGTCCATAGGATAAGGTCTGGGATAATTCTCCATAATTGGTTTAGTAATTCACTTTTAAATGGATTCTGATGCCAGTTGCGAATGGAGTTGATTATGTCTTCAGAGACTCTGCATCTTTTTTGGCAATGGAAACTGGCTTTCCCCATAATTGATTAGCCAGAGAGCAAGAATTAAGGAGATTCTATAGAGTTTCCTCATGAGTATTGCAATTGGGACATTTAGAAGGGCCATGAAAGCTTCTTTTCCGGAGATTGTCCCAAGTGAGGATTATTTGGTGACCAAAAAGCCAAAGGAACAAGGAAACTTTAGGCCATATACCAGTTGTCCAGATTCTGCTCCATAAAGGATCCAGGGGCATTGGATCATTGCACATTATTTTATATGCCTCTTTGGTTGAGAAGGAACCCTTTGGGGAGTATCCCCGTCTTAGTATATCCCTACTGTCAGATAATCTGATTCTTCGATTTTGAAGCTCAGAGTTTATGGCTTCCATTGTCTGCTCATCAGCATTCCTGATCAGCCTTTCAGCTTGCTTCCACTGTCTGTATCCCTGTGTTGTACTAAGTGTCCATTGTTGTTGGATTGTTTCCATTTGTTGCACATCCCATTCCAAACTAGGAGGCGGCCTGTAGATATTGATGAGTTTCGGGATTTGATGCCAGGATTCAGTCCAGAATCGAGCAGTGTTTCCATCCCTTATTTCCCAAAAGCTGTGTTGTTGGATCAACAAATAGTGTTGTTTAGCAGCATTCCAGATGAGTGAGCCCTTCTCCATTGGAGTGAATCTAATGAGTTCTTCCGGTGGTCTATGGCTGGCATACTTTGCAGTCCAGATAATAGCCCATGGCTTGTTGGGAGCAGTGAGCCATTGCCACCATATTTTAGCACCCATTATAGCATTGCTATGATTAGGATCTCATAACCCTATTCCCCCTTGTTCCTTTCGCTTGTAGATTGTCAACCATTTTACCAGAGCCCATTTGCAGTTTGTACCTGTAGAACCCCAGAGAAAGTTGCGTTGTAGAGCTTTAATTTTTTTGAGGACCCATTTTGGCGCTGCCAAGATTGAAAAGAGATAACGAGGCATTGCCTGTAGCACAGCTTTGATTAGGACCAATCTACTTGCTATATTCAGAGTTCTATGAGTCCATAACGAAAGACGAGCTTCAAGTTTTTCAAGGAGCCCTTGCCAAGAAGCATGCTTGATAGCCTAGTCGATTAAGGGAGCACCCAGATATTTGGAAGGTAGAGAGGCTATGGAGAAGCCAAGAATGTAGGCAATAGCATGTTGATTCATTGGAGGGGTATGAAAGAAGAAAATCTGGGACTTAACAGTGTTTATGCTCACCCCTGAGGCTTCAGAGAAGTCATCAAGAAGGTATTTGAATTTGGAGGCTTCTTGTACTGAAGGGCACCCAAACAGCATGTTTTCATCAACAAACTGTTGGTGGGTAAGGGTCAGGGAATTGTTGATAGAGAGGCCTCGGAGCTGCTGGGAACGAAGGGCATGTTTGAGATGTCGACCAAGACCTTCCACCATTAAAAAAAAGAGGAAGGGTGACAGGGGATCCCCTTGTCTAATACCGCCAGAGGGGTTGAAAGGTCGAGAGGGAATTCCATTAATAAGGATAGAAAAGAAAGTGGAGGAAATCAAACTCGAGACCCAGCGAACCCAGGTTGGGGAAAAACCAAAAGCAGATAACATTTTTTGAATATAGGTCCAGCTTAACTTATCAAATGCTTTAGAAAAATCAATCTTGAGTATCATACCTGCCTGTTTGGTGTGCTTGAGGGAGTGTATGATCTCGTGAGTGAGGATAATGCCATCCATAATTTGCCTTCCTTCCACATATCCTGATTGTTCTGGCGAGATGAGAAAGGGTAGAAGCGGCTTCAGTCTGTTGGAGATGACTTTGGAAATGACCTTATATATGACATTGCATAAGGCTATTGGGCGGAATTTGTCCGGCGTACTAGTGTTTTCTTCTTTTTGAATTAGGGCAATGAAGGTAGAGTTCAAAGAGGGGAGAAGCCCGTGAAGAGTGCGAGATTCCTCCACCACCAACCATACCTCCTCTTTGATAAGATCCCAGAATTTGTGGAAGAAGGTGGTAGTAAATCCATCCAAACCCTGAGCTTTTCCTTCCTTGAGCTGCTTCATGGCCAAATCAACCTCCTGAGTCAAGACAGGTCGAAGAAGAATTTGGTTGTGTTCCTCTGTGATTATTTTCGGTACATTTTGAGTGATTTTTTCTATGACCGGTTGTCTGTCGATTTGGGGCTCTTAGTGTACCGCCTGGAAATGATTAATAAACTCTTCCTTGATCTATGCATGGTTTTCCACTCTTTCCCCCGCTTGATTTTGAATGAAAGTAATGGTGTTGTGCATCCTTCTTTGAATAGTAGTTATGTGAAAGAATTTGGTGTTTCTTTCACCTTCTTTCAGCCATCTGATTCTAGATTTCTGCTTCCAGAGGATTTCTTCCTGCTTTCTTCTTTCCTCCAATTGATTTTGTAGTTGCTTTTCTTGTTCCATTGTCCCTTCCGTGTGGCCTTCTGTGATGATCTATTGCTGGAGAGCCCTCATTTCTTCGTTTAGATCCTACTGTGCCTGGAAGATATTACCAAAGGTGGTTTGATTCCAGCGCTTGATATGGGCTTTAAGGAATTTGATTTTATGTTGAAACTAGAACATTTTGGACCCTTCTGGAAGAGGGAAGTTCTTCCAGATGGAGCTGATGAGGTCATTGAATGCGGGGTGGTTGAGCCAGAAGGCTTCAAAGCAGAAAGGACGTCAGGTGGAGTTTCCTGGTCTTTGCCATTGAAGAGAGATATACCAATGATCTGAGCCAGAATGGGGGAGAATAGAGGCCGAGATGTCTCGTCCAAGATATACTGCATTGTCTGAGATGAGAAATCTGTCTAGTTTGGAGGCGATTTGTTGTCGTCCTGCCCTGCGATTGCTCCATGTGTGAATTCCATTATAGAATTGCAGATCTATTATCATATTGTTTGGGATGAAATCTTTAAAGTGGAAAATCTCGTGCTCCAGTTTGGATCTACCTCCCTGCTTTTCCTCCATCTTGGTGATCATATTAAAGTCACCTCCTATGATCCAGAGAGGATGGATTCTGTTGAATTTGAGCGCTCCTATAGTATCCAGAAGTGCAATCTTACCGCCCGCTTCCTGAGGAAAATAGACATTATTAAGATGACCATGAATGTTGGTGCCTATTATGTGAAAAGTAACTTGAATAATATGGTGGGAGGCATGGAAATATGAGAGAGAAATGGCCTGTGTGTTCCATGCAATAGCCAACCCTCCAGAGGCTCCCGATGTGTCCACATCCACCGAGTGACATCCAGGCCAGGCTCTTGAGAGGATGTTTCCAAGAGCGGTGCTATTACATTTTGTTTCCTGCATGAAGAATATTTGGGGTTGCTCCTACTTTATCATGTTTTTTATCATTCTGAGTTTCCCGAGGTTGTTGAGCCTTCTTAGATTTCATGAAGTGAGCTTCATGATTCACTATTTGGGAGAGGCTTGTAGTACTTTTTCAACTTGGAGTATCTGCCTGATTCAACCAAGATTTTTCCTATTGTGATAGTTCTTTGTAGATCTGATTTTCTTCCGCATTTCTTGGAGTCTTTAGGACCGTGGTTGCCATCCCACTGACTACCCGGTTGTATTCCCAGTTCTTTCTGCTGAAAGGCTTTGGAGATGATGACTTCCAGAGTATCAAGCTGATGCGCGTGAATTTTGTCAGATTCTTTCCTCCGGCAAGCTTGTTCGAGCTCAAAAATGTCGAGTCCGCCCAGGTCGATGCTTTCCGGTTCTTCGTCCATATTTTTCACTTGACTGCTTTCTGCTGAGGCATTGATAGAGAGCAAGGTTTGACTGGGGACGCAATCTACATCCATTCCATTTGGTTTCCAATCAGGGTCTTTCAGATATGCCTCTGTATTTCCAAGTTTATCCCCCATGGACGAAGGATTGGGGGGAGATTCCGGCGGGGGGGGAGGAGAGGTTGATTTGACCACCTGGGGGGCTTGCTGGCTTGCTTGTGGGGAGCCTTCGGTAGCTGTACCAAGAACTTCAAAGCTATTACTCATGGATGGAATGGAAGAGGCAGCTTGGTGGGGATTTTTCCCATTAGCAGGTTTTTTGTGTGACTTTTTCCTACTTGTGACCTTGGTAAAACCTTCTTGTGCAGACTTATCTGGGAGATCAGAGGATTGTGGCTTAGCATTTAGCGGGTAGTCCTGAAAGATATGCCCATGAATGTGACATTTGTGACAACGGAAGGGTACATTTTCAAAATCTAAGGGTTGGATCCATTCAAAGTCATCATGATAGAGACTTACCGAGTCTGGGAGGGCTTTATCCAGGCGCATATAGACACAGAGCGTGCATAAGAGATGTATCTACGCAGCTTCGTTTGCTCAGCTATTTTTATGAACTCCCCCATCCCCCTGACAATGTCTCTCAACGATTCTTCATCCCAATATTCCAAAGGGAGCGACTACATCCTAATCCACACTAGTGCCCAACTGAAATCTTCCTTGTCTAGGTTAAATCTCTCCACCCAATCCCTTAAGTACAAGCCGGTTGAGTTGAAGAAGTAGGGGCCTTCATCCAGAACCCTGTTGTGGTCTTCAATGCAGATGAAGATCGCAGTGAAAAACCCTTTTGGTCCAAGCTGCAGGGTAACATGCCCCTTGGGCTTCCATTTGGCAGAAATCCATCCTTGCAGAACTTTTTCAGTCGGCCAGAACCCAATGAATTTACCAATGAGGGCGTGGTTCTTCATGTACTGGATTTGACCATTTATTCAGTGGCTGGGAATTTCTATTTTTGGTCGTTCCGCAGCGATGGTTTTGTAGGTGGTTGATGTCACTGTGGGCATTTCTTTTTGCCCAAATTTTTCTTCTTGTACTTCACTCTGCTTTTCTATTGAGACGTTTGGCGAATCTTGCATCGGGGTGTCCTTAGCGTCTAGATTTGTCTGTTTTGAGACAGAGTCCTTGGTTGGTTCCTTAGCTTTTTGTTTATCCTTGTCTGAGGGGGAAAGCTGTGAAGCCCCCCCCCGGAAGGGCCTGCCATTGCAGGGAGTCCTATGCCAGTACACGGTGATCAAAGAAGGTGAGAGCCAGAGGAATGCGAAAGACAGGTAGGGTCAGACTGCGTCGTTGCAGGGGTGAGTAGAAACCCTAGGAGAGCAGAGCGTGCAGAAGGCCCCAACAAAACCTCCATAATTGATTGTTATTGTTATGGTTGAATTATATTGTTTTATTGGTACATGTACTGAAATTAATCAGATGTACCTAAAAGCAGATTTAGACCCTTTCCCAAGGTTTAAAGATTCTCTATGTTGGTCATAACATTCAATTTATTCTATGTAACCATACAGAAGATTAATTGTCCCCAGCTATGGTTAATCTCTGTTAAATACATATGACACTAAATTTATTTCTGAACTCAACACAGAATATTACACATAATTTATGAATTAATTATACCAAAATTTTAGTCACAATTCATAAAATATAACCCATTCTAACTCCATCAGATTTATATATATTATAACAGTAATATAAAATATAAAACTTAATAGAATGTGCATACCAAACTGGTAAAGACTATTTGCCTCCCAACCTTGAGCTTAATGCATAGCTCCCCCCAAGCAGAGACCAATTCTTCCACAGTGTATACAACCCCTTGTTTAACTAGGAATAGCTTATTTAAGCTTTCTTTCCCTCAACATGTTTCCATAACTGTGTCTAGTTAATTTGGGATGTTGTTTTCCCTTAGACTAGGATTTACTTTTGTTTTTTCCACAAAAGATTCTTTAAAACTAGCTTTTTCCTCTTTCTAGTTTTATTCTCACCTCATCTCAATAACTTTCCACTTTACTAAGGCATTTATTAGATTCTTATCTCCCATCTAATATTTTTATTTTATTTTATTTTTCTCCAAGGATTTTTGGAGAATTTTGGGAAAGTCTTAGGATTTTATTCCATCCTCATGGGTTTGAAATCCTGATCTCCAATTTACTCTAGTATTTTCACAATAATAAAATTTCACATTTATTTATTTCAAAAATAATATGTCCACATATAGTTTTCCTTTAGGTCCGCTTAACCTTTATGATTATTAACTGTCTATATAAAAGCAGAAAAAATATGGATATTACAAAAGGCCTCCCACCTATTCGTGATCATGATCATGCTATTCATTTGATTCCGGGAAGTGTTCCTACACACGTCAAGCCTTACAGATATCCCTATTACCAAAAGAGTGAAATTTAACGTATGGTTGTAGATATGCTAGAGGTTGGTATAATCAACCTAGTCAAATTTATCTCTCTACTCCAATAGTATTGGTGCACAAGAAGGATGGATCATGGCGCATGTGTCCATATTATGAGGAGCTCAACAATCTCACTAATAAAGATCAATTTCGTATTCCTATCATTGATGAATTATTGGATCAATTACATGGAGCAATTTACTTCACCAAGTTGGATCTTCGTTCAGGATATCATCAAATAAGAATGAAGATTGAAGACATTCTGAAAACAATATTTAGAACTCATGAGGGTCATTATGAATTTTTGGTCATGCCTTTTGGCCTTACCAATGCACCTCCTACATTTCAAGGTTTGATGAATTCCATTTTCAAACCCTTCCTTAGAAAATTTGTATTAGTATTTTTTGATGATATACTAATCTACAACAAGTCTTGGAAGGATCATGTTCAACATGTTGACAGGGTGCTCAAACTATTGGAGGAGAAACAATTATATGCAAAAACCTCCAAATGTTTCTTTGGAGTACAAGAGGTGGAATATCTATATGATATTGTATCTCATGAGGGTGTTAAGGTAGACCCTAACAAAACTAAATCCATTAACCAATGGAAAATCACCACAACCATAAAGTATATGCAATGATTTCTCGGTTTGACAGGGTATTATCGCAAGTTTGTTAAGAAGTATTTGAGAATAGAAGCACCTATAACAACATTACTGAAGAAAGATGCATTTTCTTGGACTCGAGAAGAAACTAAGGCTTTCAAACATCTTAAAGAGACAATGTGGCAAGCATATATCTTAGCTATGCCAGACTTCACAAAAACCTTTATTGTGGAATGTGATGCCTCGGGAAATGGAATTGGTGTTGTTTTAAAGCAAGAAGAAAGACCCATTTCTTTTGAAAGTCGTCCAATCAAAGGAAATTATTTACACAAACCTATTTATGAGAAGGAGATGTTGGAAATACTACATGCACTAAAGAAATGACGAACTTACCTAATGGGAAGACATTTCAAGGTAAAAACAGATCATGATTGTCTTAAATACTTTTTGGAACACAAATTATCTTCAGAAGAGTAACAAAAATGGGTCACAAAGATGTTGGGTTATGACTTTGAAATCATCTACAAAAAAGGGAAGAAAATGTTGTTGCAAATGCACTCTCAAGAAAGGATGAGGGTGTGGAAGCATTTAGTTGTGTCATTTCTATTATCCAACTAGATTGGACAATCAAAGTAAAGGATGAATGGAAGAATGACGAAGAAGTGTGGACACTCATTCAAAAGTTGCATCAAGATCCTATTACATCTGATACATTTAGGCGGAAAAATGATCATTATTGTACAAAGATTGTTTATATCTTTGTAATAATTACCAACTCAAACCAAATATTATTTTGGAATTGTGCACCTCTCCCTTAGGAGGGAACTCTGGATTTTTAAAAACTTACCACGGGGTTAAAAAGGAATTCTTTTTGGAATGGCCTTATATTTGATATTCAAAATTTTGTGGGAGAATGTTTGGTTTTCCAACAAAATAAATTTGAGACAATTAAGACCTCGGGTTTGTTACAGCCTTTATCCATTCGAATTCAACGTTGGGAGGAGGTTTCAATCGATTTTATCATAGTTTTACCCAAGTCCAAAGGAAAGACTGTCATCATGGTGGTAGTTGATAGAATTACCATGTATGCACACTTTTGTGCATTATCTCATCTATTTAAATCCAATACATTTGCTACTGCATTTATGGAAATAATTCAAAAGCTACACGCAAACCCAAATATTATTGTAAGCAACAGAGATCCCATTTGAACTGGAAATTTTTGGACAGAATTATTTTATTGTCTGGGCACTTAGTTAGCTTATAGCTCATCTTATCATCCTCAATATGATGGGAAAACATATATGGTGAAAAAATGTTTGGAAGGATATTTTCATTGCATTGTATCTGATAAACAAACACAATGGGTCAAGTGGTTACCTTTGGGTGAATGATGGTATAACACTTCCTTCCATATTGTAACAAAAATGACCCCATTTATGGCACTTTATGGATATCATCCACCATCCAGCACATCGTCTTTAAGAGAAAATTATAAGGTTCAAGTAATAGAACATCACATTGAGCATCAACAACAAGTTCTCTAACTCTTAAAGGATAACCTCATTTTCGCGCAGAATCAAACGAAACATCAGGAAGATCAACATCGTAGAAAAATAAGTTTCTATGTAGGTTACTGTGTATTTTTACAGCTACAACCATAGAAATCAATGTCCCTCAAGCAAGCTAAGAAGGATAATAAATTGTGACCAAAGAACAATGGTCCTTACAAGGTGTTTCAAAAGATTGGTATTATGACATATAAATTGAATCTTCCTGCATATTTCCGAGTGCACCTTGATTTCCATGTTTCATGCTTAAATAAGGCTATAGGTGACAAGATTCTAGCTCAAACAATATTTCTATAACTTGGCGAGGAAGGAAAAATCATATTCGAACCTGGAGCAGTCACGAAAACAAGAACTAGAAATCTACGAAATCGATCAATTTTAGAGTATATCATCAAGTGGAAGAACTTACCCGCTTGAGGGGGACTCACAATATTATCAATATTTTGCCACAAACCCTTTTCCTCTAGTGGGTAGTCATTTATTTGAGATTCCATTTCTCTCGCACTTCCAAAAAGCACTTATTTTGTGGCTCCTTCAGAAAGATGTTTGAATATTTTGTCAATCACTGAGGTACAAAACCATAGAGAGGTAGCTAAACTTAGTGGAGGGTTCTAGGATTTATTTGGAGGTGCTTCAAACACTAATTTCCCCCAATTTTTCACCCATTGATAGCAATGGCATCTCGACAACTCGAACAGTCAGTGGGGAGATATCTTTTCAAACCTTTGACTCTTGGAGAAAATTAAAAACCTCCCTTTTCAAAAAGAAGGTGCTTTGTTGGTTTGTGTGGGACCTCCACTCCTAAGTGGGTCAAATGCAGTCACCATGGTGGTCATACCAACCCCACCACCTAATCCAACATCACTTATGATTTGTTGAGTTTACTGCAAAATTGGCATAAGGAGAGGGGTTAACAAAAAATGGGGACCTATTGAAAGGCCTGGTAAAGCCAAGAAATATAAATTCCCCCCAAGGGGGAGACTCGAATTAAGACAGATCAATACCTCCCTCCCTTCCTAAGAAACATTGATAGAAATAAATGAACAGTCAATTTATTAACCTTTTGGGAGTGTCTCTTCCACCACATCTAAGGAGTCAAAGGAAAGGAGTAGACCTTGTCCTTTCTCAATATTCTCCCTATTCTTTGGGTGCAAATCGCCTTCATCTTGGGTAACTTCCCTATGCTAAAAATTTATTCTCTAATCCTCTTAATGCTGAAGCAGTCTCCTCTCAAAGTAATATCGTTGTTGATTCTTAATTGTCCAAAAATTCTCTATAACTAGACTCTTACATCACCTTGTGATTTTCTGAAACTAATGAAGTAAATATCAGGACAGTGTATCTTAAATTCCCTACCTCATGACACTATGGACATCTAAAGCAGACTCTCAAGTAGTCAACAAGTTGTTTGAAAATCTAGTCACCTTAAGCTACATCTATTTCGACAACTAGACATTTACTAAGGTTCGCTTAATAACTCTAGCAGACTTCAATACCTTCTCATCGAAGTAAATGAATTTCCCAAGTATTTTCCCCACTCTTTCTCTAAACTCCCTGGTCCATAGTAGTTCAAGAAAATTATTTAAAAGAGCCCAGATATGTTGAACAACAAAAAATTCTATCTTCGGGTTAAAAGTCGGCTGCCAACTTTTAAGCATGCAACTTGATGAACCCCAAAACCACACCTTGTTCTTCACAAAGTCTACATCCAAATTACTGTTAAAAACCACACTAATTCATCCCTTCAATAAAATTCGGACATGAAGAATATAGCCTAAGATCTTCCCCAAATTTTCTTCCACCAACTTCCCCAAGCCTTGTTCTGACACCTTCTTCCTCATAAACTTTATGACTAGACACATTGCACAAAACATCAAAAGCTGCTCCATGTCATTGTCATATCCCAACACCACTATGAATTCCCCTTCCCTCAGTTTTACAAACTTACCTCTCTACTTTTTTCTAAAACGACATTTTTCCGAAAACTCACTTGGCTTTGTTGAGAGATCTATCTATTGTAATTTTTTATAATTCATCTCTTTTGCATGTGTCAGTTTGGATCTCAAGGAGGGAACAATCTTCATTGGCATGCATTTCACATTTACAGGTTACTAGCCTGTTATCTCCTTTTATGGAGCCCTGACGTTTCTCATCATCGTTGAACTCTAATCCAATCTCTTAATAAAATCATGATCATAGCCAAAATGAAAGCTCTCCAATGGATTCTCTCTATGAGCACTTGCCTCTTTTAGAACTTTGGGAGTCCTTAAACTCACTACATAGCCTCTAACACAACCAAGTATGTCTAAGAAATCCTCATCCGATCAAAATGTCAACAGGTATATCCAGTCATTCTCCCTATAATACACCTCATCTAGGGTATCCATATTGTACTATTGTCTAAATCTCTTTTATATGTGATAACAACCACTTAGGGTTCAATATGGGTCAGAACTTTTTGAAACCCTCGATTTTTTATTCTCCCTGGGAGATCTTGACCCTTAGGGTTTCATGACATGAAGTACAGTGGCTCTGGACGCACTCCAATTACTCAAACCAACACCTTCTCATTTAGGAGAGGACATCTTCAGCTATGATTTACTTGGCTCTTCCAACTCTTCCCTCTTATTATAACTTTAGCACAAAGGCCTATCAAACTATTCCACACACACAAACTCTACTTCATGGTGAAAAGCATTATGGATAATCTCTATGGCTTTGAGGCTCGAACACGAATAGACGGGCTACATGGAAACATATGGGCCTACAAACTACCAGCTTACTCCTCCTTTACAATGAATTATGCCTCCTTTGTCTCTCCTCTTTTGCACAAACACACATAGGTTTTGGGCTCCACAGGCCACAAGTGACAACTAGTGTTTTTCGACAAAAGGAATCTCTATCCAAACATAACATGTTCTGCGGGCCACTCATCCTCTGCACATTGCACATACGATGTCCAGGGTTTACACTCTGGATCTCAGTGCAAATTTTGCTTAATGCTGAAATGCATTGTGGATAGCCTATGTGGCTTTGAGGCTCAAACACAAATAGACCCTACATGGACATAGATGGGCTTGGAAACTAGTGGCTTATTCCTCCTTTACAACGAACTATGCTTAATATGTCTCCTCTACTGCACGAACACACATCAGCTTTGAGTTCCATAGGAAACAAGCGACGGGTAGAGTTTTTCAACAAAGGTATTTCTATCCAAATAGAACTGGCTTCACAAGCCAAAGAAAATAACAAAGTATAACCCAAGAAAATTTCCTTCGTTTTGCCTAAGGAAACTTAGGTTTTCCTGCCTCATATCTACAATTTCATCTCAGAGTTGCATCCTACTCATCATTGACATCCATGTAGAAGACTCAACGGAAACTCTCTCCAATGCTCCCACCCCTCGTTTGAATTTTCCACACTTCTATCCTATCTCTGGTTGCATTTGCCACCATTGAGAATTCTTGGATTGTAGGGTCTGTGTGGAGGATGAGATCAGGATGGAAGTTGTGCGTAAGATCCAAATTGCAGTCCTAGTCATCTTCTATGATCCCCAACCTCCAGTGGCTAGGGTTTACCTTTCTCGTTCAGTGCATTCACCGTTGTGAATTCATTTCCTTAGATCAACCCAATATTCAGTGGTTAAGAACTTCAAATATTACAGAGAAACTCAGCCTCAAAATTTCAGAGAGAAAACCTAAGAAAATTGTTTCAAAGACCACTTCAGAATGACTCAGGCTTGGCCTTAAAAAATTGTGATTCAACTTATAATGAGCCCATCCTATAAAAACAATATAAAATGAAGACAATGAATAAGAAAATCTAACTATTTAAATGGTATTGATTTCTTTAAAATTCAATAAAAAAATTATTAAAAAAATTGTAATTTTAATTTGAATTTATTGAATTTTCTTAATTTAAATTTAAACAAGTCACGATGTGAAGAATCTTATGCCATGTTCGAACCACTAAGAAGCATAGGTATTTCTCGTCACTTTCATCGGAGTTGATTTAAACTCATCACATATGTCAAATATTAAACACTAGTCATTAAGTCAATGATTGGCTAAGTGCCTTGTTTTATCTTGTTCATTAAATACTACTTTATTCTCATCAATAGCTAATCATGGTGCTTAATATTTGCCCAACACAACCTAGATGCAGAAATATATTATTTTCATTTTTCAGATAAAAAAGTAACTTTAGGTCTTCTAAAAAAAATTACCATAATTGTTCCTGAAATATTACTTTGTTCTAGTTAAATAGAAAGTGAAAAAACACCAAACCAATGATGATTTCAGTGCATAGTGCTTAATATTTACCATCGCATCCCAAAAATATCTGATTTTCATTTTAAGATAAAGAAGATTTTCATTTGGGTCCTCTAAAATCGTTGACCATAATTCTGGAAAGGTATAATGCGTGTGCCAATAGGTGCCCTAATGTGGTGAGATACGTACGCGCTAGATACACGTGCCCACACACACTTTCCGACAAGATCCCCACCTTTACGACATTTGCAAGCAACTTTCATTTTTTTCAATGTGCTCACTTCTGATTGACATTATTTGTTGTCATGACTTTCTAACCACCGACCAGGGATTTGAAAAATGGACGGTTATGAAGTTGTAAATTATTCTAGTTTTTTTGGAGTTCATTTTATTTACGATTTGGTAACCATTTATTATACATTCGAATTATGAAATCTATATAATTTTGATCTTGAAAGTTAACTCGCATAGGAAATTTTTACTGTATTTGTCAAATTCCATGACTAATGTGAATGATTTGACCAGGTGAACTTTTTGTTTAATGTATATTTTAATTTGATTTTGTGATAAGTAATGGTGTAATTTAAGTAAATGATGTTTTTGGATTTTTGGAAATATAATTTTGAAAAAAAATGTGATTTTTTATTATTTATTTTAATGTGATTTTTTATTATTTAATTTTTTTAAATATGAGTTAGGGAACATTTAAATTGATAGATTATATCATTTAAATTTACAATTTTAAAATATTTCACTATATTAATTAATTTTTTTCATTTTCAAAAGAAACGCATTATTGTGTTTTAATTAATTTTCTAATAGATTTTGTGTGATTAAAAACACAGTGCAAGAAGAGCCTTTGGGAGAATGTTTGACATGGCAAAGATGACACGCAAAGGAAGTTTGTGTCTGCTTACAACTTAGACTTTACATGGAAGTAATTTAGATTGATGTTATCTAATTATTTTAAGTTTCAGAGTTTTTGGTTAAAATTTGATGAAACAATTTGGGTTAAACTAATGTTTTATTCGTTATTTAAAATCAACTTTTGAATATTTAAATGGATAGAACTTTTTAAAATCCTTAAACATTTTGATTGTGCGGAGTTTACATATTTAATTTGTAAATAACAAAAAAAATCCAAGATTGTAAACAATTAAATTTTTTTTTTCAATAAGAAAAAACTCACATACTTTCATTTTAAAAAAAAAATTACATTTCCATGGATTTATCTCATTCCCTTACAATCTTGTATCCCAATTTTGTCCCTTAAAACTTTACACTTAACATTTTTCCCTCATAGGCCATCCATCTTTATCATATGTTCTTTCATTTGTTTCAACTCACTATTACAATTATGGCTTCATCTAGCAATATTACCCTTTTTAGTCCCTGCAAGGATCTAAATGATCAATCAAAAGTATGGCTATAGAAAACGACTTAAAGTATAAACCTATTAAAAAAGACACCATTATTAAATAGTTTATTACAATTTCCACATTTTAATGACCCCGAACACTAAAAGGAACTATCTTCAAAGGTTATTGATCTTACCTCGATCACAGCAACAACCATCTTTTGAGAAACCATTTTCGACTTGATTATGTTCTCTGAAGGTATGTGAAAAATAAATCATCTTGAATGTCTTTATCAATTTGTCTAATTCGATGCATCCAATTTGTGAGAGATGTTGACTTGAAACTTGATCTCCTCCAAACCCATCATTAGAGAAATTTTGAAGTCTAAAATGGGTCTCAAAACAAAAATGTACAACCAAAATCAACTTTATAAGAACCAATAGGATTCAAGATGATGATGTCAACCATGCGGGATGATTCATCATTTTTGGAGTAAAAAAGTAAAAAGGATAAAATTCATCATTTTTAGAGTAAAAAAGTAAAAAGGATAAAAAATAATAAAATAATAAAACTATTTTTCAACTTGTATTTTCAACTTATCTCCCTGCGGTTTTACTCAAATTTCGAGTGAGAGCACTCGTTGGAAAAATGTTAAATACATGGAAAAAAATATGCATCCATCGAGCCCTCACGCTCGAAATTTGAGTAAAATCAGGAGATAAGTTGAAAAAAAAATCTTTTTTTCCCTTTAAAAATTGATGATGTAATCTAATCTTGTTTATTATTTCCACTATTATTTTATAGTATTTCTTAGGAGGCCTATTTTAGACCTCAAAATTGTTGTAATGTCAATGATCACTTTAGAGTCCTCATATACATCAATCACTTGAATTGTAATTCATTTCGCACAAAATAAGACTCCCTAGAGTGCGAGAAGCTTTGCTCTATTGTTTGATCCATCTCCACTATACCAAAAAAAAGAAAAAATTCTTTGGCTTAATTACTATGAATGCCTATTGCTACATACCCTAAAAGATGAAGCTCTGTCAAAAATATCACTAGATACTTTGCCCATATTCCCTTGACCTCACATTGTGTTCTTGAAAAAATCTCCTTCTTTGACCCAATTTCCATAAAGTATGTTGACATCAAAAACAATCAAGGTTGCATGTTTCATCACGTGGTTCTGAAGTTGGAGCAAATTCAAATGCCTTGAGACAGATCAAGACATGATTTAGTGCCTTATGAACGAATCAAAATACTTTGGAAGTTGTATCGTTGGTTTCGATAACACAGATTCATTTGGCCTAACATCAAATGCCTCGGAGCAGAGATGCAAACTCAACCTCAAGCGAATTTCTCTGCAAACTTCGTGGTATGTATAGTATTTTCTATTTGGTGTAGTTTAATTAATTGATGTTTTTATTTTCTTTAGAAATTGGTGATAAGTTTGTTAAGTTGGTTTTTTATATTACTGAATTTTGATTATTTAAAATAGGTTTAGTTTCTTGTATTTTTTTAAAAACATTGTAATTATTTAGACTTAATATTCTAAACAAATCTCACTAAATAAAAAAAACATCATGAAAAAAAGAAAAAACTTAAATTGTTAGGGTCAGTTTTTGTAGTTTAAAATAGTTATCATTGTGATATTATGCTCAATGTGTGTTGTACTCAAATGCCTAGAGTCATTTTTTGCAGTTTAAAAAAGCTATCATTGTGCTATTATGCTTAATGTGTTTTGTTTTTCCATGTCAACTCAAGTGTGAACTTTGATAATGGATATGGCAATGCCTCATTTTATTTCAACTATTATCAAAAGCGTCGTCTAACAAGGTCATAATTTTTCCAGGATGATGAATTTCTTGTTGGAATTCGACGAATGTTTTTGAAGAAATTCAATTGTGGGAGTGTTTAAATCAATTTTTTTTTACGGTGGAAATAGATTCAACAACATTAAGAACCCTAGATGTCACGCCCCTATGTTAATGGTGTCTTTCAACCAACACATAGGTAAGTGCGACACCGTCGTACCTTTTCTTTTCACCAATACTCAAGCATGCAATCTACGGCTCAACCAATACTTAGCCAATTTTATCACAAGTGTTATCATGTAGCGGAAAACATTTATATCATCATTATCATTTAATATTTCGTACACAACGCATATATAACATAAATCAAAGAAGTGATCCTTGTGTACTGGATGTCACTTGCATGGATCCCCAAAGGTATCCTTTCTAGCATTCAACAAATTTGTTGCAGGTTTATTTGGAAAGGTTCAAATGATGGTCACACTTTTGCCTGGACTAGATGGGACCTTATTGCTTTACCTAAAAAGTGGGGAGGTTGGGGCTTAAAATATTTACCTTCTTTCTCCAAAGCTTTCGCAGCAAAATTGGGGTGCAGGTTCTCACTGCTGAGAATTTATGGAAAAAGGTAGTTATACATAAGTACATCAACCCATATTTCCCAATTGATTGGATTAGGAGCGGTCTTTGGAATAGGATCAATATATCATCCATGTGGAGAGCTATTTTATACTCAATAAAACATATCAGATCTGGATTGGCATGGAAAATTGGTTCGAGCAGACAAGTTCGAATTAGAAAGAGACCCGTCACCCTTGGTCTAGGTGCGGTAATTCTCATCTTCTTTCTCCTGCTCTCATTCAATTCTTGGATGCTACTCACTTTTCCACACTTGATCAGGTTGTTGATCCTGAAAATTCCACTCTTTTATCACAAGCTTGGATATCTATATACGATCTACACATCCCTCCTCCTTGGTAGCTGGAATGGACAACTTATACCAATGCATTAGCATAGGCTTATGTTAGGATTTTGGACAGAGATGATGAACTCATCTGGGCATATTCGAAACATGGCAAGTATTCACCAAAGGATGGATACCCTATTATTTTTGTTGATCATCAACCTCCCGAGACTCTTAGGTGGTGGCGTCCCTTATGGAAATTGAAATGTCCTCCTAAGGCTAGATTATTCATGTGGTGCATTCTTGAATCTTGGTTTGAAATTGCATGGAACACTCACAATAAAATATCCATAACCTTGAAATCAAATTTCCTTGACCCAAACAATGCCATAGCATTTGTATATATGAGATATGACTAAGGAGATCTTATGGGACATATAATGTGACCAACAAAGTAAAACTATTAAATTTTATCAATAAGAATTCAAAAGTAGATTAATTAATATGATTTCCATAGAACTCGATAAGCCTAACCACTATTTTCAATGTGGCTTGTCTAAAGGTGTTAATGAATTGTCATAAGGGCACATTGACATGGACTTCACATGCATACCTAAAATCTTGCATATTAGGGTGCCAACACTTAGAAGTCTTTTATAATTTAGAATTTTAAAAATAAAATAAATTTCCCCTATCATATTCTCCTCATAAAACTTAATCTTTCCCCAATTAAGTATGGCTATGAATAAGTACCTGATTTACAAGCATGAGATAGCTAACAATGCAAGAAGTTTCCTAAGATTGCCTCAAACTCCCATCAATGTCACTTATGACCTAAGAGGAGATGGGATAAATATGGTAAGCCTTGGCTACATCTTTTCAAAATAGAGGAGGGAATTTGTAGAATATTGATACCAAATATTATCACATCTAAAGTTAACGATAAATTGTGGTGTGACAAAGAAATAGAGAAAAAGAGAAAATTAAGGAATTATAAAGATGGATCGGTGACCTCAATCTAGAATAATAAAACATATTTTTTTATAGCTAACTTGAAGATGAAAGTTGATATTTCTAAGATAATATCAAATTCTCACAATCTCCATAGTGAAACAGGGAGTTGAACAATTTATAAAACATCTCAAGATGAAATAATTTGTCATCGTTTTGACACTAAGAAGATTGGAGGATGCGAAATGGTCTCTCTGAAAATGTCATGCATATGCCTACATGAAATTGAGTGATACCAACCTTATTAATCTATGGAGATTTTAAAAAGACTTTTCTACAATTAGATATAAATTTTTAAACAAACTAATTAATTCTTTAACAATTTTCTTGAGTTTCAATAATAATAAAAAATTGGTCTTAGATAATAGTAATAAGCATCAATGATTACTTAAAAAAATCACAGTATGTAAGTAATGATGGACTTATGCACTCTAAAATACAGTTTTCTTTTCTAGATTATCTAAGTAAAGTGAATCATTCATCTATAACCAATATGTCGTGAGTATTAATCAAAATTAACCAATTTTATTTTTCTATAAAGTGGATCATGAATCTATAACCAAGATGCCATGAGCATTAATCAAAATCAACCAATTTCTTGTAATATTTAATAATCCACTTCACACAAGTTACAACTTTGCAAATAAGTTATTAAGATAAGTAATCTTGATTGTGAAACAGAATCCACAATTAAATATAGTTAAGATATGAGTTTTAGAATGAAGGGCATCCCATCATTCATTAATGAAAGAAAAGAATATATACCTTTTTAAATTAATTTGGCATCTAATTTGATTGCATGAATTTAGAAATAATAAATGGCCTTTTTTGAAAGTGATATTACTATTATTATTTAAAATAAGATTAATTATAGCCCAGGTGAGGCATCTCGACTGGTGATGGCTATGTGAGCGAGGACGTTGGTCCTCGAATTTTTGGGTTCAAGTCCTTCCTGAGTGAACAATGTAATCATATGTAAAAATGTATCAGCCTACAAAAAAAAAATTATATTAAAATTAAAATTATATTTCAATAAAGAGTTTAATGAAATATTGGAAAGAATTACTCACGATTCCACCCTATTATATTGTAATGCAATTTGCATCTACTAGGTCACAAGCGTCGTTCAATGTCACTTGCAATTTGAAGCCTCTCAAATTACCACCAAAAACTATGTCAAGTATACCACATAGATTGTCAGTTTGGCTCCAGAAGGTATTCAATCACCGCCAACTTGTCCTCTCCAGGAATCTTCAACAATAAGTATTGAGATTCAACAAGATGATGAGCTTAGTGAAAAGAGTCGCCTTCACTAAGTGGGCCCACAGGCTATTTTTGGCGCAAGTCTATTTTTAGACATGGTGATCATATTTCAGAAGTTGTAGGATGCTATTTGTGGATGGTTGATCAAGTTGGAAAAATAGATGAAATTATATTTTTAGAATATTTGGCGAAGTCTATTTATAGATCGCTGATCTAAAAATAGATGCATGTCGATTATTATTAGCTCTTAATAATAATCGTACACTAAACATCAACTTATTCTCTCGAGCACTTGCTCGCGCGCGCATGTGGCACATCAAAGGACCGAGGGAATTACGCAATCTTCTGGGAAGGGTTTACCGGAGCTAATGCATGGAGTGACCCCGCTAGAACTCGAGTGGCAAGAAAAGTATGACATACTGGAAGAAGCAGTTATGGAGTTGTATTTAGTTTAACTCGCTAGACTTAGTTGAGCTAGTTGTATCTAGTCTAACCGATCGATACACTAGTGAGAGTGGAGTGAATTAATTAGTTAATTAATTCACAAATAATAACTCATTAATCAACTGAACAATACAGCAGTTAACTACAGTGCATGGCAGTTGCAGTGGAGACCCAGTGGAGAGGTAGGTGAAAGTGAAAGATAGACTATCTGTTGTGACTATACTGATGCATTGATTGCATCACACACACCTTGGAGTTGCCAATGAGGATCGCGCAGTCAAGGCAAGGGTAATTTGAATTCATTCAGAGCTATTCTTCAGCAGGGATTGCGCAGTGGAGGCATGCTAGCAGGAGGCAAAGATCGGTGCATGGATTTGCAAGATTGGTCCTGATTAGTGTATGACGATTGTACTGTACTGAGAGCTTGATAAGATTTGTATGAGGATTGTCATATGATTCCATGATACATAATATATAGTTGGGGTTTTCAGCTTCAGGCTTTCCCGGTTAAAAACTGTGTTATGTGCAATTGATTATTTTTGTTTACGCTTCACATGTGTGTGCAATTAATTTTTCCGCAAAATATTAACAAGTGGAATTGATTCAGTATTTTGCATAAAGTTAAATAGTGTGAGATCAGGTGAATCAAGGACATATGCATGCTTAGTGCATATAATTTCTACAATAAGCTCATCAACACTCCAATCTTAATAACTTCCATCATGCAAATAGCGATGAATCATAAAAGTAATCTTTTGCCCTCTAAGTTCTTTCATTGAAATCTCTAATTGATCAGTCTTGCCTTCTTTCATATTTTGATGATCTTGTATTGATCTCTACTCGACCCATGGATTGTAGATTCACCTATATGCCCTTGAGCATTTTTGTAGAGCAGTGGGGATGCAATTCAATACTACCAAGACCAAAATAATGATTTTCTCTTACAAAAGGAAGCGTAGTCGTGCGTATACCTCTTCACAAGTAACATTCTTTGGTTAGGGAAATAAATGAGTACAGGTACCTCGAGATTGATTTCAACAACAAACTTAATTGGGAGGACTGCAGAAAGAAGAGAATTTTAGGAGGGTGGAAAGCATTATATGCTCTTCAAAAAAAATATAGAGAGGAGTTATGTGATTGGAAAACGATTAAAGTGATTTTTGGACTCCTGTTTGTCTAGTGATGCTATATGTGTTGAAGTTTGCAACAAGAAACAGTGAAATTGGCATCCGGCAGCAACTTGAAAGTACCTACATTAAGTGTGGGACCAGGAGGTCCAAGCAGCACCTACACTAGTGTGGGACCAGGAGGTCTAGCACCTACCCTAGTGTGGGACCACAGGTCCTAGCAGCACCTACACAGGTGTGGGCTAAATTTGGTGCAGTGTTTATTTTAATTATACCTTAATTAAATTGGACAAAAAAATGTAATTTTATCTCATAATCACTTGTAATAGTTAACTGAGTGTGATAAACTTAGTTATCTCATGAATTTCGAGTTGAGGGTAGTTGGTGAGGCATGTAGAATAATTCTAGTTGTAACAGAGTTCGAATTGCAGTTGGTGCATTATTTTAATGCATGAGTAATCAGTTACCTCAGTTAAGTAATTAATCCTAATGATGTGATTAATCCGAAAAGACATTTATCTAAGTGAGTTAAAGTCAGTTGAACTAGTTGTAACTGTTTGTTGCACTAGTTAGAGATCAAGTGAATTAAATATTATTTAATTCACAATCAGTGATCTGCCATGCAACTGATGATTTACTATTAATAGCTACATGCATGTCAGTTCCAGTGGAGACCTAGTTGAGACAGAGGTTAAAGGGAGTTGACTATCAGTTGCGTTATTAGAAAATTGCCCATGATACCAGCGCAGTTGAGGAAGGCTAAAATTCCTAAAGAATAGGGATTGCATTCATTAGGGATTGCGTGAGCAAGGTAGGCTAAGAATTGGCTAAGTGTTGGCCGATTTTATCTGGATCAGTGTGAGACAATAGGAAAATTGTAGGAGACTCTTGTGAGAAGAGTGCATTGTAATTGTTTCATGATTCCTTATGGAATATACAATATATGATAGAGGGGTTTTGAGCAGTAAGCTTTCCCTGGGAAATTATTTGTGTTGTGGTTTGATTTTATTCTTCTTTGCTTCATGTGATTGGTGATTGTGTTTAATTTCCACAATTGATTTGTAGAAGCGATTCAGTATCTAGCTTTAGTACATTGTTAGATCGGATTGAATCCATGATATACATAGTGTTTGTATAATTTCTACAATATGGTGTGAATTGTGGACTAGTAGCACCCCCGTCCCAAAATGGAAACAAATTGAGAAAATCCAAAAACGCTTGATCATGAGCAAGTTCAAAATAAAAATTTCGGTACCTTATGAGCTAAGGTTGAGTGAAACAGGAGAAACTCTCAACGAAGCAATTTCTACGGTGCAACTCATAAGATATTTAAAAAGAATTGAGTAAATGGGAGTAGATAGATAGCCTAATGTTATCTTCAAGGAAGACATGAGTGAAAGAAAGAAAACATTGATGAGACAAAACTACACATGGATTCAAAAATGGAATATCTTCCTCAATGCTTGTCCCACAAATAGAAAGGAGCTAAATAATTTTGTTATGGATAAGTTTCATAAATGGGTATGGGGAAAAGATTTGGGTAGAAAGAAGAAGTACTACATTGAATAATTCAACACTATGTGTGATCTCCAACAAAAAGAGTACATTAGAGCTAACATTATGTGGAGGGCAAAGGTTCTTATTGCTCAAAGGTTCCAAGCAGAGTATCTAAAGTGGGGCTTTAAAATTCTTGCACCTCACATTACAAAAAATTTCAACAGCGTCATACAACAAGGGTTCCCCACTGATTGGACAACCAGTTGGGCAATACCTCTTTTTAAGAGTGGTGACGTCGATAATCCCTCCAACTATAGGAACATAATGATAAATCCCTTGTTTGCAAATTTATTTGGAAGCATGTTAAAAAGTAAAACCAACAAGTGGGCAGAAGAAAGAGATCAACAATCTAAAGGAAAAGCAATTTTTAAACCTAAACATTCCACAGTTGATCATGGTATAAATTTAAGGCACATCATTGAGAAAGTTCCGTATAAAAAGGAAGAAGTCTTTTGTTGCTTTGTTGATTTCAGAAAAGCCTTCGACACGGTTCCTAGGGATAAGCTTTGGCACATAATGGAGGAAATTGGAGTTCCCAGACATTTGAGAACAGTTGTGCATAGGTTGTACGAAGAGGTGAAAGTCAAAATTAGAACTTCAGCAAGGATTTCTGAAAGTTTTAGAAGTGATATCGGGGTCAAACAAGGTTTCCCATTGTCTCCTACTCTCTTTGGTTTATATATCAACAAGCTTGAAGAGTGGCTAAATTTGAAAGGGGGTGACGGTATACATTTGGGCAAGTTTGATATAAGGCTTGTTTTGTATGCAGATGAACTTATTCTGATTGTTAAATTTGCTCTTGGTTTGCGAGAGCACTTACTTTCCCTTGAGAATTTTTGTAGAAATGTGGGGATGCAAGTCAATATCAGCAAAATGAAAGTAGTGGTTTTCTCTAACAAAAGAAAACATAACCAGTATAATTTCTACTTTGAAGGCAATGTTCTGGAAGAAGTTGCAGATTACAAATACCTCGGAATTGACTTCAACAAAAATCTAAGTTGGGATGGATGTAGAAAGAAAAGAACTTTGGGGGGTTGGAAATCATTTTATCCTTTTCAAAATAGGTGTAGAGAGGCAGAGTTATGGTACTGGAAAACCACTCTAACTCTTTTTTGGGCTTTTAGTGATTCTAGTGATTCTCTACAATTGTGAATTGTGGGCCAACAGTACATCCAACATGCAGTGGAAACAAATTGAGAAAATTCAGAAGCGTTTGATTACAAACAAATTCAAAATTAAAAGTGTGGTTCCTTATGCTATCTTGTTAAGTGAAAGTTGCTCTTATTGAAACAATAACTATGGTGCGGGTCAAAAGTATTTTAAAAAAAATTGAGCAAATGGAAGAGGTTAGATGGCCTAAGGTTGTGTTTAATGACATATTGTGCATGAGAAAGAAGACTTGGATGCGGAAAAATAATGAATGGCTTAGAAAATGGGGCATTTTCTTGAGTATGTGTCCCACAAACAGTAAAGAGATAAAAGCTTTTGTTATGGATAAGTTTCACAAATGTACGTGGGAGGAGGAGTTAGGGAGAAAGAAAAAGTATTATATTTAAAAGTTTAATCCCTCTCATAATCATCAACAAAAAGCGTACATAGGGGCCAATATTTCTTGGAGAGCCAAAATTCTTGTCGCTCAATTCAGAACTAATTCGCATCAACTCCGTTGTGAAACAGAGCACTGGAAAGGCCAAAAGAAGTGTGGGAAGAAAGAGTGTATTTATTTCTCTTCCGGAAAAGTGGAAACAGAAAAGTATTTCATTTTAGAATGTGAGGCCTTCAAAGACAACAGGGAATGTTATTCATATATTTCGACAGCTAGCTCTTTGAATATTCTATTCAGCAAAGGCTTTGTCGAGAAATTGGGAGAGTTCACTATGAAAATTCACAGGAAAAGGGCAGAATACAAGAGCGAGATAGAGAAGTAATATGTCCCATAGGCTATCTTTAGCCTCGTGGACTTAATAACTTCTTCTTCTTCTTCAACTTCGGTGTAAAACAAGACAGTGGAAAAGGCCTAAAAAATCTTGGGAAGAGCGGGTGTGTACATTTTGCACGTCTGGGGCAGTGTTTCATTTTGGAATGTAATGCGTTCAAAGACATCAGAGACAGTTATGAGAATATGTTAGCATTGGTTTCTTGGCATTGTTGTTTTAGCAAGGTATTGTTGGAAGGTTGGGCCAGCTCATCGTCAATATGAATAAGAAAAAGAATGAATTTCAAAAGGCGAAAAACATAAAATTGATGGTCCCATAAACTATTTTTTTTAGTCTCGAAAATGTTAAAATATCATTTCATTTCATTTTCATAGTTCAACCATGACAAGGGAATTCACGTTGAGTTCCAATGTTCAAGTGCCTAGTATCATGACCTTTGAGGTTTTTCGAGGTTTATCACTTGGGTGTTCCTGTTTGAGTTGTCTTAAATGCAACTTTTGAGTTTCCAGTGGATTTTCGAGCCAAAATTCGGCGAAAATAATTGAGGTGAAATCTTGATTTGTGTTATTTAAACTGGTTTTTTGACTACATATATGAATTCAACACTCTGAAAAACCCCTAGGGTACTTTGATTGTGCAGAGTTTACACATCAAACTTGTGATTTCAATGAATTCCTACCAGATTTTAGACAAATTAAATCGGAAAAATAAATCAAAAAACTTTTCAAAAAATCTCATTAAAAACAACTTGATTCATGTGTTCCACAAAGTCTTTATCAACCCCTCTAAATGTATCAATAGGAACTTCGTGTTCATCTTCCTTTCCCCCTAATTCTTGCTCAATATTTTTTTTTTTTAACACGGAACTAAACCACCTCCTCAAATTTATATAACAGCCCGCAAACCAAACTCTTGCTCAATATTAACTTGGGGAGACTCGTCTTAATATCGGACATGTCCTCCATTGAAATCATCGAAATCGTTGTTATCCTACTCTGTAATGGGTTTCAAAAGCAATGATCACAACCGACTTAAAAAAGAGAGCTCAATTCGAAAATTGTGTAAAACCGAGGGGCCCGCTTCGAACGAGCGGTAAGGAATCCTAAGCCGACGGTGACATTGTGACATGTCGTTGGCCCACATGGAACGTGGTCAGGTGAAAGTGTCAGATTAAAATAGGGTATTAACGGGTATTAATGATGTTTTACAAAAAAAAAAATAACCGTCCAAAATACATTTGGCACGATTCATAACACATCACAAGTGGCAGTCGTTAAGAAAATTTAAACATATTTTACGGGCAAAATGCTCTGTGACCCGTCAAATTCCAACCATGAGTGCAACCCAATGCATGTTTTGATTATTTTAACCAATAATGTTGATAATTATAATTTTTTTTCATTTAAATCTGACACAATTTTGAAAAAAATCCAATAATTTTTTTTGGAAATCCGAATTATAGTTATTATTAAATCTATTTCCAATATTAAAAAACAATTAAAACACTCAAAAAATTATCACCACATTGTAACCTCCTTATAGAAAGCCATATTTTTTTAAAAAAACTGTCCGATTGGGAAAATCATTCATGACGGGCCCGTCAAATTCCATCCCCACAAACCGGTGCCGGGACTTGGTAGATAGTTAGACGGACAGACGTGGTGCTTTTCCTCCCGACAGATACTAGTACTACTACCCTTTAAAACACTATTTTTGGGGGCGCGCAATATGGCGATATTGATGCGAATTTTTAGAGATCACTGATGCGACACAGCGTGCTCGGTGGTGCACTCTTTACTTCCCTCCATTCAAAGCAAATTGCCATCCGCCCTTTGATTTCAAAAGTTCAAATCTCTCTACGTTGGTTTCGATTCAAATTTCTCCGTATTGGGTTTCTAAGTGTTGAAAAATAAAAAAGAGGCCAAAAAGCGTGTTGCCAAAAACAAAACCTCTATTATTTAAATTACTTAAATATACCATATAAATATTATCTCGACTAACTATTAATAAGACTATTAATACAATTAAAATAGTTAAACAAAAGTTCAATGTATTTATATACTTGCAATTTATAATTTGAAATATATTTATAAACTTGCAATTTAACAATATTTAATTTAATTTAATTCTATGAATTATGGGGCTCGAGGATGCTCTAAAACTGATTTTGTTGGAATAAGAGTTTGTTGTCTTCTTAAAATGTAAGGATATTGGTTAACGCTCAATGGTATTAGACATGAGTGAAAAATTGCCTTTTTAAAGATCACTAGTTGGTAATTTTAGGGGGTTTGGTTTTCCTTGAATAACAGTGATGAGTCAACATGCATTTGTTGATAGCAGGTTGTCCTTGTTGGGTGTGTATTATATTCTTTCCATGACTAGTCGTAAGCGCGAGGGGGTAGTTTGTTGCCTTATCAAGGGGTTTGTAGGGGGGTGGTATCCCCCTTACACAAGGTCTACGACAATGCCCTAAGAAAAAAAAATTGGACCCTATAATAGGTAAGCAAACCTACCTATGATTTTGTGCATGGGTTTTGCACATGGTTTTGGGCATGGTGGTTTTATGCCCATGGTATTTTGTAGATCCAATCAAGGGAACTACAATTAGGTTATAATCCAGAGTTAATAGATTGGGGTTTATGAATGCTTCGTCATATATATATATATATATTGTAACATTGAAAGGAACATAATGAAAAATCAATCTAGTAGTCCCAGTTTTGGGATCTAGGGGAAAATCTCTGTGTATTTGTTTTATGTTCTCGCTATTGTATATTTTATGTTTTAAGAATTTGTTTGCAGGTAATTTTGTACAGGGTTAAAACCTACAGTACTCACTCCTATTTTCACAACTGAATTATAATAGTTTTTCCCACTATTTAAAAAATATTATAAAAACATGACTAGTTTTTCCCACTATTTAAAAAATATCTAGAAACATGACTACTCTTCTGTTTAATATACCAAAGTTGGTGTAGGTTTGAATCTCAACTCCCTCACAAATGACCAAAAAAAAACGAATGTATGTGACATGTAGTCCCCAGTAGAATGAAATATGTAAATTATTGTAATGTGTTTTCAGTGAAAATTTGTGTGCGTTACGGTGGGTTTTCAAAAGGACTTGTCGGCATGGAGGAGCCATCACCATAAAATGAGATATCGCGGAACAAAGGAGCCATCACCAAGAAGGGGCATGGGAGAAGGTGAGTTCCTTGAGGTGCAGGAAGATCTAGTGGCTCTTGAGAACTATGAAAAGGGAAAGCTCGACCATCTCTTTCAACTACTTGGGTATTATCTAAGATGTTCTTTCTATTGCCTCTATATCATCCGAGGTGTTCAAAAGTTGATTTAGGAACTTGTGGTGTCGTTATGTTTTAATAAAAGAGAGTTTTTTTACTAGTTGTTAGACAAATAATCCTCGGGATTAAGGTTGGGTTAATTTGTGTTATGGTGAGTGGTTATTAGAGTCCAATAAGATCCAGAAACTGAATCAATGGTTTCTTCATGTATTTATATGTACATATTGTACATCATTCTTTGAGATCAATATTTAATATATAATTGAGTTTGGTTTCCATTTTGTTGTCTTATAGTGGTATCAAAGCATGTTTAATATGCTCTGCCGAATCAAATGAGCCACTAGTTTTGTGGCCATCCAAATCATTGGGAAAAAAAAACTACGTAAAAATGGAGTCGTCGGTCACTGTTGGAGTGCAGAGATTGTTTGAAGATTAGTGTGTGGTGTGTGAAGTCGAAGGATGCATCAGTGGAAAGACCGTTGAATTACCAAGGAGTTTATTCGACCCTTTATGTCGTAGGTTCTACGCCTTACAATATTGTGTGCAATATTTGAAGTCATTGGACGCATTTGATAAGACATACTTATTGCACAAGTTTTCTACCTATTACAGTTGTTGACTCCTCACTATGGTTGATTCAAGATTGTTGATGTCGTTGGTTTTTTATTTTTTTCTAGAAAGGAAGAAATATTCGTTTTCGATATGAAGTCGAATCAATATTTATGGTGTGGCCATGTTCAGAAATTATGGTGAATTTTTCCTTGATTCCAGTGATGGGTAAATGAATTTAATTGATGGTTGGATATGGCTCAGTGAATGGGACTAGAAGGAATTCTAGGCAAGGCACTGATTGTAATACTGCAGGGGTGTTGGTTCAATTTCTAGAGAAACTAAAACTAATAAATGTGCATGTTCGTGCAAACCTTAGTTATTGTTTACATGCTTGTTTACTTGTGAGAACTTCTACAAAAGTGAAGGAAACAGGCGTTCATCAGGATCGTAAGTTACGAATCAGGAAATCTGAGGGCTCCTCATCAAGTGATACTAGTAAGGAGATTCTGAATTTGAACTTTTCATCATTTGATAGCCCAATCAATGTGATCTATAATTCAAGTTCTCAAGACAAAAAATAGCTGTTATCATGGTTTGAAGAGAAGGATCGATCCATATAGTGTAACTGATCTAGGTGGATCGAACAGGTCCAAGAACAAGTGGCTTAAGTACAAAGGCTCAAAAATCAAAGTGTCTGGAATATGGAAAAATTAATGTTAAGTTGAAGATCTCATCTTTCTGATTCCAACGGCGTAGACAACGCTCAATTCTGAGTCCGTATGAAGGAGTTAGGGGCAATCAAATTTTGAAGGTTGACTTGGTGATGTGGAAGACTAAGGAGGACACAAATTGGAAGTTTTCTAGCCACCGGGTTCCGGCCAACTCCAGTCGAATTCTGGGTGAAATTGTGGGGTCATTAATTTGACTCCTTCGGTCAAATTAACGAATTTTCAAAAAGGTGAAATTTTGTTAATAAAAACAAAAGCAAAAATAAATAAATAAATGAATTTTCAAAAAGGCGTAATTTTGTTATTAAAAACAAAAATATAAAAAAATAGGGTCGACGAGTGGCCAACCCCAATGACCCCTCCCGCACAACAAACATAACAATATATATATATATATATATATATATATATATATATGGGTTCGATGACTATGACCGCGACGACCTCGCCATGCGTTACCAGCCTACATATCATAATCATGTTGGCGGGCAAGGCTAGACCCTCCGCCTGGCCGCTCAACACCTTACGCGTACTATCGTATTGAATACAGGGTGGGGATTGTTAACCCACCGCCAAACCTCAACACTCACATGCCCCGTATCATATGGAGTACAATATAATCGGCTAGGGGGGGGGTAGGCCCCACACTTATATATATATATATATATATATATATATATATATATATATATATATATATATATATATGGCGGGGCCCAGCCCCCACACTTATATTAAAAAATATATATATAGTGGCTTAGAAAGTCTTGGCGCAGTTTTTTTTAAACAATTTTGACTTAAAAAAAGAGGGGGCAGGGTTTGACCACCTGACCCCTCCCTTCTAACACGGATCCAAACCAATCCGCCCAACGGACTTCCTTTTGGAAATCTGCCAACACTTTTATATTTAAACTTTGCATTCATAAGTGCGCTCAGGCAACCAAGAGAGAGCACAGAAATCAAGATGGTGGAACCATGACACTGTGCAGGAAGCGAGCGGAACCATGATCTGAGCCATTTTCCAGAGGGGTCACATTTTCACTTTGTCAGATTCAAACAAATATTATATGGATTCTGCACTACTCAACGTCACGAATCCAACGGTGTTGTCCATTTCTTCATTAGAGGTTTGCAATTTTTGGGCACTTTCAGCTATGGAGGTATAAGGGTGTAGTTTCTCATTTTATACTTGTACTTTCATTTTTCACCACTTAATGAAAGAGGGCTTCCCCACTATTTGAGTAGGGCCCAGAGACGTAGTCCCTCCTGGACGAACTCTGATATCAATTATGTGTCTTCTTGCATGATGTTAATTTCCTCTCTCTTCTTATGTTTATGCCTTTAAAGTTTCTTGTTTAAAGCTGCAATTTTTACATGTAATTCTTTAATACATCTCAAGCAAAATATTTTGGATCAAGTGGTATCAGAGCAGGTGTTTGTAGATGTGAATTACATTCGTGTACGCTAACTAGAAATAAGATACGAAGAGGCAAAGGGACACTACAATATTTTGATCCTAAAGTGGGACGTGCACATCAGAGAAGAAACATGGGTGACGATGCTCGACACGAGGAAGAGCTCAACTTCCGCAAGACATTCTACACCATGACAGATCGGGTTGAGAAATGGTTCTCTAGACTTGAGAGACTAGAGAAAGCAGGGGAGAATGCTTCATAAGGACAAGGTTTAAGGCATGGATATAATGGAAGAGATCCAACTCCTTCTCCTCCAGCAAGTGAAAGTTCTTCCTCCTCTTCTCACCATCATTATAGGAATTATGGAAATGCATCTAATAAACCTTTATTTAAGTTAGATGTCAAATTTGATCTACCCATGTTGATCTGAAAGGAGTGTATTAGTTTTGTTGTGCTAAACTGTGTCCTTTCAGTAATATTAACATGTACAAATTGTCTCCATATGTTTGCTTAAGGAATGAGAGTTTTAACCATGAAAATTAGATGAATTAATGAACTTTAAGCATGTAAATAAGCCTTAAAAACACTGAACAACAGTGCATAACAGAGAAAAAAATTCACACATAAGCTTTACATAGTAGGCATGATGAAGCAGTTCACCCCTCCTAAGCTACATCTGCTAATCTAGCTCCCAATGGCATGTCCCTCTTTGTCATTATGCTCAAAATTATAAATTAAATATGTTTACAGGCCTCTAATGGTTTTTTTCTCTGCACCAATGGCTCCAGAATGCTCAAATTATTCTAGGTAGACTCTTGTTTCACCAAAATTGGTCGAAAATTGACCTCCCAATGCATTTTTCCTAATGACAGCTAAAAAAGCTCCACTAATGATCTAGGTGGATATTGTTTGTCACCCGCCTATGCCACTTGGGGCCCCACCATTGTCTCTTTTAGTTTTTCAGTTTTGGCACAACTTACTATTTTTAGCATTTTTTCGGGTCCTGAACTTCTGGAACCGTTTTGAGGCCCTAAACGATGTTTTTTGAGAAAACCGGGAGCAACATGGGTTCATGGACAGATGTTTCTCACTCAAAATTTGTATTCTTTAGATAGATATTTATAACGAGGTATGGTTCGCATCAAACGGAGATCGTATGCCAAAGTTACGTCCCCAGGAAGTTGAAACACCAATTTACCCAAACGGGGCCCATAATTTTCGCGCTTCATTTCCCAGGGTTAGGGTTTTGGATGTTTAGGGTTTCCCATTGTTTCTAAATAATAAATAGGCCCTCGAGCTTCATTGTAACTCATTTCAGAGGCCTGTAGCCGCCACATCTCTTCTCAGAGACAGCTACAAGCGCCCTAGCTAGTTTATTTCTATTTTGTCTGTAAGCAAATTTCAGTTCTTTGATATTAAAGAAATGAAGTGCTATTTCTGTTGCGTCTTTGTATTTTTGGTTAGATGTTTATTCTATTGCATTCTTGCATAAATCCAAATCAGCGGTATCAGAGTGGTATGCTTTTTCTCGATCCTTTTTTGCATGTCCCCAACGAGGTCGGGGTATAAGGAGTTAGGGCTCGATCTGGTGGAACCTTTGCAAGATCAGCCTTGCAAATCTCGATGGACGTCCATGGGGGACGAAAAGAAAGATGAGGGAGCAAGAGATCCTATCAAAATATTGCTCGAGGAGGCCCTCGAAAAACAAAGGAACACAATGATGGATAACTTTTCCTAGATCCTTCAATGGCTGCCCACCGGCAGCACATTTGCATCCAACAGCGACTCTGGAGCTGCGACGCCTTTTAAGGTACAAGTAAATTTTGAGATTCCGATATTTGAGGGTCAAATAGATGCAGATGCTTTAGATATATGGTTGAATCTATTAGAAGGATATTTCTCGGTTCATGACTTTTCCGACCAAGAGAAGATTATTTTTGCACTCCTCAAAGCTACCTCCCATGTCAAGGACTGGTGGGAAATCTACTGTGAGAAAAAGGACGATACAAAACCCTCTTTGTTCTTGGTCGTACCCACTTGGAATTATTTCTGAGACGACATCAAGGAACAATACTATCCCATGGGGAGCTATGAGGAAAAGTACATACAATGGACCACGCTGCGACAACAAAGGGATCAAGATGTGCATGAGATGACGAATCGTTCCATACCCTGCGCACAAAGTTGGGTGTCAAAGATTCAGAGAAACGTCTGGTGCTAAAGTATTGCAGGTGTCTGCACAGATACATTCAGGAGGAAATGGAGTTCCTCGACATATCCTTGCTTGGTACGGCATACCGGTATGCTGCCAAGATTGAGCAGAAATTCAAACAGAAGAAGCAAGACTTTGGATTTGCGAATCAAAAGCAAGGGAAAGGTGCTTCCAAACCACAAAACAAAGGATAGAGCCAAGGCATGGTGGCTCAAGAAACCTGTCGAAGCCACAAGCAAAGAACAACACCGCAAAGCCAAAGAAGGACACGAGAAAGTGGTGTGAGTTCCATCAGAGCTCCACTCACAACACAAGTGAGTGTTGGGCCAAGCAGTCGCTGGTGGCCGAGATGAGGGTTACTGAGTCAGATGCATGCTCTGAATCTAAATCTGAACTTGACAAGGAGAATGACAAAGGGAAACAGATTATTGATGTGGAGCCCAACGCCACTGTTGCCACTACGAAGATCCAGAAGGAGGAACCTGAAGATCTAGAGGAGGAGGAACGTCTCTTCCACTCCCAGTTGTGGGTAAAGGGCTCCCCGGTACAGTTCATTGTCGAAAATGGGAACCAAAAGAACCTCATTTCAGCAAACGTTGTGAAGCGGTTGGGCTTGCCGACCACAACTCACCCACATCCATACACCATCGGGTGGCTTCACCAAGGACGAGATCTCTGCGTTAGCCAGCAGTGCCGCCTTCCCTACAACATCAAGCCCTTCACGGATGAGGTATTATGTGACGTTGCTCCTATTGATGTTTCTGATGTATTATTAAGACAACAATACTTTTGGAAGTGTCATGTTGTGTATGAGTCTCGGCCTCACGTTGTTATTGTTACTTTGGGAAATAATTTGTACAGGATACTAGAGGTACCACCTCCTGTCACTATCGCTTTGGTTACTGCAAAAAAATGCAGTAAGCTTATTTCCCAAACCAGGAAATTCATTTTCCTGATGATCCATCCCCAGGGCAAGAAGAAGACTGTGGCCACGACCTACAGACAGGGCTCCTCTGCATGACAACAACAAATGGACAAGGTTTTGGAGGAGTACAGGGACATCTTCACCTCACCCACAGGGGTCCTTCTGCACTGTCAGGTCAAGCACCTGATTGATCTGACCCCAGGTGCGCCGCTACCCAATGGATTGATCTATCGGTGCTCTGTTTTGGAGAATGATGAAATCAAGAGGCAGAATCAGGAGCTATTGCAGAAAGGTCACATCCAACCAATTTCATCGCCCTGTGGGAGCTCGATCATGTTGGTATAGAAGAAGGATGGGACATGGAGACTCTGTATTGACTATCGGGTGCTGAACAAGATCACTGTCCGGAATAGGTACCCGATCCCACGGATTTATGACCTTCTGGACCAACTCCAAGGGGCGAAATATTTTAGCAAGATCGACTTGAAGTCTGGGTATCACTAGGTACCAATTGAACCCTCCGATGTGTGGAAGACTACCTTCAAAGCCAAGGAAGGCCTTTTCGAATGGCTAGTCATGCCTTTCGGGTTGACGGATGCTCCTGCAACCTTCATGAGGTTGATGGACGACATCTTGCGGCCATTCACCAACTCATTTGTAGTGGTGTACTTGGATGACATTCTGATCTTCAGCCAAACTTTGGAAGAGCACCTACACCACATCCGACAAGTCCTCCAAACACTGAGGCAACACAAGTTGTGTGCCAATTTGGAGAAGTGCACTTTTGGCATGACCCAGGTTTAATATCTGGGATACATTATTGATGAAAGGGGGGTGCATGTGGACCCCACCAAGATCCAATTCATTCGGGATTGACCAGCCCCAACCACTATAACAGAGCTTCGCAACTTTCTGGGTCTTGCTAATTTCTACTAAAGGTTCGTGTTGGGATTCTCTCATATCACTTGGCCCTTGAGTCAAGTCACCAAGGGAGGAGCAAGAGCAAAATTCTTTTGGTCGGAATCTCAACAGAAGGCGTTCACAGAATTGAAAAATCGCCTTTGTTCTGCCTGAGTTCTCACATTACCAGACTTGCAACAACCATTTGAGATCGAGACAGATGCCTTTGACTATGCTATTGGGGCAGTTCTTACTCAACAGGGACATCCAGTGGCATATCACAATGAGACATTGTCTATTTTTCTCACGCTCACAAGTATCCCACTTATGACAAAGAAATGTATTCCATTTTGCAAGCTTGTTGACAATGGAAGCATTAAATTTTGGGGAAGGAAACAATCATCCACACGGACCATCGGCCCCTTCAGTTCATACAAACATAAGGGAAGTTGCAAAATGATCACCATAAGAAGTGGTCCACATATCTTCAATAGTTTCATTTGAACATCAAGTACAAGAAGGCTGGCACGAATAATTTTGCAGACTGTCTCAGTAGACCACCGATCGTGGCGCTCACCACCATTCTCAACTCTTGTGGGCATGAGACTTCTGACTGGCTGCTTCTCTACGAGAGCGACCCAAAATTCAGCCACACATACAAGGCACTCTTGGGGGTACGCAAGTTCCAAATTTTCACCTCCAAGATGCACTCTTATGTCACCTGGTACACATTTGTGTTCCTTGAAGCAAGTGTGCCAAGATGATATGGGAAGCACTCTGCAGTCGAGTCGTTGGGGAATTTCGGGGTCGAGAAAAATAGGGGCATAAAGATTATTATTTGCTATTTCTATCGGGTCGAACCTTCTCAAAGGATGTCGGGAAGCACATCGCATCCCGGTAATCGCTTGTGCCATTGCTAAACCGACCATCAAGAAGCAAAGGCCTATATACTCCTATACTTTGCTACCTACTCCTAGGCCGGATCTTTGGGAATCCATCTCCATGGATTGCATGTTAGGCATTCCTTCTACTAAGCATGGAAATGATTTTTTTTTCATGGTTGTCGACAGATTCTCAAAGATGGCCATTATGGCGGCCTACAAGAAGAATATCACAGCAAAAGCCACTGCTAAACTTTTTTTGAATGAGTGTGGGTGCACTTTTGGATCCCACAACCATTATATACGATCGGGATAGCAGGTTCCTCAGCACATTTTGGTCCAGCCTCTGGTCAATTTTGGATACCAAGCTCACCAAGTCCACAACTTTCCATCCCCAAACAGATGGCCAGACAGAGGTCGTCAACATAATGATTGTACACATTCTACACATGTACAATTCAAAGCATCCACGCACATGGGACGAGAGCCTCCCCTATGTACAACATAGTTATAACGGGGCTCTCCACAGCTCAATCGGCCATATCCCCTTTCAGGTGGGCTTGGGATTCCAGCCACTGTGTCCCACTGACGTAGCCATGCCATTTACGACTACTCAGGCCGATTCGGCTCATGTCTAGTCTAAAGTTGACAAAGAAAATAGCTTCATCGAGTGCATCCAACACATCCGCCAATAGGTTCATGACATATTGGACAGAGCCAATGCTAAGTACAAGCAACGCCATGATCAACATCGGGTACCACACAACTTCCATGTCAGCGACAAAGTGTGGTTACATTTGCAGAAGGAGTGCCTCACTGGACCCCACTGCAAGCTTCACCCGCTCCGATACGGGCCGTACACCATCACCAAGGTTGTAGGGAACAATTTCTTTGAGCTCAGTATTCCACCATTCCTTGGTCTGCACCCAGTATTCAATGTGGACCGCCTTCTTCCTTACTTCCCACCTCTACTGGACACCTCTGAAATTACAGAACAACTCACACCAATAGAGTTAAACCCAGACTGCATGGAACAGGGCACCACAGATTGTATCGTGGACTTGCAAATCAAGAACACTCGCCAACAGAAGATCCAACTGTATCGGGTTGCCAAAGTGGGCCAACTCCTGCACCAAGGAAAGTGGTTCACCAGGGACCAAGTTCAGTAGAAGTTTCCTCATCTCATGGAGGAACTTAACGCAATGGGGACCATTGCTTCCTAAGGGGGGAGGAGTGATCTAGGTGGATATTGGTGGTCACCCGCCTATTCCACTTGGGGCCCCACCATTTTCTCTTTCAGTTTTTCAGTTTCGGCACAACTTACTATTTTTAGCAGTTTTTTGGGTCCTGAACTTCCGAAGTCGTTTTGAGGCCCTAAACGACGTTTTTTGGGAAAACCGGGAGCAAAATCCTCGGATAGATCTTTCTAACGAGGTATGGTTCACGTCAAATGGAGATCGTATGCCAAAGTTACATCCTCGGGAAGTTGAAACACCAATTTACCCAAACGGGGCCCATAGTTTTGGTGCTTCATCTCCCAAGGTTAGGGTTTTGCATGTTTAGGGTTTTCCATTGTTTCTAAATAATAAATATGCCCTCAAGCCTCATTGTAACTTAGTTCAGAGGCCTATAGCCACCACATCTCTTCTCAAAGATAGCTACCAGTGCCCTAGCTAGTTTATTTCCATTCTGTCTGTAAGTAAATTTCAGTTCTTTGATATTAATGAAATGAAGTGTTATTTCCACTGTATCTTTGTATTTGTGGTTAGATGTTTATTCTGTTGCGTTCTTTCATAAATCAGGATCAACTAAATGTGGAGACAGTCAGTTAACTTAAGTTAAATTGATGGCTAACCCTAGAATTTAGGGGTGTGCTCCAGAAATAGTCGGACGGTTTAGGATAACATTTAAACTTTAGTGGTGGGGTGGTCACATACCAACCCCGCCGTAACCTCTACTTTTTAACCGTTTGAACTCCGCCATACACTTGGAACCCGGAGTTACGGTTCCGCTCTAACCATCGCATTTAAAGCTTTTTAAACCCTGCCATGTGATAGGTGCCAAATCATCCGCTGGAGTTACGGTGAAGTCAGGTCGTCAACTGTAATATTAGGTTTAGCTTCTCGCATGTGAACAGTCCTCGCACTGACCGTCGGGGTTATGGTTTCAATAGTTGTAGGGTTATAGACATATGTTACCACGGTTTTTTAACATGTGACCAAACCTTATACATTTACCGTCGAAACTGTTGGATAGTCGTTGGGTTAAAGGCCAAGGTTCTAGTGCTTGAGCGCATGGAAGGGGGGCCTGGCCCTTCGGGGCCGGCCTCCCCAAAATCCCAACTCTGAAAATTTTACACCATAAAACAAAATGGCATACATATATGGTTAATAAAAAATATGCAGGCGAGTTGGTAAAGGCTCTTTGCTGGGGGCAGGAGGTCGCAGGGTCGCCCCCCCCCCCCGACTCCAAAAATTTTTAACGCACGCCCTTAAGGACACGTGGCAGCCTCCAGGCTGGCCACGTGTTGCTCATAAATTGGTTAATAAAAAACCCATCAACGGTCCAAAATCCTCTGTACCACCAGCAATCAATGGCTTAGAACATGCCACGCGGCGCCATCTCGTTGACTGAGAGAAAAATGGAATATTCCAAGTATATACCTGCTGACTGTACCTGCATGCTGATTGGGAATCCAGTCACAAATTTTTTTTGTTTGGGAAAAATTACATAACGCAATATCTTCCTCATATGACATCAGTTTTTCGAACCGTTCACAGCGTCAGAATCACAACGACGTGACCTTTCCAGTCGCTTAGGTTCAGACTTGTTTCGAGCACTTTCATTTTTTAGCATATCACTTGATCTCCTGATCACATGTATAATGGTGAAAGTAATGTAGAGAAACTTAACAACTGGATTAGGCAGCTTGAACTCTACTGCAGGATTCTGCGGATTGTGGAGGATGAGGCAAAGATCTAGTTGGATTCTCTTCGGCTGAATAGCACAACTCTCATCTAGTGGGAGAGAAAACTTCAAGGTAGCAATGATTTGGGTACCCTTCTTTCCTCATGGTCAAATTTTATTGTTGCACATAAATATCAATTATATCCCTTGTGTTATAAGCAAAACGCCTTAATGGAGTGGCAGTACCTAAGGCAAGGGAAAGGACAAAATGTGCAAATCTTTACCGAGAAATTTAGAAAACAAGCACTGAGTTTGGGAATTTCATTAGATTCACCTAAAGTTGTAACTAAGTACATTGGGTCATTACATAGTTACATAAGACATTCATTATTGTTGTTTGAGACTCCTACAATTGATGAGGCCAGTGTGAAGGCCATGCACATAGAAAGTAGAGGAACACATGAACAAAGTGACCACCCAAAAAGGACTGTCGTAGCCAAAAGAAGGGGAGAAAAGCCCTCTTGCACACATTGTGAGAAAGAGGAGCATGACGAAGAAAATTGCTGGAAGCTACACCCTGAGTTGAGACCTGAGAGGGATGACCAAAAGGGGAAGCAGAAGACCACCACCACCATACAGCCAAACCAAGATTTTGAATCCGAGGAAGATGAAAAGGTCATAGCTGTAGGATTTCACGAGCTAGACCAATTGACCTAGGGTCTGATTTCGGCGATGAAACGAAGCTTGCAGCCTTTGGGATCACTACGGAAGGACCCATAGACTTGGGTTCCGATTCAGGCGATGAAACAAAAATATCAACAGATATTGTGCCAAAGATGAAAAGGACACCTACTGCGGCAAAGTTCCAAGAACTTGAAGAGATTAACCAAGGCATCCAAGCAAAAAATAGTGAGCTATTGAAGGCTCCTACAGGAATCAAGGGAAGAAAAACAAAGGTTACTATACCAGTAACAGGCTAAGGAATTGTAAACCCAAGGCATTGTAAACCCCATCGAATTTGAGGAATTTCCTCATTGTACAAGACTCGGATACACCAGAAAGGAAATGGGAGAAAGCTCCAATACAACTAGTGACCAGCCAACGACAGACGAGGAAATCCCTTCCTCACATTCCAGCGATAGTGAGGGCTCCATGAACACTTATCGAAGGAACACCAGGGGAAAGCACCCCAAGGCGACCCGGAAATTTTGGAGGAAAAAGAATTGTTGTAGTTGTTGAAACGAAGTGGGACACCAATGAGCCATGTGTCCAATGATCCATGCTCCGGAAACATCGATAGAGGAGACGAAAGGTGAACGTGTTCAACAAATGAATCCACCACATTCACGGTGGTCTTCTTTATTAAGTTGTTTTTTTTAGAGGTAGTAGCTTGTTATGGCCACCATTGTAAATCATACATTTCGAGTAAATGTAAAACATGATGGTGTGTTCCCATCACTTCGAAAGGCAATGATGATGTTTTGGCCTTTCCTTATGAGTAGTTGAGATATTGATTGTTTTTATGTAATCCTTGGCCAATGAGTGTGTGCTATAAAATCTTGGCAAGGAGGGGTTGTTGAGTCATGTGTGGTGTGCATGATTGCAAATGATGTACCAGTTTTGTGTGCAAGAGATTGAAAGTATGGTTTGAGTGTGTTAATTCGTTTGGGGTCCAAAAGCTCTTCAATGGGGAGGAATGATCTAGGTGGATATAATAGGTCCAAAAGCAAGTGGCTTAAGTACAAAGGCTCAAAAATCAAAGTGTCTGGATTGTGGAAAACTTAATGTCAAGTTGAAGATCTCATCTTTTTTATTCCAACGACATAGACGACACTCAATTTCAATTTTGTATAAAGGAGTTAGGAGCAGTCAAAGTTCGAAGGTTGACTTGGTGATGTGGTAGACTAACGAGGACAAAAATTGGAAGTTTTCTAGCCACTGGATCCTGAGTGAAATTGTGGGGTCGTTAATTTGACTCCTTTGGTCCAATTAACGAATTTTCAAAAAGGCGCAATTTTGTTATTAAAAACAAAAATATAAAAAAATAGGGTTGACGGGTGGCCAACACTGCCAACCCCTCCCGCATAACAAACACACACACACACACACACACACACACACATATGGGGTCAGCGGCCATGACCCTGTCGGACCCCTCGCTCACGTCTCCAGCCACATATCATAATAATAGTGGCGGGCAGCGGTTGTGACCCCGCCACCCGACCACCCCACACATTACGGCCGCACCACGTATTGAATACGGGTGGGCGGGGGTTGTTAACCCACCGTCCAACCCTCAACACTCACATGCCCTGTATCATATGGAGTACGACAACCAGAGGAAGTGGTGGGTTGGGCCACCCAAATTGAGCCCAGCCCCCCACAATTACATTAAAAAATATATATCTATGGTGGCTTAAAAAGATTTGGCACAGTTTTTTTTTAAACAATTTTGACTTAAAAAAAGAGGGGGCAGGGTTTGACCATGCGACCCCCTCCCTTCTAACACGGATCCAAACCAATCCGCCCAACGAACTTACTTTGGGAAGTCTGCCAACACTTTTATATTTAAAGTATGCATTCATAAGTGCACCTAGGCAGCCAGGAGCAGGCACGGAAGTTGAGACGATGGAACCATGAGACTGTGAAGGAAGGGAGTGGAACCATGATTTGAGCCATTTTCCAGAGGGGTCAGATTTTCACTTTGTCAGATTCAGACAAATCTTATATGGATTCTACACTACTTGATGCCACAAATCCAACGGTGTTATCCATTTCTTCATCAAAGATCTGCAATTTTTGGGCACTTTCAGCTGTGGAGGTATAAGGGTGTAATTTCTCATTTTATACTTGTACTTTCATTTTTCGCCACTTAATGAAAGAGGGCCTCCCCAGTATTTGAGTAGGGTTCGGAGACGTAATCCCTCTTGGATGAACTCCGATATCAATTATGTGTCTTCTTTCATGATGTTAATTGTCTCTCTCTTCTTATGTTTATGCCTTTAAATTTTCTTGTTTAAAGCTGCAATTTTTACATGTAATTCTTTAATACAACTCAAGCAAAACATTTTGGATCAGTAATAGTCAAAATGACAACATGGTGATGTCCGTGTATGATCCCGTGAATCAAAAATCAAATCCCCCGACCCTGTGAGTTCAGTCTTGACCTGTCACTGACATGTGAAGAAATTATTGTGACAACATAAGGGGAATTCAAGGAAAGTGAAAGTGTCCTTGGCAAGAAAGATCGTGGTACTTTATTAGATCAGATGCACATCATCGGTGGAAGTAGCATCTGACACAGGGATAAGTGAAGTGATTCGTTGAGGAACTTCAATTTTGTTTAATTTATTCTTTAAATATCTTATAAAGATGTGAAATTATTGTTTATGAGATAGGAGCATGTATAGTGGCTTGTGTGTGGCAAAGTCATATTTGGATGGCGTAGTGTTTATATTTTTTATTTTGTTTGAGAACATGATGTCCCTACATTAAACCAAAGCTTACATCATTGGATTATTAAAGGCCATGTGAACTAATAATGTGCTCAGAAGATGGTATTTTGACTATTTTGGAATAAGGTTGGAAAGCCCGCATCAGACGTATCTGTGACTGTGTAAGAGAGGACGACTGTTGAGATTGAATTATGAAGTCTGGATTTGGTTTATATTGAAGGAGTTTGAAGCAGCAGTTTATTGGATAACATATTGATGACTGGATTCTTCCACGTCATTTCCTACAAATGTTGTTGTCAAGGCCCGTTGTCAGAGTCTGTCTCTTGTCTGGTAAGTTGCATTTGTTCCATTGAGTGTTTGAATAGAGATATTATGTAGCATCGCATATTGGTGTGGCATTCTAGCAGTTTTTATGTTCATTTTATGTTATAACCATGCGGCAAAAGGAATTTGTTCTCAAAGAATGTTATATTACTTTGGAAATTTTTTTAGCAATATGTTATATGGTTTTGTGTGCAGTTGTGAAACATCGAGATAGTTGTATTAAAATTATATACAACTCTTTCGATGGTCATGAACAATGACAGGAAAGACAACATAAATATGTTGCATTGGTAGTTGGAATTAGTCTCTACGATGATTTGTTTGAATAATAAATATATATCATGCTTGAAATATTTTTGAACTAATTGTCGTTGGAGAGTTTTTGATATTTCCCATCGTTTGGTTGTGGTTGATTGCAGAACTGAAAATGAGTGTATATTATTAAAATGCTAGAAAATGTCCACAAATCTCAAGTCAAATCAAGAATTCCAATTCCTAAAGCAAACAAGGACAAGACATCCGGAGGAGTAGTGGTATTGTACTCTAGATCTATATATGTCTTCTTGTGGATGAGAAGTTTGATATTGGACAGTTGACTTTTCCTACCATCAAAGGGGGTTTTTAAATAAATAATGGTCAATATGTTTTTTGATTCTAAAGTTGAATGACTCTTTAACAATAGGTCGTATTGTATAGGAATACTTTTTTTTGGCTTGTGGTCGATTTGTGTTTCTAGGGTGGTCTTAATTTGGGTGGATGTTTGTTTCATTTCCTGAAAGTCTATAAGCTAAAAAATGAAATCTTATAAGCTAGAAAAGTGGACCATTGTATTGGTGCATGATATTTTGAAACAAGTTGGCAAAAAAAATCCTTGTTGAATTTTCATTGTAAGTGGGTGCAATATCAATGGTAGCGGACACCTCTTTTTCAAAGTTGATTGCAAGTTTTTCTCTGATAGGAATTGGAGAAAATGGTCAAAGATGATGATTTGTTACAGTTATTAAGCAATATAATTTTGTCTATTGTCCATAATAATTTCCAAATTAGCATGGACACATTATCTGACATTCGAACATGTTTACGAAATGCAAAAAGAGAATTTGAATTTTTGGACTTACAGTCACAGCTACAAAAGGATGAATTACGTGACATAAAGATGACTTGTAAATCTGAACATGTTCTTATTCAAAACAAGAGTTTGTTTGATCCGGATAATTAGTCAGAGAATGATAAGAGTAATGAAGCCACTTCAAGAGCAAATTTGGATGTAGCAGAAAGTCATGTTCAAGCAAAGGTATGCAAGAGTCATTTGCATACATATGCCAAGCATGTCATTCCCAAAACTTTTATAAGAATTTGGGAAGAACATTAGAGGAATTTTGAGGTCTAAAATGGACCTCCTAAGAAAATTATAAAATAATAGTGGAAATAATAAAATAATATTAGATTACATCATCAAATTTTAGAGAGAGAAAAAAAAGAAAAAAACTATTTTTCAACTCGAATTTTCAACTTATCTCCTTATGGGTTTACTCAAATTTGGAGCGAGAACACTTGTTAGATGAAAAAATTGATTCCTCATCCAAGGAGTGCCCATGTTGCATACTTTTGATGGACTTTGTTACACGAAAAATGAGAAGTATATGAAAAATGTGATTGCAATCACGTTTTTTCATGTATTTCTCATTTAATCATGTTTTTTCATGTATTTCTCATTTTTCGTGTAGCAAGGTTAATCGAAAATATGAAACATTGGTACTTCTTGGACGTGGAAATAAATTTTGCATCTAACAAGTACTCTCTCTCTAAATTTGGGTAACACCTTAGGGAGATAAGTTGAAAAAGTAGTTTTATTATTTTATTATTGCTATAATTTTTTTACTTTTTTACTCCAAAAATGGTGAATCATCCCCCATAGTTGACATTAACATCTTGGATCCTATTGTTTCTTATAAAGTTTATTTTGGTTGTACATTTTTCTTAGGAGGCTAATTTTAGACCTCAATATTTCTCTAATGATTAAACATAACAAAAACAGAACTTGCTTGATTTTTCTAAACCTATACAATTTCAAAATGTTAGATTTTTGGATAGTGTTGTTCTAGAACAAATTGATCGGTGCCAACATTGTGATAGAGTTGGACATGTGAAAAATCAGTATTTTGATCTTTACCCGTGTGAGTATTGTGGAAAGCGCAATCAACATTCAAACAAATGTTCCAAAAAGAAGACTACTGCAAGAGAGAGAATTAATTTTGGACGGATTCATTTTTGGGATTGGTATAAGAAAACCAAGAATATTTACAGTGCATGCCGCAGGATATGTTCGAGAGTATTGACTGGCCTTACAGGCATGAAGAATACTTCATTTTCTCACCTTGTATCCAACAAGGGGGGAATTGATAGAGTTGTAATGGTCTGCTACATGTTCGAAAATTTTTCAAACGAGCCTGAGTCAGAGATCCACAAGTCAGCTTGAGCGACAACCTATACCAGTTAAGTCATATTTGTAGCTAGAGATACTTCAGTTTTTGTTGAATGAGTTGTTTGTGAACGAACACTTCCAAATTCAAAATTGTTTGAGGAACTACATTGATAGTTCTAGAGTTAGTAGTCACCTTAAAACCACTTTTTTTGTTATTTTGAGAACTTATATGAAGGTTCCAGAGTTGGTGTTGGTGGAGAACTTGAGTTTTCCCACATTAGTTTGTGGTCATCCTTAAAAATCATTTCTAAGGGACATTCGACTTTTGGCTTAAATACATTTTTGCATTTTTAGCTCTCATTCTTGGATTTTGATACATCCCTTCGGATTAGGGGGGAATTTTAGACAGCGAATCCTTGCGATTGAGGTTGACTTAGTTTGTGTTATAGTGGGTGATTATTAGAGTCTAATAAGACCCATAAACTGAATCAACAATTTCTTTGTGTAATTATATGTACACATTGTACATCATTCTTTGAGATCAATATTTAATATATAATTGAGTTTGGTTTCCAATTTGTTGTCTTACATTAGCATTGGTTTTTTATCAATGAAGATAACTTATATTTACATAGATTTGGTGAATTGATATCTTGATCCAAATAAATTGTATCTCCAAATTAAAGAGAAATAAACTAAATACATATCTAATTTAAAATGGATGATTGTTTAAATAGTTTGAGATGTTTCAGGATTGAAAAGACTATTATTGGGAAAAGGGTTATATCAAAATTTTATGTTAAAGTTTATATGTTCAACTCGAGATCAATGGTGGTTCAAAAATCCGAAATATTAAATGGTTGTTTAAATAATTTGAAATGTTTGTTTTTTTTGTTGGTCCTAACTCGGGGATATGAACTTTGAATCTCATGCTTTGACATATTACTTTATAACAAATTGATTGCCAATTGAGCTATACCAAGGGAGCAATTTGAAATGTTTATTATTAAACATTTCAAGTGTTAATAATATTTAATAATAATAGAAAATTTGAATTTAATAAAAAATAAATAAATAATAAAAAATTTGATGGATTTCAAAAATTCAAAATGGTTAAAGATATTATTATATTGATTCTATTACCCATGAGGAATAGATCACTTGGTTTGAACGGGATTTAGTCCTAACCACATATATATAATTTTTCATTATTTAAACTACATTTTTGAATGCATAAATAGCATCATGTCTTCAAAATTTATTTGGCTACTTGGATTGTGTAGAGTACACAACTTAAACCATTATTGTTTTGACCAAAAATGATCTTGAGAGCACCAAAACTAAGGAGGCAAACAGACAAGCAGGTGTTTCATGTTTTTTTCAGTGATGTGTTATCCTACAGGTCTTTGAACCTGTTCCTGTTCTAATTTATTTTTCCTAGGCTAGAGGACTAGTTGTCAGTAGAGTTGTTCTAGTGTAACTGACTTTTTATTTTTATTTTATTTAAGCAACTGTAGTGGATTATTAGGCTGTGTTAAAATTCGATGAGTGAAAAAGTGAAAATAGTAATAATGTGGAACATATAACTGTGTAACCAACTTGAGACAGTTACCAGTTGGTAACGAATTGGCCTCCACTGGGCTACTAAAAGGACCGAAAGGTTACTGTACGGTGGTTCTACAAATTTAACATTGAATAGAGAAATGTAAACAGAGCTTTGACTCTTATCAGAAAATATACCATCTGTGTTTTATTTAGATTACTGAAGTGTGTTTCAGATAACTAAATTCACTGTCGAATTTCCAGCATGCAAATTCAGGAATAGACATGTTTGTGTATTTTTCCTTTTAAAGAAATACAGTTATCAAAGTGCAGGTGTGCTACAGCTACGGAGACGTTGAATCAACACATTCGAGAATTGAAAGAAATACAAGGGGACACAACAAGACAAGCTACGCGCCGACGGCGAAAATCAAACAATCAAATCCATTGCATGGAACATTAAATCTACAGGTATTTTCACAAAATTGTGCCATTTTTCATAATCAAACTAAGAATTAGTACAAACCCTTTGTAGAAGGTTAAGAGTAGAACGAAAGTCCAACTCTGGAGTGTATTAAATTACATTCTGAAACAATAGTAAGAAAATCGAGATTTACAGCTTGGGGTTTCGGCTAGAAACCCCCCCCAGAAAGCATCCGAAGGTTACAGGTGGGGTTTTAAAACCCGAACAATCTTGAAAACCAAATTCTGTCAGAGTGACAGATCTAGAATGAGATATAGACACAGTAGAATGATTACGCCATAAGGAAACCTGAAAAACAAACTGGCACAAGATCACCTACGAAATATTTAACAGTTTCTGCATTAAGAAGGGTTTGAGTTCGGTGAGAACTTACCTTTGGAAACTAGAGATCGAGCGAAGTCCAGGACGAAAGGTTGGAAAGTCAGAAGGGTTCGAATCACCTGTGCAACAAGAACATTAATCAGTTCAAGACCTGTGAGACCATTTTGTCGTTTCCAGTGAGATTAAGAAGAGGAGAAGAAAACCTGAGTTCTTACCTGGTGCAGAGACGGAACATTTCGATTTCTGTTGAGCCGAGTAACTGAAAAAGGAACCAGTTGAGCCTGCTCGCAAGGAGCCTCGTGGTTAGCATGGAAACAAGAAGTTCAGGGTTCTGAAACAGGGAGAGGTGGCTTACCAATACTGTTCGCCGACTGGAGCAGAGTTAGCCGGAGGAAGCCCAAAACTGGAAACCAAAACCTGTGCACAGCTGATAAAAGAAGTTAGATGAGAGAACAAACCGCAAAGAGAAATAACCAGAGAAATTGGCATATCGAAAAACCTGTAGGTGTTGAGTGAGAACCAGAAAAACAAACCAGTCACAGTGAGAAGGTGCCGAACTGTCAAGGAGACCGAATAACCCAAACGCCATCACAACAGTTCCGGTTCGCCGTCGTAGCAACAGTTACCGTGGGAAAGAAACCCACAGAGAAGAGGAAACCCTCGAACAAAAATCACAGGGTCGAAACCCTCTCACACCGCGTGGAAAAGGAAAGAAAATGACCCATTGAATGAGCAACCCCCGAGCAAAAGGCCGAAGAACGTGTGACCTCGTCTGTTGGCAAGTGGATCGATCGATCCGATCGATGTCATTACTGTGCAATTAATTGCATATCACCAGGACACTACATCAAATCCCGCGGAGAGTTGAAAGACTCGAGGTCTGTTGTGGAAAGTAAAGGCACGAGTCCGACGTGTAAAACAAACAAACATCCATTGTAAAGCCACGTAACCACATTCGTTGGTTTCTGTGTTAAATATTTGTTGATTTATTAATTGACTTGGCGTGTGGGCTGGAGTAACCCATCAAGTGGTATCGGAGCAAAGTTTTGAGGTCATAAGAAGATGGAAGTTGGCAGAAGAGGAAGAGGAAGAGCAGTCCGGAGGGTAGCAGAAGAAGAACTGCGAGAAGAGATTCGAATTTTGAATCAAAGATTGGCAGCAGTGGAAGCTGGGGGAAGGAGAAACCCAGCAGATGACAGTGATGAAGATGTTGCAGAACCAGAAGATGAGTTTGAAGGGGTGACACCTGAACTCAAATTGTTGAAATCAGTTTTGTTATCAAGTCATAAGCCAAAGCATGAGCTTTCCACTTATGATGGAAGTTTGTCGGCAGATATGTTATTAGATTAGCTGAGCGAAGTAAACAAATACTTTGAGTTTGAAGAAACCAGTGAGGACAAACAGGTGAAGTTCGCTGCCACCAAGCTGAAAGGACATGCGTCCTTGTGGTGGGACAGCGTTCAGGTAGAAAGAAAAAGGCTAAACAAGCAGCCCATAAGGAAGTGAGACAGAATGGAGGCAAAACTGAAAGAGAAATTTCTGCCTAAAGATTATCAAATTATGCTGTACAGGCAAGTGCAGAACTTGAGACAAAGGGGAATGATAGTTAAGGAATATACTGAAGAATTTTACAAATTAAACCTGCGGGCAGGGTATATGGAAGATACCCCAAAAAAGACAGCGAGATTCGTGAATGGGCTGAGAGGGGAGATACTGGATGAGATTGGTATCCTCTCGCCCAGAACTTTGGACGAGGCATACCAGTTTTCTCTGAAGGTGGAGGAGAAAATAAACAGGAAGCAAAATGCCAGAAGAGGAGGCGGATCTGGCAGAGGAAAGGGGAAGGCCTTTGGTAAAGGCAGAGGAATAGGTTCCAATGAGGAAAGTAGCAGTTCCAAATCTGCAGGAACAGCAGAAAAGGACAACAACACTAGAGGAGGACGACCAGCCCAGCGAGGGAGAGGAAATGGTCGGGGCAGAGGAACTGTCCAGTGCTACAGGTGCCACAAGTGGGGGCACAAATCGTATGAATGTCCTAAAGGCGAACCAGCAGGTGGGAGAGGAGCTTATGTTGCTCAGCCTGAGGAAGCGGAAGCACCTCCTCAGGAAGTGGAAAATGCCCCAGAGACAGGGGAAGCCTTGGTGTTGAACAAGGTGCTGTTAAAACCAGCAAAGGAGATTATGGATCCAGATCAAAGGAAGGCTTTGTTCCGGACAGTTTGCAAATCACAAGGAAAGTGCTGCAAAATGATCATTGACAGTGGGAGCACTGACAATTTGGTGGCCACGGAAATGGTGGAGAAATTGGGATTGAAAAAGCTGAAACATCCCACTCCCTACAAAGTGTCGTGGCTGCAGAAAGGACATCAACTGATGGTTAGGTAAGAACGATGCGGAGTGTTTTGAGAATTGGCGAATGTAAAGGCTGAGATTATCTGATGTTATGCCAATCTGGATGTCCCCATCATATACGTGGAAGAAAACCCGCGGACTGGCAGGAAAAGTGGTTCCGCGGAAAAACAGAGCGTACAAGTTTGTTAAGGATGAGTCAACGCTTGCATAATTCCCATCGAGAGGAAGGATACAGGCGAAGCTGAAGTGAAATTAAACGTGACGATGGGTGGAAAATTCAACGAAAACGGAGTGAAAACCGGTGATAATTCTTCCATTGTGAGAGGCAAGAACGATGGCAATCTTGCACACTAAGATTTCGATTTACACCGAGGAGATACAAAGAAATGTTACGGAATTTGGAATATTATAGTAGATGACATCGGACGAACTGCAGAGAGGTATCGATATACTTGTATTTATTTTATACCAGGAGCTAGCTTGCCAAACAAGGCAACTTATCGTATGAGTCCGAAAGATCATGAAGAGATTTGGAAACAGGTGCAAGAATTTCTTGATAAAGGACTGATCAGAGAGAGTATGAGTCCCTGTGCAGTTCCGACAGTATTAGCTCCTAAGAAAGGTGGCGAATGGCGAATGTGTACAGATTCGAGAGCTATCAACAAGATTATGATTCGGTACAGGTTTCCATTACCGAGAATGGATGACATGATGGACTGCTTGAGTGGGGCAGCATATTTTTCAAAGATTGACTTGAAAAGTGGCTACCACCAGATTCGAATCAGAGAAGGGGATGAGTGGAAGACAGCTTTCAAGACAAATGAAGGGCTGTATGAATGGCTGGTGATGCCATTTGGATTAAGCAACGCTCCCAGTACTTTCATGCGCTTAATGAATGAAGTACTGAAGGAGTTCATTGGAAAATTCGTGATTGTGTATTTAGATGATATACTAATTTTCAGCAGAACGAAGGAGGAACACTTTCGACATGTTCGAAGTATATTGAGAAGTTTGCAGCAGAACAAGCTGCTGATAAATCTGAAAAAGTGTACCTTTTTTCAAAAAGAATTAGTTTATTTGGGATTTGTGATTGCAGAAAACGAGTTGAAGATGGATCCGGAAAAGATTGCAGCGATAGTAAACTGGCCATCTCCAAAGAACTTATTCGAAGTTCGAAGTTTTCATGGTTTAGCGAGCTTTTACAGGGAGTTTATCAAGAATTTCAGCGGGATCTATGCACCTATGTTGGACACAATTAAGAAGGCAAATCAGCCTTTTTGCTGGACTGAAGCAGCAGAAAACAGTTTTCAGACTCTGAAGAAAAAGATCACTGAGAGGCCGATCTTGAGATTGCCAGATTTCAACAAACTTTTTCAAGTTCGTTGTGATGCCAGCGGTACAGCCATTGGGGCAGTACTTAGCCAGGAGGATAGACCGGTTGCTTATTTAAGTGAGAAATTGAATGAAAGCAGGCAGAAGTATTCGTCTTACGACAAAGAATTTTATGCGGTCGTTCAAGCCTTGAAGCACTGGAGGCACTATTTACTAGGTAATGAGTTTGTGTTATTTTCTGACAATTCTGCTTTACAGTATGTTATGCAGCAGCACAAGTTGAACCACACGCATGCAGAGTGGGTGGAATATCTGCAAAGCTTTACTTTCGTATTGAAGCATATCAGCGGACAATCCAACAAGGTGGCAGATGCATTAAGCAGAAGAGCTCTCCTTTTGCAGGAGAGTACAGTGCAGGTACTGGGTTTTGAACACTTGAGGGATCTATATCAAACAGATACAGACTTTAAGGAGGCACATGAAGCATGTCAGAACCCTTTGTTGCGGAATCACAGTCCGTGGTTGGACTACAATCTGCAAGAAGGATTGCTGTTTAAGGAAGGATAGTTGTGTATTCCCCATTGTTCAATGCGGGAAAACATCATTCGGGAGAAACATAGCGGAGGTCTAGCCAGACATTTCGGTATAGACAAGACACTCTCTCAGATAGAGCATTTCTATTATTGGCCAAAGTTGCGGCGAGATGTGCAGAGATATGTGAGCAGGTGCAAAATGTGTCAGTTGGCAAAAGGCCACAGCCAGAATGTAGGACTCTATACGACATTGCCCATACCAAGTAGACCATGGGACTCAGTCAGTTTGGACTTTGTCCTGGGTTTACCTAGGACACAGCGAGGATTTGATTCAGTGATGGTAGTGGTGGATAGATTCTCGAAAATGGCGCATTTTATACCCTGTCGAAAAACCAGTGATGCTACTCACGTAGCCCACTTGTTCTTTACAGAGATTGTTCGACTGCATGGCTTGCTGAGGTCCATTATTTCAGACTGGGATGTACGATTCACGGGACACTTCTGGCATACCCTGTGGAAAAAGCTGGACACCCAACTAAATTTCAGCTCCGCTTATCACCCACAGACTGATGGGCAAACAGAGGTGGTAAATAGGAGTTTGGGAAACCTACTAAGAAGCTTAATCAGAGAAAATTCGCGGATGTGGGATCGCGTACTTTCCCAAGCAGAATTTTCATATAATGATTCTCCAAATCGCAGTACGGGATACAGTCCTTTCCAGGTTCTATACGGCATGCATCCTCGCGGAGTGCATGAACTGCGGGATTTGGGAAAGCTCGAGAAAAGAAGCGCCGATGGCGAAGATTTCGCTCAAGCAATGAATGATCTGCATGAGCAGGTAAAATTGAAGTTGGTAGACAATAGTCAAAGGTATAAACAACAGGCAGATCTGAAAAGGCGTGAAGTTCAGTTCAATATTGGGGACGAAGTCCTTGCCCACTTGCGCAAGGAACGGTTTCCAAGAGGGCAGTATAACAAGTTAAAGTTTAAGAAAATTGGCCCCTGCAGAATTCTCCGCAAGTTTTCAGCCAATGCCTATGAAATACAGCTGCCACTCGGAATAGGCATTTCGCCCATTTTTAACGTGGCAGACTTGTTTCCTTACACTACCAGTCCCGGAGAAGAAGAGGCAACAACGCCAGAACGGAATACCCCAGATGAAGAGGATGTTTGGTTAAAGCAGATGCCTGCAGCGCAGCCCCTTGAGATCGAGGGTATCCTCGACACGCAAGTAGCCAAACGAACACGCAGGAAGGACTATTTACAGTACCTGGTCAAGTGGAAGAACCGTCCTATTGAGGACAGTACCTGGCTTGACGCAGCACAGATTTAGAAAATTGGCTATTCAGTGGATGACCTCATGGAGCGGAGCCATGACTTTTTGCTACCCCGGGAGCCTGATGCAGGAGCATCCGACTAGGGAGGCAAACAGACAAGCAGGTGTTTCATGTTTTTTCAGTGATGTGTTATCCTACAGGTCTTTGAACCTGTTCTTGTTTTAATTTATTTTTCCTAGGCTAGAGGACTAGTTGTCAGTAGAGTTGTTCTAGTGTAACTGACTTTTTATTTTTATTTTATTTAAGCAACTGTAGTGGATTATTAGGCTGTGTTAAAATTCGATGAGTGAAAAAGTGAAAATAGTAATAATGTGGAACATATAACTGTGTAACCAACTTGAGACAGTTACCAGTTGGTAACGAATTTGCCTCCACTGGGCTACTAAAAGAACCGAAAGGTTACTGTACAAGGGTTCTGCAAATTTAACATTGAATAGAGAAATGTAAACAGAGCTTTGACTCTTATCAGAAAATATACAATCTGTGTTTTATTTAGATTACTGAAGTGTGTTTCAGATAACTAAATTCACTGTCGAATTGCCAGCATGCAGATTCAGGAATAGACATGTTGTGTATTTTTCCTTTTAAGAAATACTGTTATCAAAGTGCAGGTGTGCTACAGCTACGGAGACGTTGATTCAACACATTCGAGAATTGAAAGAAATACAAGGGAACACAGCAAGACAAGCTACGCACTGACGACGAAAATCAGACAATCAAACCCATTGCATGGAACATTGAATCTACAGGTATTTTCACAAAACTGTGCCATTTTTATAATCAAACTGAGAATTAGTAAAAACCCTCTGTAGAAGGTTAACAGTAGAACGAAAGTCCGACTCTGGAGTGTATTAAATTACATTCTGAAACAATAATAAGAACATCGAGATTTACAGCTTGGGGTTTCGGCCAGAAACCCTACGGCCACAGGAAACTAACTCCGAAAGCATCCGAAGGTTACAGGTGGGGTTTTAAAACCCGAACAATCTTGAAAATCAAATTCTGTCAGAGTGACAGTTCTCGTAATGAGACATAGACACAGTAGAATGATTACGCCAAAGGAAACCTGAAAAAGAAACTGGCACGAGATCACCTACGAAACCTTTAAACAGTTTCTGCATTAAGAAGGGTTTGAGTTCGGTGAGAACCTACCTTTGGAAACCAGAGACCGAATGAAGTCCAAGACGGAAGATTGGGAAACCAGTAGGATTCGAAACCCCTGTACAAGAAGAACATTGAATCAGTTCAAGACCTGTGTGACGAGTTTATTGTTCCTAGTGAGATCAATAGGAAGAGAAGAAACCCTGAGTTCTTACCTTGCGCAGAGAGAACATTTCGATTTCTGTAGAGCCGAGTAACTGACAAGGGAACCAGTTGAATCTGCTCGCAAGGAGGCTCATGGTTAGCATGGGAACAAAAAATTCAGGGTTCTGAAACAGGGAGAGGTGGCTTACCGACACTGTTCGCCGATTGGAGTAGAGTTAGCCGGAGGAAGCCCAGAACTGGAAGCCAAAACCTGTGCATAGCTGTTAAAGGAAGTTAGACGAGAAAGCAAGCCGCAAAAAGAAATAACCAGAGAAATTGGCATATCGAAAAACCTGTAGGTGTTGAGTGAGAACCAGAAAAACAAACCAGTTACAGTGAGAAGGAGCCGAACTGACAAGGAGACTGAAAAACCAAACGCCATCACAACAGTTCCGGTGCGCCGTCGTAGCAACAGTTACCGTGGGCAGGAAACCCACAGAGAAGAGGAAACCCTCGAAAAAAAAATCACAGGGTCGAAACCCTCTCACACCGCATGGAACAGGAAAGCAAATGACCGACTGAAAGAGCAACCCCCGAGAAAAAGGGCGAAGGACGTGTGACCTCATGCGTTGGCAAGTGGATCGATCGATCCGATCGATGCCATTACTGTGCAATTAATTGCATATCACCAGGACACTACATCAAATCCCGCGGAGAGTTGAAAGACTCGAGGTCTGTTGTGGAGAATAAAGGCACGAGTCCGACGTGTAAAACAAACAAACACCCATTGTAAAGCCACGTAATCACATTCGTTGGTCTCTGTGTTAAATATTTGTTGATTTATTAATTGACTTGGCGTGTGGGCTGGAGGAACCCATCAAAAAAAATATACATGAAAATTACTCAAAATGTAGAATAACTCATTGAAATGTTTTAACCATAAGATTTTATTTTTTCCCATTGTTTTATATAATATACATAGTTTTTTTTCTTTAACCATATTCACATAGATAATTTTTAAATGTCACATATTAATTTTATATTAAGAATTAAATGAATTACACCATAACTTGGTTAGTTTTATTAGGAAATAATTGAATATTTTTACTTTCAATTGATATTTTCTCTACATTAAAATATTTTATTATGATTAACATTAAAATATATTTTTATAAATACTCTCTATATACATGTGTATATATGTGAAATTGATTTTGAAATAAATCAGTATAGATATTGGAATATTCAATCTAACAGTTGTATATATATATATATATATATATATATATATATATATATATAGTAGCATAAACATATATTCATTTTTGTTTTTTTATTATAGCTTATATTGTAGAATATTTTACTTCTATTGTATTACTTTTATTTTAAAGGATATACTTGTCAATTTTTATTCACATTCAAAAATAAATATATATTCTTTTACTTTTAGTTATTTTAACTTTGTAGATATGAAGTAAACATCCAAATATTGAATTTATGGTTGAAAGTGATTGAAATAATTTTTCCACCTCAACGTTGAAAGTGACTGAAATATTTTTCCACACATGTAGTGCCATATTATTGAATATTACATTATTCCCATAATATATTTTATGCTGGTAGTAACTGTTTTTCATTTTTCTACTTTTTCTCCTTTTTTTTTTTTACTCCATTTCATCAAGATAGGAAATACACATCACCCCTATAGGAAAGAATTGAACTGTGATAGTGGTATAACAGTCTACCTCATCTTTATTTAACCAAGACACAAACCATTATTCTCATACATCAAATAAAATAAAATAAAAACGTTGAAAAATCTCAAATTACAAAGTATTATTCAATGGAGAAAAAAATTAAACCTGTGATAAGTGTTACAACAACCCACCTCATTATCATTTAACAAAAACCCCCACAAACCATTATACCCATAATATTATTCTCATACATCAAATAAAATAAAAACAAAACATTTGAAAAACTCAAACTACAAAATATTATTCAATAGTTCAAACACCTTACAACATTCTCATTAAAATACCTACAACCAAAAACACCCAACATAAACATAAATCTCAAACTACAAAATATTCAATAGTTCGAGCACATTATAGCGTTGTCATTAAAATACCTACCACCAAAAACACCAAACATAAACATAAAAGGATATGAAAATACAGCCATTATATTAATGAAGCCCTTGCTAATAGTATTAATAATGAAGCCCTTGCTAATAGTATGCACTACTATAGCATCAAATGATTCAACATAGATCTACGAGACAAATATCACCGCATGATTTTCATCCCCGGATCAAGTTGGCATTGGCCATTGAAATGCCTTGCTCCTCACACCCTTTATAAGCTTCGAGTCTAAAGATCCTTTATTTTATTATTAAAAAATAAATAAATAAATAAATACTATAAGAAAAATACAAAAGTAAATACCATGTAAAATCCTTACTCATCCAGGCTTTGACTCTCAAAAACCTTCATTTTATCATTTTCATAAAATCCATCTTGACCACATAAAATATATTACAAAAGCAATGAATAGACTCATATTTATTATTGAAAATTACATTATTGCCCTCCCACCAACAAAATTGAAAAACAATTAGACATCGGTTACACTCATTTTATCTTTTCATTTTTCCAATTTTTCTTCATGTACATTATCATTAATTTTTTCCATGCTTCCAATTGTTTATTATCCCCATTCATTTTATTATCTTCATACACTAATATTATCTCTCATATATTTATTATCTTCGTGCATTATTGCTTCCAATTGTTTATTATCCCCATTCATTTTATTATTTCCATGCATTAATATTATCTCTCATATATTTATTATCTTCGTGCATTATTTTTTTCATTTTATTATCTTTATGCATTAATATTCTCTCATATATTTATTATCTTCGTGCATTATTGCTTCCAATTGTTTATTATCCCCATTCATTTTATTATTTTCATGCATTAATATTATCTCTCATATATTTATTATCTTCGTGCATTATTTTTGACTTTATTTTTAAGATTTTCAAGATTAATTAAGGGTTTATTTTTAAGATTTTCAAGATTAATTTTAGGTTTTTGGAACTCATTTTATGAGGTTTATTTTTAAAGGGTATTAATTTTAGGTTTTTGGAACTCATTTTAATTTTCTTACTATGAGGTTTATATTTTGGAAACAAATTTATTTTTCCATGATGTTTTTTTTTTTGGGTATATTTTCCATGATGTTTTTTTTTGGTTTATTTTGGGGACAAATTTCTTTAGAATCAAGTATGTAAAAATCAGATAATAGACAGCTTCACGAGTCTTTAGGTTTTTGGAAGACATTTTAATTTTCTTATGAGGTTTATATGAGGTTTATTTTTAAGGATATATTTTGGAGACAATTTTAATTTTCTTATGAGGTTTATATGAGGTTTATTTTTAAGGATATATTTTGGAGACAATTTTATTTTTCCATGAAGTTTTTTTGTTTGGGGCGACTAATTTCTTTGGGGCACTAATGGCAAAAGTCCATTTTGCCATGCAAAACATTCATCCGTTTAAAGCAAATGCCAGACATTCATTCATCCATTTGAAGCAAATGCCAGTCATTCAGACAAATAAATGACCGATGACGAAAACAACACAAGATATTTTTAATAAGTAAAGCCTAAAAACACCTTCAATTTACTTAGGGTTACTGCTCTTAGAGAGAGAAAAGTACGGCCTAAAAATACCTTCAATCTATTTAGCGTTACTGCTCTTAAGAAAACCTTCAATTTACTTAGGGTTACAGCTCTTAGAGAGAGAAAAGTACGGCCCAAAAATACCTTCAATCTATTTACCGTTACTGCTCTTAGGAGCAAAGAGCAGCCTAAAAATACCTTCAATCTACTTAGGGTTACTGCTCTTACGGCTATACTCTGAAGGCTATTCTCCAACCCATAAACAGCTACAAACACATCGTTTAAATCTTTAGAAAAACTCAATCCAGATTAGTTCAACAAAATAAGAAAGATTTAAATATAAATGAGAACAGAAATCCTTCCCATCTATCACATAAAGCATCATTAAATCCTTGCAAACATATCGTTTTAATCTTTAGAAAAACTCAATCCAGATTAAGCCAACAAAATAAGAAAGATTTAAATATAAAGTGCACTATAAATTTGGTTGAATTACAACTCGAATACATACCAAGTAGCTAATAGCTAATAATATAAACATATGGCGGCACAAAACCCATAAATCTACACATTGCAACTGCAACTGCAATTTCATGGCAGCTATGATCTTAAACTCCACATAGCTGGAGCTCTTAAGTGCCCAAAGTGATCACAAAATACAAGTACCTAAGCTTTAATAAGCAGCGGCTGTGATCTGAAATGCCCAAATAATAAGTGCTCTCTAAATGCCCAAAAGTGAAGACTGATCACAAATACAATTACATTTTCGTCATACTTATAGCTGAACTTAAATGTTGTTCAAAAGTGGAAAAGCGGTTGCAGCATGAGTGTAATGAGTCAATGAGGGCAGAAGGTGATGAGATAGTCAGCCCCAGAGCATGTAACCAAGCTGCTGGGGTCGTCATAGGCATAACTGTAAGCCCTGGGACACGCATTCTTAAATAGACGAGAGAAACTAGTGGGTCTGCAAGTCTGTGGATTTCCATAGGAACCGGTGCAACAATACTGAGGCGTGCTGAAGGCAAAGCAGGCACTCTTGCACGCCATGACAAGGCCCTGCTCATTCTTCACCTGAAGTGAAGGCGGGCAGTTGAGGTTCAAGTCACTGATGCACCCCGCATATGTGCATTTCCCAGAGCCTCTGCGTGGAGCTATGGCAATGGGAAGGTTGTAGCCATCCACGAGGCTGACGTCGTAGAAGTCCTGGGTGCCCAGGGTGAACTCCGCCAGCGTCGCCGGTGGCGCACCTCCGGCACCGTTGCATTGGAGTTGCCCTCCGCAGTCACCGGTGACACAAACCCCCTTTCCGTTGCTATCGAAGGAGCAACCGTGGCGACCCCATATTCGACCAGACCATCCCAAAGGAGGAACGATAGACACCGTCTGTAATGGCATTAAACGGAAGCCGCCATTGGCGAGAACGGGTCTGCCGGCGCTAGGCTGGATACCGGGCCACACCGAATGCTTGCATTTGTTAAAGAGAGTAAAAGTTGTGGCAAAAACGCCATTTCCACCTTCACATCACATCACAGACAGCCAAGTCCAACCATACCAAGTCATAAAACATGAAATAAATGCTGAAAAAACTTGAAAACCAGAATGGCAATTAAATACAGAGAGATTTATATATTACCAGATATATAGAGGAGGCTGAAGAAGGCAAGGAGAATGGCAAACTTTACTCCCATTTCGTGTGGACTGCGAAGAAAAAAGAGGGTGAGATATGAGATGGGTAAGGAAGAGGTGAATTTGTATATGTAACTTCAGATTCGCATGGATTGTTGTGAAACATGCAACAAGTAGAATTATTCCAAGACACGCAGTAGCGGGCGGGGTTTCAGAGTGTAGGAGGGAAAGCACAGGAAATTGAGTGGGATGTGTGTTGTCAGAGCGCAGGGTCAAAGAGACAAATTACAGGCAGAGGAGGAGCGGCGTCGTACTCTTCACTTACAAAGTGTAATCGGAGCGTATCTCAAGGTACACAGATAACGCCAAACGTATATGTTATCTTTTACCATGTGACAGTTGCCAGAAGTTCAGAGGGCTGCAGTAACTCTGACGCCCGTGACATTGTCCGGAGATGCTACCTCTATGCACACTCTCCAAGAGTTATTATGAGGGATATCTGAAAGGATAGACACGGCGAGACTTATTCTCTCTTCCATAAATGCGTGCGTTCAGGGAGGAAATGCTCGTCGTCAAATTAAAGTTGTAGATCATCTAAGGGCGGGCATTTTCTGCCTAGGCGCATTTATGAGCTTATGGTAGAGGAAATAAGGCTGGCTAGATAGACACTAACAAGCTGGGCAAGGTTGGAATTCCAAAATAAAAAGGTTGGAATTCCAAAATAAAAATATCATCTTTAGGAAAATTACTTTTATAAATTTAATAAAACAAATCAATGATATTGCTTTATGAAAAAAATTAGTTTCTTGTGCAGGTTTTACAAACGGTATCTTTTTTCAGAAGTAAAGAGGTAAGGACACAGAATAACCACCAAAATGGTAAAAGAGGTAAGGAAACAGATTAACTACTTTTGGTTAAAAGTAGGTAGTTTTTTTTTTTTTTTTAAATGAAATAGGTTAACAATTAAGAAATACACTAGTGAAAGTTTATTTCTTTAAGGACTATTAACAAGTAATTCTAGGTAATTGGATTTTTTTAAATAATAGTAATGAGTTAGTTTGCATTGATAGTGATGGTTGTCTAAGATGTTGGTTTGATAACTAAGTTATGTAGCTTTTTCACTTGAGAAAAATGTTTCATGTAAATTTTGGTTTCTGACTACCCTTTAAAGTTTGTCTTGGACTTGGAGTGTGCCGTAACACTCTTTGAATTTGGTTAAGAACTTATATCTCTTGGTTAGATTATTATCCAATTTTAAGGTCACAACCAAGCCAAACACCAAATTGGTGTATGAGACCTCTTTGTTTGTGGGACAAAGGTTTATTATTATTATTATTATTCAATTTTAAGGTCAGAGCCAACTGAGACACCAAATTGGTGTATGAGACCTCCTTGTTTGTGGGCAAAGGATTATTATTATTATTATTATCCAATTTTTAGGAAACAACCAATAGAGACACAAAATTGGGGTATGAGACCCCTTTACAAAAACATACATAATCTACCCCCTCTAGTTTTAAACCTGTGACCTTTTGTGAAGACAACACAAGTTCTTAACCATTAGATCCACTCAAAGTGTAAATCACACAAAAACATATCTCTTAAATAGATTAAGAGTACATCACACAAAAACATTTGACAAAAATAAAATCCTACCCCTTACAAATCACTAATAAATGTAGCTGATAAATGATTCTGTTAGCCCTAGTCTAAAAAACCCACAGAATAGCCTAGAAATTTCAGTGAGATTATGAAAATTTTCGGCAAAAATTTTGAAAATCTGAATTAAAATTGTTAAACTTCACTATTTCGGGTAGTTTAAAGATTTTTTATGGTGTTGAACCCATTTCCATCATAAAAAATGCAATTCAAATACAACAACTACCTGAATTTTTGAAATATTTTTACCGCAAAAAAACCGCTGTCTTAGCTTTTCTCAACTTTTCTATTGCTTCGGTAGACAACTCCATTCTGTTATATTAAATTTTAATATTTGTTAAAAATATAAAAAACCTTAAAAATATTTTCCCTGAAACACTCCACCACGGACCATTAAATGTTCCGGCAGCCTGTATAGATGCTCCTTTAAGTACATTTCAGATTCAATGGTGTACACGCTATCCCTATAACCACCGCTAACTCTCCACAACGGACTATTAAATGTTACGGCAGACTGTCTAGATGCTTTTTAAGGACATTTCAGATTCAATTGTATCTATGCTTTTCTGTCACAGTATTTATGATCTCTGCCGTGGTATTTATTACATTATAGCCAGTTTCAAAGGATTAATGTTGGAGCATCAATTTTAGCAGGATGGCAAAAAATTAGTGGAATTAGGTTTTTTTAAGTAGGAGTATTTGAATTTTGTTTTTAATAGTAGAAATGAATTTAGCTTGATTAAAAGCATTCAAACTTAAATCTAGATTTCTTAAAATTTTCACTAAATTTTGCCAAAATTTCCATTATTTTAAGGGTTTTTCATTTTTTTTGGATTTGTTTCCTACATTTTATTTCATTTTCCATTCAAGAGTTCTTTCTCTTAATTTCAATATATAATTGTCTTTGCAATTTTTATAAGATGATTGAATACAAATTTTTACTAGTTTTTGAGCCAATCCTAATTTAGGTTATTTCAAAATGTAAAAAAAAAAAAAAAAAACCATTTTATGATTAGTAAGATGTATAATCTCCATTTTTTTCCAAAAAAAAATTTAGTATTGAATATTCGAATTTGGTAACTATGTTGTATGGTGTTTAATATTTAGATTTGACTACAATGTAAGAGAGTTTGTACTAAGTTAATTTAGATGTAATTGAAACTTAAGTTATGGATGATTAATATTGTTGGAATGTGTAATTCCTACTTGTCTTTACTTGTGACTTTTTATGTATAGAGTCTGTTCCTATTTCATAGGTTAGTTAAAACATAAGTTCCTAGTTTGGTGTGAGGTTGAGATATTCTCTCAACCAACTTATTGTGGGTCCAATGATGCAGGGAGTCTAAGTTAAATCAGAATCCTAGCATATAAACACAGATTTTTTCACCCAGCATGAAAATTCTCAATTCTTCATTAAACATAACAATGGACTCTTAGGCCAAATATTACATTGGGGCAGCCTCTTGGCTCTCAACCTTCAACCCATCTTTCTAATTCTCTACAGTCCTCACCTCACACACTCTCTGTATTCTCACCCTCATAAGTTACCTTGTTTTTAAACATAAAAATAATTTGTTCCACTCCATAACTTTCTCCTTATAAATCTCAACTTAAAATCTAATTTAGATTAATCTTATTTTGGACCCAACTAAGCCCCGTTTATGGAATTTCTCATCCCTAAATTATCTCCCTAATTAACCCCACTCATATCCTTATTTATTTAAGAGATATTTATAAAAAATCCTCACACTTATAATTTCTCTCCTAATTTATTAAAATTAAGAAATTTAATTAATAAAATAATTAAAATGTCTCACCCCCCTTATTACATAATTGAATAATGAAAATTTGGTTTGGATGCTCCTGCATCAAACTCTCCAAGTAGAGAAGTTTTCATAGACTCCTGTCTATGAGGTCCGTCACTTTTCTGTAACAATGCGATAGCCACAAGTCCTGATGACTTGCTCCCTCCAGGATTCCATACTTTGTTCTGTCGCTGGTCCTTCGAAGTATTAACTCGATTTGATAACTCATCATCCACTTTATCGATCAGATTCCATCGGCTTCTCCAACACTTTCTTTTGTCAATTCTTCGGAGTAATACTTCTTTTTCGAACTCTTTCGTCTCCAACTGGGCTGAATACTCAACTTTCTGCAATGGAAAATAATCAATAACTCTTTCTTGAGTACAACTAGCAACAACTCTCTTGTCTAGTGCTATACCTGCATTCACCAACAAACTGTTAGTTTTAAAAAGGTAAGACCTTTCAGTCTCTTTTGATGCTTCAGGCATCAATCTCCCATCATCGACTTTCTGGACTTCAATAGATTTTGTTTCGAACTGTTGGCTACTTCCATCTTCATCCTGCTGATTCATTGTTTCCTTTATGTCCTTACAAACACAACTTCCTTGTTGCTTCTGGTCTTCCATCTCAATGCCAAATAACTTCTGCTCGATTTCTCTGATTTCGACATCATATCTGTTAATGTCGTTTTCTGTACTACATCATTATTTGAAAATTTATAACATTCATTCAACTCCATAAATGTTAATAATATTCCATCTCTACCATGCATAGTAACTGTAATTTCTACTGGATCAGATTTTGCAAGTTTTTCTTCTTCATCAGGTTCCTTCAGCCACCGTTCCAAGAATTCGATTTCCCTATGAAATCTTTTCAGCATTTCATCACTACCTTCACTCTTCCTCTGGAAATCTCCCTGAGTTGTCCTGGTTTCAGCATCATTACATTGTAAACTTTTGTCAACAAATTCACTAAACAAATTCATTTGTTTACCTCCTTGGAATTTTTCTTTAGCACTTCCATTTTGCTTATGCTCCATAACATCTTCAACTTGTTGTCTTACCCCAAACAAGAATTCATCTTTGATTTCTTCATGTTGTAACAAATCAATACCTTCCTTCGCTGAAAGGAATTCTCTACCAGACTTTACCTCAAGAGTTTCATTCTCCTTTGTGACAGTTCCATCGGACTGCTCGCCATCTTTCACACATCCTGCAAACGTACATAAACTGTGAGAAAAATTGCAAGGCTTCATAGCCTCATCTGCTTCTCTCGCCAAAACGTCTTCAGATGCTTCCGAACTATCCCAATAGTTCATGAGATCTTCATCTTTGATCTCTTCCCCCAGAATTGCACCATGTTTCGGGCCACAAATGGAAACATCCATTTTTAACTCAGCCTCTCTGAGTTCTTCACAACTCAACATCTGCTCGAGCTTCCTCAGCTCTTCCATCAACTGTATGTTTACCTGTTTTTCTCTCTTTGCGTGTAGTTTCTGCCACTTTACCTTCTTTCTCATGGTCCAACCATGTGTCTGGTCTTTCACATTTTCCGCAACAACTCCATTAACAATTCAAGGTGAATGGTTATCTCAGCCTTCTCCCATTCGTAATCTTCATATGTCAACTATTCACATATGCCACTTACCTTGGAATTTTCCCTCTTCTTCCTTCTGTTGAGGTCTTTTTCAGAACCTCTGTAATGACTATCAGCAGTCATTTTCTTCTCTTGCAAATAAATCTCTTCCCAACAATCTTCTAACATAAATCTTTCTCAACAAACAAATGTTAGAAACCTTCAAAGTACACACAATCTCCCCTCTTAGCTTAAGCCAAATTTCCTCATCTCAATCTCTCGAGTTTTTCTTCAATTTTGAAAAAAATATTCTCAAAAAAACAATTGAAGTTGACCTTAACATAATGTAATAGACTCCTTTTACTTCATGATATACAGATCATGACTTCAACTTTGACACTAGTACATTAATTATCTCACTTCTTATACCATACAATCCACTTCTTAAAAAAAAAAAAAAAAATCCCCCAAAATAATATGAACTCTTTTTTACACTTTATAAATCCTTCTTCTCACAACACTCCTACTTAAAAATATAAAATTAAACTATGAAGTTATGCATTCTCAAAACCCACACATGGTTTTATGAAACCATATAGTACCCACTCAAAACCGTGTGCAACAACTCACCATTTTTCCCCACCATGCTTTACAACATCAATTTACTTTCACCTTTACCTCTATTATATACTTTCACCTCATTCAATAGTCACTTATGAGTTTAACCATGCAAATTTTATATGAAAGTAAAATAATGGCTTCTTATAAGTTTAAATGAATAACTTCTTGTAAAATGAATTTGAATAAGAAACTCACTTAAAATATATTCTAGGTAACTAACCATACCTCCAACGCAATACAATCCCTTTTACCAAAATACCATTTCACCCAAACTTTTCAATCTCCTCGCTTGTTTCCATGACCACTTACCCTTTGGCAGATGCAATTCTTTGTGAAATTAATCCAGAAATCAATCTTCCATGTCCATTAATTACATATACCAATGCTCTTTATTGCAACACTGTTTATTATATAACTTCATTCCACAACTGTGAGTCCCATTTGCTATAGCAACATTTCAATTTATATGTAATAATGAAATTAAAAATCCATTATATAAATGAAGCAATGGAATTTAAAATTCGTTTGACATCGAATGCAGGAACGGTGGTAGTCAACATACTCTACGTTATGTTTGAACGATTGGCCAAAACCTCACAGCAGTCAATGCAAATATAATCTAACATAACTCCAATTATAATTCCACACAGACTATGCTAAATTCCTTTGTACGATTCCACAAGTTGCAGTCCAATTACATCGCATGCAGGTTTTAAACATATATCACAATTTTATTAAGTGCAAATCGTACTCACAAGCTGTTGTCTGTGGTCCATTTGTACTTCAGCTGTAGCTTTGTCACACTGGTGATGTTCCGTCCCCTTCATCTATGCTGTCTCTTGACATTCCATCGCTCAACCATTCTTCTTAACGCTGTTGGTACATTCAAGTTCCATACAAATATCATGTTGCTACTACCTTAATGCTGGCCCTTTAATTGTAACGCTGCCTCCGTTTAACGTTGTTATTTCCTTCAACGCCGGATTTGTTTCAATATGCCGATACACAGTTCATTTCATACGTGTTTCCCAACTTCGACTACGTTGGAAACGTAGGCTCTGATACCAAATGATGCAGGGATTCTGGGTTAAATCAGAATCCTAGCATATAAACATAGATTTCTTCACCCAACACGAAAATTCTCAATTCTTCATTAAACATAACAATAGATGCTACTCAAAATATGCATAAAGAGAAGGAGAGCCATCCAGTAAAAAAGAATACTGATATTAAAACAGGAAAAACTCTTAGGCCAAATATTACATTGGGCGGCCTCTTGGCTCTCAGCCTTCAACCCATCTTTCTAATTCTTTGCACTCCTCACCTCACACTCTCTCCGTATTCTCACCCTCATCATAAGTTACATTTTTTTTATACATAAAAATAATTTGTTCTACTCCATAACTTTCTCCTTATAAATCTCAACTTAAAATCTAATTTAGATTAATCTTATTTTGGATTTTATGGAATTTCTCATCCCTAAATTATCTCCCTAATCAACCCCACTCATATCCTTATTTATTTAAGCGATATTTACAAAAAATCCTCACATTTATAATTTCTCTCCTAATTTATTAAAATTAAGCAATTTAATTAATAAAATAATTAAAATGTCTCACCCCCCTTATTACATAATTGAATAATGAAAATTTGGCTTGGATGCTCCTGCATCATCCAAGATAGCTTCCCTATCTTGAGACTATACCTCATGTATATATGTAACTTTATTTGATTAATGAAATATAGTGTGTATCTGAGATTTTGTCTTCGTATCAAAGCCCGTAAGGGCCTTTGGCCCTTCTTGGGCATAGGAAAATAAACGACTGTATTTGTATAGTTTTATTAAATTTTGTTTGTCCATCTTGCAACATTGGTGGCGATCTGGAATACTGTATGAGATGCCATTACGCGATCTCATTTTTTCAGATTGCTGGAAAAAGAGCTAGAGAAGAAACTGGGCTTCTTCCACGGAAGCTCATCGCATCAAAAGCCATGCTAGAAGGGCTCTCCCACACTCTCATAAAATACCACGTTATGACATGTTTGGGCTTGGTCTTCATTGCCACTGTTGTTCCTACCGAGAGCAGAGCGCTTGATGGCTGGGGCGAGAGTCGCTAGACGGGCTGGAGTCCATGTAGTGCACACGCGTGATCGACGACGTTTTTTGTTTTCCCCATGTTCCTGATCGAAGTTGCATCCTCCTCTTTCCACTAGCCTCGAAGTTTATCACACCCCTCGTCTCTTGGAAACAAGATTGGTCGGGATGTTGCTGCACTGTTAAGTGAGATTCGGCTGCGTTGTCGAAGAATAAGATGTATGATACAATCCCTACTGTTCAATGCGAGCAGGAAATGCAGCAGGTGATTAAGGAGCGTGAACATATCTCTTTCACTTATGAGATGGTGTTTTGAGAAATCTGATATCAGATGACCTTCACGTTGGGATGCTTATTTGAAGATGGAAGGTGCACGAGTGCACTGGTTTTCTATCTTGAATTCCCTTATGGTGATCGCATTTTTGGATGGAATAGTGTTTGGTATCTCCTAATCATTCGAAGCTTCTTTGCTGCACGAGAATTGATATTCTTGGAGCCCAAAATAGAGACTATCCCTCGGCAATTAATTGCTGCTCAGTGGTCATGAGAAGGTCGATTGCTCTGAGATTGAGCATCCTGAAGAGGCATCGTTGAACCTCAATACGTGCAAAGTAAATCGTGGAGGTTTAATCCACATCGAGTAGAGGGAGTTGTTTGGAGCCGAGCGATGTTGGTGCTGCGTGGATCATAAAACATGAAGCAGAGCCCAGTGCTGGAACTTAAGCTAAGGAGTAGAGTAGGGCCTTTGCATGAAAACTGTGTTCGGAGTCTTGAGATTGGGTTGGCAGAGGCTGTGGCAAGGTTTTGATTTGTGCCAGCGTGAGGATATACACGCGTGTTGTGACAGCGTGTCCTGCGTGAGCCGGGGGTGTTGGACCTCTAAGCTGTTGTTGCAATGGTGAATGATTCCATTCCTAATGCACAATCTTGAAGTGGCTCTTGTTCAGGCGCGTTGGAAATTTGTGAATTCAGATGAATGCTTGATGACAATAATGCAGGAGATGTCCTTGGATTATCATTTCATTGTCGAACAAGAAGTGGGCTCTTCTACTCATGTCTTCTTTGGATTCAATCGAACTGCTAGTGTTTGGCGAATTAATGCTTTAAATGAAGCTGGTGGCTGGAAAGACCACACAAATGTGGAAGATATGGATTAGGTTGTTTGGGCAAGTTTGAAGGGATGGAAGTTTGTTTTCGTGGGTGATCTTAAAGTCAAGAATGAATTACCTAGTCCTTCCTCAAGAGAAAGTGAATGTAGGGGATTGAATGAAGCATTAGGGAGCTCGGAGCCATCGAATATGTGGAGGATGAAGTCGAGGGTCTTACTGTCTCAGGAGGCTTTGAGGCCTCTAAGCCCAGTTCCTCCCATGTGATACTTACTGATGAAGTATGAAAAGATGAATCTGAAATGGGCACCGAAGCTGGAGAATTGACCTTGCAGAGACCTGATGTATATATCTTATGTAGATTGGATCATTAATATTGTGAATACTCGTTTGTTGTTTGGCGAGAGGGTGAACGAGGACACTGAGAAGGGCCAAGTTCTCGAATGCTAGTTTCAATGTGCTATCAGCATAGGTGTTAGAGTGCTGGATTCATAAATATTTTCAGGAAAGGAGTCAATGGTGCTCGAACCTGGTGGTGAATTTGATGGCAATGCTGCCATGTCGGAGAAGGGAAAATTTGACCCTGTTTAAATGATTGTGCAGTTAAGATATTGCAGCCATGGTTGGTGCTCTTGCCTTAATGCATACAAATCATAGTAATATTTAGATTTTGGAATGTGATTTTATTGTTATTGTTTTGAAGGGAATATGTCTTGAAAGTTTGTATACATATTGAGATTCGCGACCTCAATATGAAGTCATTTTGTTAGAATTCGTGACTCTAACTAATGACAGGTAAAGCATGGAGATTCAAGACCAATATATCCAAAACTCAAAAGAAAAAAATCTATGACAAAAATATTCAAGCAAGAAATCATTGGTGTATTCTAGCGTGTGAATGGTATGGTGAACTACAAAGGATGATGGACAATCAAGTTTGTGAAAGTTTGTTTTGTGTGAGTTTCTTGGAATAGACTCAATAGCATGTTGTATTATGAGACAGATTCTAATTGTAAGCAAGTCTAGGATGTTTTTTGTAGTGGTCATTGTATGTACCTGGTATCTCTAAGAGTTGGAGTTATGTTGTAAGCCTTGTAAGGCATGTGTATCCCCGTAAAGTTCGTGGTAATCTCAAAACTACTTTGTAATTACAGGTTCGTGGTAATCTCAAAACTACTTTGTAATTACAGGTTCGTGGTTATCCATAAACCATTTTACAGTGTCGGTTTGTGGTTAGCCAGAAACCACGTGTAACAGTGAAGTGGATTGGAAACAGGTTTGTGCCAGTGTTCGCCCACTGATGAAGAGATTCGGTGCAAGGTCGCCAATGAAGAAATCTGGTGAAAGGTTGTCGATGAAGGGATTTGGTAAAAGTTTTTCGAAGAGATCTAAGATAGATCTACTGCCAGTGAGAGTTCACCGATGAAGGAAGACCGTTCTACAGAAGCCAGACTCTCTTGGTTCAAACTCTCTTTCGTAGAGCTGACCAGTGGGATTCATATTAATCCATTCAAACATCTTTTTTAACATGGTTACGGGTCATCCGATAAAACCCACGTTGGAGGGGGATCTATAGATACAAGTACATGTATGCAGTGATAATGGTTGACAAAACCATGTATGCAAAGGACATCCTACGAGACTAGTAGTTGCAATGGTTGGTACCCATGCATTCTGGTGGATGGTTTCTCCTTTATATGGATGCCGACATATCCTTTTCTTATGTTTGACCACAACTAGACTTTGCAGACCAGCATGCCAAAGTAAAAAATGAAGATTCCAAAGACTCAAAGTACAAAGCCATAGTAGTGGTGTGGTCTAGTATATTAATGATGTAGTCAAAGTTTGTTTATGTTTGTAGAACAGACTCATAACCATGGTAAAGTATGAGTCACATATTGTAATTGGAGCAAATCTACATGTCATTTATAGTTTATACGTGATGTAAGACCTAGAGAGGCATGCATACCCCTTTGTTATATGTTCCCTCTGTCAGAGAGTTTTAACACCCTGGAAGAGTGTGTCATGCAGGATGGATACACTTGGGTGGGCCGTATTGGTTTTAGACTCCATGAGGTGAAATTTTATATCTAAGGGGAGTTCATCTAGAGGTTGGATGAACCATGTATGGATGAAGGACTTCCTAGTAGACTGGCGGTTGCAATAGTTGGGAACCCATGCATTTCGGTAGATGGTTGTTCCCTTATATGGACATCGACAATAGTATGAACAAGATACAAAGTGTAATTACCAAACTTAACTAATGTAATTACCAAACAAGACCAGATGTAGATTTTGCAAATGGATATTGAGACAAGTAGTCATTAAGGGGGTGTGTTGGAATGTGTAATTCCTACTTTCTATGTAGAGTCTGTTCCTCTTCAATAGGCTAACTAAAACCTAAGTTCCTAGTTTGGTGTGAGGTTGAGATATTCTCTCAACCAAATTATTGTGTGTCCAAGATAGCTTCCCTATCTTGAGACTATACCTCATGTATATATGTAACTTTATTTGATTAATGGAATATAGTGTGTATCTGAGATTTCATCTAATATAGCATCTACAATTTATTTATCTATTTTAGAATACCCAATCCATTTAATAGATGGAAATAGTATTTATTTTGTGGGATTCTAGTGATATAGTTTTAAACAAGGTTGTGATTTCTTATTAATTAAAATACATTTTGAAATATCTCTTTTTTTCTGAAAAAAATTTAAACATCTGAACTCAAAAAATTGTCCAATAAAAATACCCAAAAATACTATTTCATTTATTAATTAAACTACATTATTTTAAAAATTAAAATATATTATTCATAAAAGACCTACTATGTCTTATGAATAATATACCTATTGTATCTTGTCTCTTATCAATGGATAAAATTTTCCAAAAAATAAGCCACAGGGTAAGAGTAATTTGAATTAATCAACTAATCAGATACAAAGAAGTGCAACTTCTATACTTTCAAATAGAAGTATGTAGTTGATACAAAGCTCTTTATGGTTGGCTCAGTTGGTCGAGTTTCAGTTGCTAAGTACTTTACCAATTTGCAGGTCACACTGGGTCAAATTTCCTCAACACCCTTAGGGTAGATCAAATTTCCTCAACACCCTTAGAGGTATGCCCTATTTGTTTAGTGAGCTAAAAAATCTCTTCGAATTAATATACCTAAATTAGTTAAAAGTCAAATCTCTTCGTCGATTACGTGAATTTGAACGTGTAACATTATTAATTAAATTTATAAATTATTTTTATTATATATTTTTAAATATTAAAGCATGTGTATTTAATTTATTAGATTAATTGTTTTATGCTTTGGTTTTTAAATTAAATTGCATTTTTTTAAAGTGAAATTGGTTTTTTTAAAGTTATTTAAATTGTATTAATATTTATATTGTACAAGTTACACAACTTAAATATGTAATTTTAATCAATTTTTATTTTATTTTAGAATAATTGATTGAAAATATATCCAGAACAAAAATAAACAAAAAATAAAAGGTAAAATAGTTAGACTCAGCCATTTATTATGTCTATACTTAATAATTTGGAGTTGAAATGAAATTTATGTTAATTTAACACATTCTTGTAAATTAAAACATGTGGCAAAACTTCTCTAAGTTTATATTATGGTAACAATACTTCTTTTCTCTTTCTTTCTCTTTTTCTTGAACAAAAGAACATTTATTTTCTATTAAGTAAAAAGAGAGTACATCTATTCTTTTAAGTATTCTATCTATTTTCCTATGCTTCATATGTCAAATTGATTATGTTCTTATACATTAGTATTTCTTCCCTATGCACAACTATAATAAAAAACAGATCCTCGGAACATGGATCCATCATATTGTCCACAAAAATAACAAAAAAGTACCGCATAAATATCTTTTACCATATCTCCATAAATATTACTTTAGAGGTCTGTAATCAACATATACCATGATCATTTCCTACTTGAAATCAATACTACCCGCATTAATCAAAACATCTGGTAAAAATGCAGCAAAGTGCATCTTACCAGGTTCTTTGGAAACACCTCTTTTGGAAAAGAGGTTTGTTGATTATGTTCCCTATATATATGATCAAAATCAATATGTAGAAACCTACTTACCAGGTTCCTTATCCAACTCATCCAATTTGATAATGTGGGAATAGTACTTAGCCATGACGAATTTGTGAAAGGCATTGCTTTCACTAAAAAGAGAGGTGTAAAATTGAAATTGAAAGTGTGTGTTAACATTGTTGTTGGAATGCGTTTTGTGACGATCTCACAACACAATAATTATGAGATTAAGATTATTTATAAAATGTTATTCTCATCAAAAGTTCATCAATTTGAAAGACAATTATTGAATACAAGTTTCCAAATTAAGGGGATGGCATTATTTCTCACTCAAATACTCACATCACACATCATCCCCTTGACTTGTAACTAGCATATATGTGACTTCATTTGTAATGCATTAATATACTAGCCTTGGACTACTTATTTTTTCTTTTTACATTGAAATGCATAAGATAAACCTCCACAAATAATGAGGAAATGTTTATCCACGGATAATGAGAAAATGTTTTGAATGTGCTAGAATTACCTCACGCTCTACAAAATCATCTCTTTAACTAAATTATATGATTGAAGATATCTATTTATGTGAATTATGATGCATTAATATAATAATCTATGACATTTTAATTTTTTAAAATTTCTTTCTTTTGTTTACATTCAAATATAAAAATAAGCCTTCACAAATAAATAAATAATAATGTAATAAATTATCAAACAATTTATAAAATCATCAATTCGACTAAATTATCAAATTACCATAATAATAATAAAAAACATTTAAATATTTATTTTATAAAAAATACCCAAAATTACCATTAAATACATCTATAAACATAAGTACAAATAAAAACAATTCACAAGAGGGAAACATGTATCTTGAGAAGGTTGAAAACTAATGAAGTATTAAAAAATTTACATGTCCACAAAAGCCATGTTTGGTTTAAAATCGGGATTGCTTCAAATTTGAATTCAAAAACATGTCATCATTACCTCTCAAACCTGAAATCAAAATTTTCATAATTAACGTTGGCACATGCTTTCCTTTACCAAAAAAACATTCTCGTGCAAGAACCAAGTAATGCCCCACCTTAAATCCAAATTGGGGAGCCTACTTCGAATAGAATTTGTCTCTTAATTTAAGGTTGCTATATCCCTTGCCTAGTTTTGCTCCTCAACTCAAGAAACCCAATATAAAGTAAGGTATCACCCCCACACTCTACATGATATATAAAGTAAGGTATCACTCCCACAATGTACATGAGATATAAAGTAAGGTATCTCCCCCACACACTTTGCATAGGGATGGGGATATTGAAGACTTGACTTTGAAACTCCCAAGGATCATGATGCTACCTCTTGGCGTGGGTCTCCAATGTAGTCCTTCTGACCAACATTATTCCAAACCCATTATCTCTTCAAAGAAACATACTCCAACATGGGACCCTCAAACATATTCAAATGAAATTTCGTTCATGAAATGAAATGATGATAACTAAGATTATAATATCTCATGAACCTTTCATGTTCAACTTGGTAAATAAGTCAATGTACATAGGATTCCTTTCTTAAGGTTTTTTGCCCTTTTTTTTTAAATGTCAAAAGTTTTTGTTTTTTATTAATGAATTATGGAAAGAAGTAAAAAATAATATTCTAATTGAAGTAGTGGCCTGGATATCCATGAATGCAAGTTGATTAAATATTCGTTTTGTTAAAAAAAAAAACTATTTGTTTTATGTTATTTTTATTGAGTTAAATTGTTAGTTATGGATTAGCATATAATTTTTGTTATTTGAGTATTTTTTGAATGTGCAAATGGATATAGTATTTTAATTTTTTTTAATGTTATATTAGGATTATATAAACTATAGCTAAATCTTGCAATTTTAACAAATCTCTATTGAATTTTAGACATAATTGACTCGAAAATATGCTAAATCTAAACTTAAAGCATTTAAATTATGATTAAAAAGATATATTACTTAAAATAATTATTATTAAATTATAAAGGAACAAACTTTGATTGTCAATGTTTTGAGTCTTGAACTTTTAATTTATTTATGTATTTTCAAAGAAAAATAACTCTCATTAAAAAAACTAGTCAAGATAATAATTGTTGGTATGTTAAGGCCCGACCCTAACTTCTTTATTCATGTAATAGGCCCAAGGGGCCTTGTAAGAGCCATAATTAGCTAGTTTAGTAAATAACGCCCATAAGTTGTTAACCGCATTAATGATGATTGTAAGTGGTTGACTCGCATTATAAAAAATGGACTAGATTTAGTTAGTTTAATTAAGGATGATGAATAAACATGCCACATATAATAAATAAAGTGGCTAACCCGCATTATGCAAGGGACCACGAGTAGTTAGGGTTTTGAATCTCATGAAACTATATATAGTCCAAGATAGCAAGGGAAGTCTCGTCGAGTATTTTGTAATTGAGATTTGCTTTGCTAGAGGTTGCCCCCTCGATGAGACAAGTGAACATTATTTTCTGCTACTCATAATAAAATATTTCCATCTTGTCTCTTTTTTGGCATTACTTTTATGGTATTTTCTGGCATTATGATGTTATTTGTGGTTTAAGAGAATTACAAGTGGTATCAAAGCACTTTCTCGAGCCAGTCGCACCACCAATTTTAGCAAAAAAAAGTAGGCTAGAGATGTGTTCTCGCATCTTTAAACTACAAAGGTTTGTCGTTACACGCATCAACATGCAGTTGGGGAGGCATACACGTAGGAACTACAAGAGGTGATCACGTCTGTTGGACTCCATTGTAACCCCTATTGGTACCCCTTTGAGTTGTAGCGAACCAGACAACATTTGTACACATACTTCTCTTCCATGTACCTCTGGTATATCAGAAGTCCCCCTAGGTTACCCTGAAACCAACCTTATATAAGTTGTCGGTCGTCTTGCTACTATAATACTCTGAGAAAAACACCCTAGGAGATTACTTGCACGTACCAAGGGTAGTTGGCTAATATAACGAAATGCAAAATTCATCCTCCTTATTTGGTGCTATCAAAGATTGGGTTGAGTACTCTTATTGGACCCATATTGTATATTGTGATCTGTAGGGCCTGACACTCCTTACTACCATAGTTCCCTCAGTTCTTGTTGTTGGTCATCAAATTCCTACAGATTTTGTAGTATCCAGAATTTGGGGGGTTTTTTTTGTCATAATATTGACTAGTTGGGACAGTTGAATTCCTATACATTTTATAGTATCCAGAAATTGGGGTTTCTTCCATTGCAGTATTGATTAATTGGGACAACCAAATTCCTACACATTTTTCAATATCTAGATTTTGGGATTTCGACCGCTACAGTATTGATCAGCTGGGAGTAATACTCCTATTAGAGTATTAAAAAAATTATGGTGGTCCCAAAATTACTCTTGCAAGATACCTAGCCCACCGGATTCAGAACAATGAGACAATCACATTGATACCATTCGCTAGTAAGCCTCCATTTGTCACGCAGTCCCAATTTTTCATAAGTGCTTTCAAGTGACTTAAAACAAAAAAATCCTTGTCTCGCACCCATTGTATCCATACTAATTTTAAGTAAACCAAATTTTTGACTTGGGAAATTGTATGGTAACTATGAGTACTCAACCTAAGGAAAACCTTGAGAAAATAGTTATAGATCTAGAAGCATGCCTCACCACCTCCATCCAAGACACTGTTTCAAAGGCCTTGGAACCCATACAATAGTACATCAAGGCTAAAGACTCCATGGGGGAGGGGAAGAATTCAAATGACCACCTGGAAGGAGAATATCACCACCATCGATATGAGAGGTATCATCATTTCCACGAGGGTCACCAATATTCTAGCAATAAGACACCTAACATTGACATGCAAAAATTTGATGGCCCTAACCTGTTAGTGTGGGTTGCACCAATGGAAAAATATTTTCAACTCAACAATATATGGGATGACGAAACAAAACTACATGTGGGATCTCTTTACTTGGACGAAGAACATTGGCATTGGTGGTAATGGCATTAGAAATCCTACGTAGGAAATCCAACTTGGAGTATATTCTTGATAGCCATTTGTGCACATTTTGAGAGGGACTCTCACTTTTTGGGTCAACTCACTGAGCTCAAACAAACTGGTATAGTCCAGAACTTCACCATGACATTTTAACAACTAGCTATCAATACCTAGGGTCTAGGGGATGCCTTTTATGTGGAATTTTTCATTAGTGGCCTCAAGGAAGACATCAAAGGACATGTTCGAATGCATCAACCCACTGCTTGGTTGGAAGCTTTCCACAAAGCTTTAGATGCAGAAATGACTACTAATGCTTAATCCATCCGTCCATCATTTCCATAAAAGGCATGTCCCAACCTTGCTAGTGGCCCCACCCAAATCATTAAGGTTCAAAAGGTGTCGCTCATGGATACAGCTGAAAGGAGAAGACAAGGGCTATGTTACAATTGTGATGAAAAATATTTACCAGACCATAAATGCAATGAAAAAAAGTTCCAACATATTGACGCTACTGACAATAGCCCATCAGATGAGGTACCATTAGCTAAATTGTTGGGGGAGGAGGAAGTGGAACTTAAAATGGACATTGAAGATGTGACAAATATTACTGCAACACCAGATGAATTGATTATATCACTCCATCCATTATTTGGCATTTCTTCTCTATAAACACCTAAAATCATAGGCTTAATTAAGCATAAAGAAATGATGGTATTGATTGGCAATGACAACACACATAATTTTGTCCAAAAATAGGTAGTTGAGGCAATTCATAGTTTTTTGCGGGAAGTATCCAATTTTCAAATCCTCATAGCTAATGGAGGGGAAGGGGGGGGGGGGCATGCAATGAAAATGAAGTTGTGAGAACATTATGCTCTAGATGGGGGAATATGTTGAATTTCCACAATCTTGGGTCTATGATAGAATCATAGAATCTCTAACGCTACCAAACCAATAATCTCAACAAATCTACTTTTCACAATGGAACAATATAAAGCAGTAAATCATACATGCACAAGTATAGACAAATTTTTCCTAAATATTATACAATAATGTACAACAACCCAATATTCGTTATATTAAACCAACTAAATAATAAAAGAGTCTAGGGCTTCTCATACAAGGGATAATGACCCTAAATTATCCACAAGTATGTGAATACAAGATACATTAACAATCTCATTGCAGTCTCTATGTCGTATCTCATCATGTCGGTCCTTCACTCTCATTGTGCTCTCTAGTGCCTCTTAGTCCATCAAGAGATAACACATAGAGTCTCTAGGAGGGTTTCCACCTATCACTGTTGCAAGTCATTTCTGCTTCAATGATCATGGGTTGATACAATTTGCTCTTCTAGGTTGGCCAACACCTGAGCTCCAATTTTCAAATATAGTAGCTTCTTTCATCCATCAAAAAGCTACAAATTAGGCTCCAATATTCACCCAACCTTCATTTGTCAAGCTCTCGTTATGACTTCTTGTCAAGGGCTACTTTGGGATATCAACGCGCTCCCCTCCACCAGTCCAATGATTCCCAATACTCCACTGCAAGATCTACTCCTAGGAGGGGCTTCTAACCACCAAGTTAAGCCCTCCAAAAGGCTCCCACAGGCTGTTCCAATTATTTCCACACATGGACCATCCAAATAACAACCAACTCAACATTATCCCATCAACAAGTACATGCCTTCATGGGATGAACATTGTTGTAGTTTTGTGGTCTGATTAGGGCACAATAGACCTCCACGTTAGCCCTCCCAATATGCCACCTAGGCTCCTTTATTGATGTGTATGTCCTTCCTTGATGAGATGCTCCTACACAATGGTTGTATGGCCACTTCCCAGCCCTCTGTTCATGCTTTCGAAACTCCAAAAATGGTGAAACGAAACTCAACCTGTTGTACCAGTTAGCTTCCTCAATCAAGGGTCTGTCCACATGAAAGCTTGCCCATAATTTTCATGGTACTTTGGCATTATATCCTACTCAGAATTTAGACCCAAATAGAGAAGAACATCACAAAAACCATGCCCATATTTTTCGTTAGGACTGTGGCCTTCTTCCTGTAGCAACTCGTCCTAATCACAGGTGTCAAAATCACCCAAACAGAGACCTAAACACCTTCGTCCTCCTTCTCTTAAGCTCCACCTATTTCATAGAGAAATCTATGAGTTGATGCACACTTGGATGGATATGAATTGACCTCCAACGTCACTCCTATATATAATATTCCATGTGGTGTTAAAACACAACTTGTGGCACTTCAAATTGTCAAGCTGACCAACCCACAATTTCATTCAAAAATTCATATCTCAAATTCTATAGCTCCAATTTAAGTGATTTCAAAGCGTTGCATTCGCCACGCCATCCTCTATCGCCTCAAATTTTCTCATGCCCATATGTCTCATGGTTTTAGCACAAATCCTTTGGGTGCAAAACCCCAACCTTGGGTTCCAAGCCCACAAGTGACTCTTGTGGTGCTCCACCCTCCAAACCCTGAACCATAAGGCTTGGAGTACCTTCCAAGCTACTCAAAAATCAACACTCCCTCTTAGTGAGGGAGGTACTTCCAATAATAGGAAGTAACTGATCATAATCATCACTACTTGCAACACGCATCCAACTCTTAGTGCTCACCACTACAACAATCCCTATAGCATGAACTACGCCTCTCTCAGAAGTGTCATTGTCACTGGAAGCATCCTTCTTCTTCGTCTTCTCCTATATCACTTTCCAATCCCTCCATGATTCATTTTTTGCAGTTGTAAGAGCACCCTTTCTCCCCACTAACCACACGCTCTTCTTGGCATGTAAAGTCTTCCCTCTGAATCTGCAAGCTCCCGCTAGAACTCAACTCCCTCTGAGTCTCTGGAACCTGTACTTGGCCCTCTAAAGCTTGAACCTACTCCACCTTATTCTTCTTCCCATGATCCATAGGCTTTCCCGTCAGCATGTATAGACCATGCTCTCTAACTCCAAGCACAATACCATCAGAGATAAAGCGTCTCGGCCTAAGTCTTGCCTTCCCATCCTGGAACAAGACCTCAAACCCCTTCTTCTCAGTCATCAAAACTGAGTCCTAGTACAAAAAATACATCCTGGACCCGCATCGGTCGTCTTGTCTTTATCTTAAATGGCACAACTTTTGATCCTCAGATCTCCTTTTGACTCTTGTCACACAAGGCCATGCGCAACTTCAATTTCCATTAAGCAAGAGTTTCAAAAACCTCCTGTGACCCTGTCATATGTTTTTTCGCACCATTGTCCATGTACCATCCATCCTCTCATTGATAGTGCTGTGAGAAATCAGATGTCATAGCAAATTCATCCTCCTCCAACCTCCTGGTGAGAGCATATATATCAACAGAGCTGGAAACACCAACAACCTGCTTCCCTTTTCTCTTCTCATCTCCCTTATTCTTCATCGAACATCTCGATGAAAAATGACCCATCTCGCCACAATTAAATACTTGACTTTACTTAAGTCCTTCTTTTGTTTACCCTTCATTCGTGTTGCAAGTGCCATATCCTTATTTGCTCTCTTTATTGGATGGAGATCCTCGTCTCGCAACTCTTCTTGAATGAAGTCGTCCCACAACCTATTCCAGTATGGAAACTTGTCCCTAGAAATGATCCCTTTGATGAAGGGATTCCCCTCTAGAGTAAACCATTTTAAGGTTGTCCTCACCATATCATTCTCTAAAATAGTCACACTGATGGCAGCAAGATCATCATTGACCTGAGATAATCTCATCAGTTACGAAGTCACTCCTTCACCCTGCCACATCTTGGTGGAATTTAAATTATCCTCTAATACCAGTACTTGGTTCTCATTCTTATTCTAGAAAAAATTCTGAATAGCCATCAACATCTCATGTGCAGTTTTCTTCCTGGAAAAATGAGGTATTATGGGATCCTTCACACCATCTAGGATGATCAATATTTCCCTTGTATCCAAGTCCTCATACACTTCCAAATGCTTTAGGTCAGTTGGCTTCTTGATGCCTTTCTCGAAGAACTCCCAAATCCTGTTGACCTACAAGACCAACTTGATCCTTTCCTTCTATGGACTATAGTTGGAAAACCCCTCCAATCTGTCCTGATACCGAAGACCAGCTTACAACTTTTACATTGTAGTGAGCCCTTCACATATAATGTGACCAACTCTCTCTTAAGTTGTACTTCATTGTGCACTTTGATGATTCATTGCCTTCCAAAGTAGCTAAGACACACTCTGATACCATGTTGAATTTCCACGATATTGGGTATATGATATAATATTGGAATTTATGGCATTACCAAACTAGGAATCTCAACAAATCTACTTTGCACAACGGAAAAATATAAATCAATAAATCATACATGCACAAGTATAATTTTTTTTTCCTAAATATTGTACAATAATGTAAAATAACCCAATATTCATTATATTAAATCAACTGAATAATACAATAGTCTAGGGCTTCCCATACAAGGAATAATGACCCTCAATTATCCACATGTACAAGAATACAAGATACACTGACAATCTTGTTGCAGTCTCTATGTTGTATCTTGTCCTATCTGTCCTTCGCTCCCATTCTTCTCTCTAGTTCCCCTTAGTCCATCAAGAGACAACATATAGAGCCTCAAAGAGAGCTTCCACCTGTTGGTCGGATAAATCGCTCTTGCGGACAAGATCGATCTCCCTAGGGTCAGAAGAAAATCTAGCAACAAACGAACAACTAAGTTTGTCTTTCTCTAAATATATTCGTTTTAAAAATAAATTCCATGAAGGTGTCGATCCTACCTTAGGTCCAAATGCTTATTTGCAGTCGTAGTGCTTCCGTCGCATCAAAATCCTTCTGTCGCAACAAGAGATCTTCCGTCGCAAATAGAGTTCTTTCGTCACAAGAAAGTGTCGTATTTTGTCGCAACAAAGTGTTGTCTTTTGTCGACCTACAATCACAAACAAGAAAATATTAAATATCACCTGTATAAAAAATAATTATAAAACATACCTATCATAGTGATCAAGGAATCTATGAAATAAATGATCAAATGACGGCTTATTGAAATAAACAATCGAACGACAATTTATTGAGAAAAACAAAACTTGATTGTATTAATCTTAAAATAACAGAATAACCTTACAACCTTAGCCTTGATGTTTTAAAGGCCTTATCGGGGTCCGAAGCAGGAGTCTCCTTTACTTTGATAAGTCTTGCACTCTTCCTCCAGGAGCACAAAGAGGTATGTGATCTTTCCTCTCAAAAGCTCAGCAGAAAGAAGTCTAAATCTCAACAACACTTCACCTCAATCACACATAAATCTTGAACTCCAATTCTCAATCTTCAAAATCTAACCCTTTGAGGCTACCCAATGCCTCCTTTTATAGAGCAGATGAGGAGGTTAGGATTCCACCTTTTAAAGGATAGAATCCTCCTTCAAAGGGATAGACTCCTCACATCAAGGGATTAGTTCCTTAAGGTGAGGGATACATGCACCTTATCAAAGCGTACTCATCCCCAAAAAATCTGATCTAGAACCTTCTAGAATTGACCTCAAACCAACTTTTTAACTTTACTTTCTCGCATTTTTGAGTTTGGAGGGGTACGCAGGCAGTATTAAGGAAAACTGCATTCTAGAATGCAGGTAAGCCATGCATTACCTGCGTACCCAAGCCAGGAACGCAGGCAGGCTTCATGTTACATGCGTATCCATTCTTTCAGAGGTTTTTAGGGTTTTTCTTCTTGTTTCAGGGCTTGACATGAGGAGTAAAGGTTGTAATACTTGCAGAGGAGGTATGTATGAGTGTTAATGAGCTCATACAGTTAGTAGAATGTCAAGGTGACAATTTTTAGTGTAACAGATTGCCCCCTAAAGTGCGAAGTCTGAAATAGATGAAGATGAAGTTTGTCATATATGAAGAGTGAAGCACTTTATCATTTCAAGGATCATCCTGTGGACACCCCAGTCGGAACCTGTAAAAACATTCAATGCAAAATATATATGTAATCATATCATCGCTGAGTTAGGCATTCCCATATTCGGTTGCTTTCGACATATGGACTTATTCACGATACGAAATGATTTTAATATTACATCGACAGTATTAAACCCAACTAAGCCGCGACATTAATAATGGACAGCTTGTCAAGAACAACAAACTCTCGCAGCACGGACGGAGGGTGAATCATGAGTCTTGATTTCTGCTTCCCGAACTAGTACGATTCTATCCATGCAATTAAATGTGTAGTCGAACATGGTAGAAACCACTTGTTAGCGGTCAATGATGTAGGCGTTAAGGCGTTAACAAGTGTGAGAGTAACCACCCGGTAATGTCAATGGTTCAGAATATGATGTATTGATGTAATCAGAATATGAATGAATGTTTTGCGAAGTCACACATCACGAAATCATTCGTTCGAAGGTCAATGATGCAACCCGTCATCAAAGGCGAGAAACCTGCCATTAAGGCATGCATATTTCAAGGTACTGACAATTTCTATATCAACTTCCTAGATAATGAGCTGTCGTTGATAGGAAGTGATCCGTCGTAGGCAGACAACAGCATGATGTGATCAGTTTGAAAATCATTTAACAGGCACTCAGGATGATCAGCAGTGATGTTTTGGGTGATGTTTGACCCCAGTTGTCATCCTCTTGAACACATGTGTGCTGAGATGGTTTAAACGATGGTAACTCCATCTTGTAGGAGGCAGGCAAAGGGCTTGATATGTTTGATCTTTGTTCAGCAGGTTTATTCATGGGTGGCTAGACAACAATAGAGAATGAACAGCGTTTTAAGATAATCAAAATGTAACAAACAGGTTCGTTTTCTCTCTTTTCCCCCACCATTTCTGGCAAGTACCTCTTTATTTTTGACAAGCTTGAGGAGGATAACATTTGCTTGTTTATAAGCTCATCCGTCGGATGAGTCCAACTTAGTTTAAGATTCGAACCCTAAGAAGGAGTGGTTTGTTCCTATTTAAAAATTGAATAGGTCCTTTACTGTTAAATTTTAACGAGTCCAATATAGGAGAAACTCGGTGTTTTTCAATTTTAGAGAGTCAGAAGAAAGAACTTAAGAAGACTCCATGGGTGTACTTTTTCGTAAATTTAGTCTCTCAAGCCCAAAAAAGGATAAAATAATGCGGGAGAGAACTCTATTGACCGTAATTAGTCAACGTATACCTTTTTCGTAAATAGTCCATTTCAGTCCGGAAAAGGGGTAAACTTATACTGAAGGGACGATTATTCATTTACTTTAACGAGTTCGAATAATCAAGTACTCGGCAATCTTTTCATTTTTAGAGAGTCTGAAAAGGGCTTAAAAAAGAACTCCAGGGTTTCGCTTTTTTTCAAGTTTTAACGAGTTCGAAAAAGGGATAAAAATGTACTCATGGCTTTCACTTTTTCATAAGTTTTAATGAGTTTGAAAAAGGGATAAAAATATACTCCTGTGGCCGAATTTCAATTTAATTTACGAGCAGGAAAAGACAGAAAGAACTCGGCATTTTCATGTGTTTTAAAAGAAAGAAAGATAGCAAAATAATCTCGGGATTTTCATGAGTTTAATGAGTCTTGAAAATAATAACCGAAATTGACTCAAGATAGGCTTCATTTTTACAAAATCTTGAAACATAGTAAACTGTGCTCGAGAATGGTTTCATTTTTACACAAGCTTGAAACAGAGAGAAAACTGTGCTTGATGCCCCCTAAGCCTAACTGCTAGAGCACATGTCCCCCAGCTTCATTTCATTCAACTAAGTATACTGCTGGTAATTAATAGTTGGATGGAATGAAGGTTCATTTACGAGATCATATGAAAGACCCGACCTAAAACTGTAAGAAAATTATGCAAAAACTAACCTAAATATACGAATTAACATTTACGAGATCTAGTCAAAGACTTGACTCAATTAGGGGAGGATTTGTTTCATTTTTTTTAACGAGCTTGACACAGGAAAAGAACTATGCTCATGGAAACGTGTTTCATTTTTTAACGAGGTTGACACAGTAAAAGGAACTTTCCTCTTGATACACTGATTCATTTTTAACGAGGTTGACACAATAAAAGGATCTTTCCTGATACCTGATTCATTTTTTAACGAGGTTGACTCAGTAACAGGAACCATCCTCATACTCACTGATTCATTTTTTAACGAGGTTGACACAGTAAAAGGAACTATCCTTGGAAACTAATTATTTCTAATCTATTAATCTACTCTCTACAATCTACTTACTGATTCATTTTTTAATGAGGTTGACACAGGAAAAGAACTTTCCTCTTGGAAACTTGTTTCATTTTTTAACGAGCTTTACACAAGAAAAGGAACTATGCTCTCGACTAACTGATTCATTTTTAAATGAGGTTGACACAGTAAAAGGAACTATCCTCACACTCACTGATTCATTTTTTAACGAGGTTGACACAGTAAAAGGAACTATCCTCGGCCTCACTGATTCATTTTTTAACGAGGTTGACACAGTAAAAGGAACTATCCTCAGACTCACTGATTCATTTTTTAACGAGGTTGACACAGTAAAAGGAAATATCCTCGGCCTACTTGATCATGGCTTCCAACTGGAAGAAAGACATGTCAATGGACACACCTTGATCATGGCTTCCAAGAGGTCTTCATCAGAAGTAATAATAGTTCTCTGGAAGGAAAACATGTCAAGGGAATCAAAAGGGATAAGAACATCGTGTTCAAATAATCCTATAGAGTTTTCCATGTCAATTACCGGATCTAAGTTATAGGAAGTTGAGCAAACAGTGAGAGGCTCGCTTACATCGGTAATTGAAAACATGGGACTAGTTGCCACATAATTAACTCGTGGCGGGGTAGATACCACTTTCAAATCAGGAACATTTAGGGGTGTCATATTATTGGTAGGAGAAACAAGACTAGGGAACGAAAGCTGGTCTACAGTCACAATATTGCCATTGTGAGGGAAAGACATCACGTGAAAGAGTGTCGATACTACAGCTTTCATTGCATAGACATAGTCTCACCCAAGGAGTAAATTGAAATCCAAGGGACCTCGAACTACCATAAGATCAATACAAAAAGTTTTACCTTCCAAAGTAATAGAAAACTTAGGAAGGATCCCTAAAGGTTCACTAATGTTTCTGTTAAAAGCTTTCAGATTCTGCGTAATAGGTGTAGGTTTTAACCCTGAACAAAAATTATCTACACACGAATCTTATTACAGAAAATAAACAATAGCGAGAGCATAAAACATAAAACAGATAAACACAGAGATTTTCCCCTGGATCCCAAATCGGGACGACCAGCTTGATTTTTCATTATATTCCTTTTAGTGTTACAACACATATATATACATGCCGAAGCATACATAAACCCCAATCCATTAACCCTGGATTAGAACATAACCATAGTTCCCTTGACCGGATCTACAAAATCCCATGGGTCAAAAACCATTGTACCCCAAAACCATGTGCAAACTCATGCACAAAACATGGGTGGGTCCGCATATGAGTGGGACCGCATACTAAAAAAAATTTCGCGGGGGCGCTGCCCCGGACCCCGACAGGGGGGGCTGCCGCCCCCCCTGTGACCCCCCTGCTGCGCCCGGCGCAACGTACAACGCGTGGGGCTAGTCGTGGAAAGAATATAACACATACCCAACAATAGGTACAAGCTGAGGGGAACCCAAAGCTTTCCAAACAGTTGAGGATAAAATACTAACAGAAGCACCTTCATCTACCTGTGTGCGGTGTATGTCCCTACCACCAAACTTCACAATGATTTGGAAAGGGATGGAGAAAGGAAGACGAGGTTCTGTCAGTCTATTCCAATCAAAGGAAAAGACCTCAGTGCTTGGAGGGGGTTCTGTAGAAACAGGTGAAATGCCCCTCGCCGTAGAAGAATCTGATGTAACAAGAAGAACCTGAGAGGTATGAAGTTCACTCTCTACAGGGAGAATGGGATCGACTGAATGTGAAATCGAATTGACCACTTGATCAACTAATGGACCATCAACCTGAGTGATACGAGTTTCACTCTCCAATGGAAGAGTGGGATCGACTGTACTTGAAATAAGATCAATCACTCCGTCAGTTGACGGTAGGTTGGGAGAAAGTTTACGGTAACCAGTTGGAAATTCTTGCTGTGGAACAGTAAGGTTTTCCAACAATTTTGAGGCTTCATCCATGTGAGGGAAAATGTGAGTTTGATGACTCCCTTTGCATAAATTACAAGGAAACCTAACTTTACCCTTTTTCCCAGGAACCTGACTATCACTGGTTGATGGATCAACGAAAAGTTGATGAGATTTTTCTGACCATACTTCCAAGACCTTAGGAATACCAGGACAATTGATAAGGAAGTGGTCACCCTTACAAAGCCTGCAAGGGTATTTGGGTTTACAATGCATGTTGGAGGTTTCCTCAACACAACTAACACTTACAGCCATGGTTGGTTGGTTGACTTCTTTCTTATCTTGCTTCTTCTTCTTCTTCTTCCCTTTCTTCTTCTTCCTAGCCACCTGGTTACTAGTGTCAAGGATTTTACCAAGCGAAGAGGAAGAAATGGAGGAAGAAATATTAGGCGAAGAAGGTAAAGGGTCAAAAAAAGGTTGGTGATGTTGAGATGGTGAACTCTGTTGAGGTGAAGCATCCGGTTGAGGTGGAACAATTGGAGTATTCGGGGCCAACGAAGTTGAAAATAACCATATCGGTAAACCTATTGTAAATCCAGGTAATGAAAAAGTAGCCATATAAGGAGGACCAACATTTCCAAAGCAAGGAAAAGTACTAGGATTCTCATTAAGAGGGGTTCCTTGGTTGGTAAATTCCAGAACAGTTGCCATTATATTCAACTTAAGTGAATTTTATTAACAATTTAAAACTAAAATTAACAATTCACAATTCACACCTAACAATTAAAATTCACAATTCACACCTATGGTCTCTAAAAGTAAAAACAAACAAATTAACACGCGCTATCAAATCTAGGATTCAAACCACACACAAACAGTAGATTCCTGAACTAAAAACACTAGTTGGTGATGAAATCCAACATCGTAGAATTTTAATGCAGAAATGGCGGTTGGAATAGTTACCTCGACAACCTGCTTAATGAAACAGACTGGCACAAGTTTCTTCACAAAACCATCTCAAGTGAAGAGAACCCCCCAGAGAGTCCAAGTGAGTCTAGTCGACGTCTGCTCCAGGTACAGTGAGATATTTCCTTCACCGTCACCTTAGGAAATAATCTTAAGCTTATGGACACTAAGGTTACCAAAAGTAACAAATAAAACTGGGGGAACAGTCTACGATCTGATTCCACACGCAAGGGCAGAGTAACAAAGTTCAATCCCCTTGAAAGTTCCTTGACATGGTCAATCCGAGGTTTACCGACAAGTGACCCCAGGCTCCTCAATAATGGTTAATCCGAGGTTTACCGTTTGTAATGCGCGCAAAATCTTATATATTTCCCAATGAAACAGAATTGATTGTTTCAAAGGTTCGGACATGATCTCGTGATTGACTTCTTTAAGAGAAGCTTCCCAAATTGTACCAATTACAATTGGATTTATTTCCTACCGAAATATTTATCTACTTGTTTGTTTTTACTATCTTGGAGAGTTAATTACTCCCTACTCCAAGATACTAGCCTAAGCTATGTTGGTGGTAAGAGCCCTAGAAATGTAAAAATTACTAGATGAATTTTATTAAGCGCTGTGTTATTTAGGTTGTTATTACTCAAAAGGGTAAACGGATATGAAACCAATGGTGTTATGACCCGACCCAAAACTGAATGCAATCGAATATGATAATGTAATCTTTTCAATTCGATGAATCCTAAATAAAGTAAGGAGAGAGTTTCCATTCACTTCCAATAATGCAAAGATTGATAAATAAGAGAAAATATAACAAATTCTCTAATGCACCAATTTCATCAAGAAAAACTAACGCAAATCAATTCCAAAACAATTTTATTTTATTTTATTTATTTATTTATTTTTATTTTTTTTTAATTTTGGTGTTTTTAAAACAAGCATAAAAACATCAAATTCAAATCGAAGAAAATTGATCTAAATCTATGATTGATTTTTCAGAATGTAAACTATGCAGTTGTAATCTATGCACAATTCACTTGAAAAATATGCAAATGTAATCTATGCACATTTTTCATTCATATTCTGAAAATGAGAATTCTAATTATGCAAATGTGATCTATGCAAGAGAATTCTCAAACACAAGATGATTCTAATGTAATCTAAGAACCAATCAAGTGTAATTCAAGAAAATAGGGTGAGAGTTCCAAAGATCAAAAACACTCAAAGGCGATTAAAATTCATACACAATTTAGCCCCCCCCCTGGCGAATGAGGGGGATTTTTTTTTTGCCAAAGCAAAAGCAAAAAGATGTAAAATTGTGAAAAGACTGAGACAAACCTCCAAGTAATGACCAAAGGAAATCAAATTAAGAATTTCTCAAAAAAGAGACTCAAAACACCCAATTAACTTAATGGAGATTGATGAGATGAAAAATTGCTGAAAGAAATTCAGAAAAAAGAGATTTTTGACAGAAAAATACAGATCTGGGTAGATGCTAAGAATCCTAAATCAAATCTAAACTAAACTGGAAAAAAGAAATCCAGAGTTTTTCCAAAATTTTAACAGGGTCTGCAGGATCCTATAAGTAACAGGTGCGGTCCCGCACTATTAACTCAAGGAAAGTGCGAAACTGCCCGCACTGTGCAAAATAACAAAGTGCGGTCCCTAGAAAAGTTCAAGAAAAACATAAAAGATTTCAAAATTTTCAAAAACAGAGAAAACCTAAGCTACCCAGGCAGATATCCATCAATCAAAAACCAGGAAATTTTTTCCCTCAAATCAAAATAAAAGAGAACCAAAAACAACAAGTTCTTTCCCCAGTGGAGTCGCCAATTTGTTGGCCAGATAAATCGCTCTTGCGGATAAGATCGATCTCCCTAGTGTCAGAAGAAAATCTAGCAAAAAACGAACAAATAAGTTTGTCTTTCTCTAAATATATTCGTTTTACAAATAAATGCCATGAAGGTGTCGATCCTACCTTAGATCCAAATTCTTATTTGCAGTCGTAGTGCTTCCGTCGCATCAAAATCCTTCTATCGCAATAAGAGATATTCCGTCGCAACAAGAGTTCTTTCGTCACAAGAAAGTGTTGTCTTTCGTCGCAACAAAGTTTTATATTTTGTCGACCTGCAATCACAAACAAGCAAATATTAAGCAACACCTATATAACAAATAATTATAAAACATACCTATCATAGTGATCAAGGAATCTATGAAATAAATGATCAAACGACAACTTATTGAAATAAAATATCGAACGACAATTTATTGAGAAAAACAAAACTTGATTGTATTAATCTTAAAATAGCAGAAGAACCTTACAACCTTAGCCTTGATGTTTGAAAGGCCTTCCCGGGGACCGGAGCAGGAGTCTCCTTTACTTTGATAAGTCTTGCACTCTTCCTCCAGGAGCACAAAGAGGTATGTGATCTTTCCTCTCAAAAGCTCAGCAGAAAGAAGTCTAAATCTCAACAGCACTTCACCTCAATCACACATAAATCTTGAACTCCAATTCTCAATCTCCAAAATCTAACCCTTTGAGGCTACCCAATGCCTCCTTTTATAGAGCAAAGGAGGAGGTTAGGATTCCACCTTTTAAGGGATAGAATCCTCCTTCAAAGGGATAGACTCCTCACATCAAGGGATTAGTTCCTCAAGGTGAGGGATACATGCACCTTATCAAAGCATACTCATCCCCAAAAAATCTCATCTAGAACCTTCTAGAATTGACCTCAAACCAACCACTTTCTGTACGTGAGTTTGGAGGACAAACAATCACATTCTGAGAAAAGCTGTGTCATGTGTTCTAGAACGCGGGTAAACACGCTCGTGCCTCAGCCTTAGCTGGAATATGGAAATGAACCATCACAGCCATGCCCAAGACACTTTCAGAGGTTTTTAGGGTTTTTCTTCTTGTTTCAGGGCTTGACATGAGGAGTAAAGGTTGTAAGACTTGCAGAGGAGGTATGTATGAGTGTTAATGAGCTCATACAGTTAGCAGAATGTCATGGTGACAATTTTTAGTGTAACACCACCTATCACTGTTGCAAGTCACTTTTGCTTCAATGAACACAGGTTGATCCAATATGCTCTTCTAGGTTGGCCAACCCCTTAGATCCAATCTTCCAATCTAGTAGCCTCTTTTGTCCATCAAATAGCTACACATTAGGCTCCAATCTTCACCTAACCTTCAGTTCTCAAGCTCTATTTATGACTGCTTTTCAAGGGCTACTTTGGGCTATTAACACGCTACCCTCCCCTAGTCAAATGATACCTAATACTGCATTGCATGATATGCTCCTAGGAGGGGGTTCTAACCACCAAGTTAAGCCCCCCAAATGGCTTCCACATGCTACTCCAACTTATGTCCACACATGGACCATCCAAATATAAACCAACTCAACACTATCCCATCAACAATTACATACCTTCGTGGGTTGAACACTGATGTAGTTATGTGGTATGATTAGGGCACAATAGACCTCCATGTCATCCCTCACAATATGCCACGTAATCTCCTTTATTGTTGCGACCGTCCTTTCTTTATGAGATGATCCTACACATTGGATTTAGGGCCACTTCATAGTCCTCTGTTCACACTTTCATCCCTTCAAAAATGGTGAAATAGAACTCAACCCGCTATACTAGTTTGCTTCCTCAATCAAGGGTATGTCCACATGAAAACTTGCCCAAAATTTTCACAGTACTTTGGCCTTATCTCCTACTCAGAATTTGGACCCAAATGGAGAAGAACATCACAAAAACCATGCCCATATTTTTCCTCGGGTTTAAAGCCTTCTTCCTGTAGAAAATTGGCCTAATCATAGGTGTCAAACTCACCCAAACAGTGACCTAAACACCTTCTTCCTCCTTCTCTTGAGCTCAACCTATTTCGTAGATAAATCTATGAGTTGATGCACATTTGGATGGATATGAAGTGAAATCCAAAATCCAACATCACTCCTATATATACAATTCCATGTGGTGTTAAAACACAACTTGTGGCACTTCAAATTGTCAAGTCAACCTCGATTTGGTGCCACATTAACCCACAATTTCATTCCAAAATTCATATCTCAAGTTATATAGCTCTAATTTGAGTGATTTTCAAAGCGTTGGATTCGCCACGCCATCCTCTATCACCTCAAATTTTCTCGTGCCCATATGTCTCATGGTTTTGGACCAACTGCTTGGGGTGCAAAATCCCAACCTTGGGTTCCAAGCCCACAAGTGACTCTTGTGGTGCCCCACCCTCTAAAACCTGAACCCTAGGGCTTGGAGTACCTCCCAAGCTACTTAAAAATCAACAGACTATCACCTTAAAAAACACATTTTTTCCATTGATATGGGAGGCTACAACATCGTCCTTGGAGTAAAATGGCTTAGCACACTAGTCCCAATTATGATGGGATTCCAAGAGCTATATATGAGCTTCAATCCAAATCGACACACTCATATGCTTAGGGGCCTCCAGGAAGGCTCTCCTACTATCATCAGCTCACATAGAATGGATAAGCTCTTAAAAAAGGGCCACTATGGAGTAGTTTCTCAATTCAATGCAATCCAAGCCTTGAATCCATCCATGCCACCATTCATACAGATTTGCAACAGGTGTTGGGTAACCACCAACAGGTATTTTAAAAACCCAAGGAGCTACCCCCCTCTCAGGGTGAACATTATAATAACATCTCTTTGATTCCAAGGAGCCATTCGCTAGTTGTTATCCCATACAGCTATCCATTCGCACAAAAGAATGAGATTGAAAATAATATTCAAGAGCTACTAGAATCATGTGTCATTTGTCCTAGCACCAACTCGTATTCATCCTTATCGGTCATGATCTTGAAGAAATATGGGGAGTGGCACATGTATCCTAAATTTAGAGCCCTGAACAAGCTCACCATTAAGGATACGTTTCCCATTCCAGTAGTCGATGATCTCCTTGATGAACTCCATGGCACCCATTTCTTTACCAAGTTGGATATCCATTCGAGCTATCAACAAATCAAAATGAAGGAACCAGACATTCCCAAGATAGCTTTCAGAACCTATGAAGGTCACTATGAATTTTGGTTATGCCCTTTGGTCTCTATAATGCATCGTCCACCTTTCAAAGTCTCATTAATCAACTTATCAATTCATATCTCATAACTTCTTGTCTCAATATTTTTTGATGATATGCTCATCTACGTTAAAACATGGGAAACAAATCTTCAACATGTTGACAAGAAAGTGCACCTTTTGAAGGATAATATGATTATTTGTTAAAGTTTCCAAGGGTTATTTTGGAATGCAAGAGGTGGAGTACTTGGGACACATTATGGGTCGTGAGGTTGTTCAGGTGGATCCCAAAAATATTTAGTAAATGAAAGATTGGCCACAACCTAGGACCTTAAAGGGTTTGCGAGGATTTTTGGGCCTCACGGGTTACTATTGCAAATTTGTCAAAAAATATGGATGCATTGCCAAACCCTTAATGAATCATCTGAATAAAAATGCATTTCTTTGGATAGACACAACTCAATAGGCCTTATTGGATCTCAAACAATCCATGTGCTCCACCCTTGTGTTGGCCCGCCCATATTTCACCAAACCATTTGTGGTCGAATGTGATGCCAGGAACCGACATTAGAGAAGTCTTAACACAAGAAGGTCGACCACTAGCTTTCACAAGCAAACAATTAAGTGGTAGGAATTTGGTTCAATCTACTTATGAGAAGGAGATGATGGAAATCCTACATTTTGTAGACACTTGGAGACCATACTTTCTTGGGAAATATTTCCAGATCAAAACAAATAATCATAGTTTGAATTATTTATTAGAGAAACACTTATCCTCTTCACAAAAAAATAAATGGCTTGCCAAAATGTTGTGATATGACTATGATATAGTTCATATAAAAGGTAGAGACAATGTTGTGGCCAATGCCTTGTCCATACAATTTGAGGAGGATGACACCCTCTTATCCCTATCTTTTCCCATATATTCTTGGATTGAGGAGGCACATAATGAATGGTTTACTCATCCATCTCTTTCCTCAATAATCAAAAGGTTACAAGAGAATCCCAACCCCCTAATGGGTTATACTTGGCAAGAAGATATTATTTGATATAAGGATCATGTGGTTCTCTCCCCTCCCTTCACACTCAAGTCCCGCATCTTATCAGAGATGCACTCCTCACCCAATGTAGGCCATTCTAGATTTTAGGAAACTTATGCTCGTGCATGCCACTCCTTCTTTTGGGTCGGGATGAAATATGACATATTTTACATTTGTAGCTGAATGTGGGGTCTGCCAGTGCAACAAAGGGAAAATAATGAAGACACTAGGAACCTTACAACCCTTGCCACTAAATGCTTATATATGGATGGATGTCTCCATGAAATTAATTACAAGTCTCCCTAAATCAGGAAACAAGTCAGTTATCGTGGTGATAGTTGATCGACTCTCCAAATATGCCCATTTTTGTGCCCTACTACACCCATTCACTTCAACTTTGGTGGCTTATGTTTTCATGGATCAAATTTTCAAACTTCATGGCATGCCTACTGATCTAGGTGGATCCAGAAATAGAAGTGGCCTTGAAAATAGCTCAAAAATAAAAGTCATCAAATGGAAGTGAAACTAGGACCATATCATAGTGCACATTGCCTTGGTTCCAATGGTGCGAATGACACTCAAATCCGAGTTTGTATGCTCAAGTTATAGCTGGTCAAATTTCTATTCAAACTGGGCCAAGTGGCAGTCACTAACGAGGCAACAATTTGGTAGAGTCCCAACGCACGGAAAAAGACGGTTAGAACAAGCGAATTTATCACCAGTTACTTAATTTGTCTAATATCCCTTGTTTTCTGGAGGAAAATAATTATTTATTGGTTCTCTCTCTCTCTCTCTCTATATATATATATATTATTTTTTATTTTTATTTTTATTTAATTATTTATTTTTATGTTTTTTTTTTTTTGGGTGTTGGGGGGGGGGGGGTGGTGGGGTGAGGTGGTGGGCTACCACCCCCCAATAGTCATTGACCAACAGCACATATATAAAAATATATTTAAAGGGGTCGGCAGGCCGCCCCCGACGAACCCACACAACCCCGGTGGAACCGCATTGTACTAACCGCAAAGACCACATTATATGATATGTTAAAACAAAATAACACTATATATAACCAACGGGGATTCAAACTAGAACCACCTCTGAGCTACGCGCCACTACCACCAACGGGCCAATGCCTCACATTGGTGGCTCCACCCACTTTATTATATAAAATCTCAATTCATTTGCTCAGCCAGACCGACGAAGGCGGATGGGTGCATAACCTTAAGCGGCCAGAGGAGTGAAACCATGAGTGAGGGAATATCCAAGATGTTGAAAATATTATGTTAGAGGGCGAGAGGTGCCAGTGTCATAATTTGACAAGATTATAGTAAAATTTTCACATTTTCATGCTAGGAATCAAACCGTGCAGTTCGTTTCTCCAATTGAGGTCTGCATTTTCAAGCCATCATCTGAATTGGAGGTATAAGGGTCATTTTTTTTTAAGTTGCTTGTAACTGATTTCTTTATTGCCACTTAATGAATGAAGGCCTCCCCACTTTGAGCAGGGACCAGAGACGTAGCTGGAATTGGGTGAACTTTGTAATCAAATAATTTTTGTGCCTTTTATCTCATGGTTTCTTTATGATTTCTGTTTCTTTTTCATGTGTTAAGTTACTTGGTTAATATGCTCTTTTATATGCAATTTTGTATGCATCCTTGAAGTTAAAAGATCTGGATCAAGTTTGGTATCAGAGCAGGTCTTCTTGATGTGAGTTGTATGAGTGAATGCTAACCAGGAAAAATCTCCAAAAAGGTGAAGGAAAACTCAAATCATTTGATCCCAAAGCAGGGAGTGCAATAATAAGATGAAACATGGAAGATGAGGATGCACGAGCAAAAGAAGAGCGAAATTATAGCAAGATATTCTTCACCATGGCAAAGAAAGTTTAAAAGTTGTTTGCAGAATATGAGAAGACAATCAGGCATGAGAAGAAGATCCTGAGGATCATGCATCAACACACAATGGAGGTGGAGGAGGAGAGCCTCCCCCCTCTCCATCCACCAGTGACAATTCTTCTTCTTCCTCTTCTCATCATTCTAACACGCATCATAGAAATGAAACTAAGAAACCATTTTTTAAGCTAGATGTAAAGTTTTGTTCTCCCACATATAATGGAGAACATAATGTAGAGAAACTAAAAAAATGAATTAGACAGATGGAGGCTTATTACCAGATTCAACAGATCAAGGAAAATGAGGCCAAGAACCAGTTAGTATATCTTCGACTAAGTGGCACTACTCTCGTTTGGTGGGAGAGCAAGTTGCAGAAAGGAAGTAAAGACTTGCGTAATATCCTTTCTTCTTGGTCCAGTTTTGTTTTTGCATTAAAATATCAATTTTATCCTTTGGGTTATTGAGAAAAGGCTTTAATGGAATGGAAATATTTGATACAAGGAAAGGGTCAAAATGTACAAAGCTTCACAGAAGAGTTTAGAAAACAAGCTTTGAATTTGGGCATTCCACTTGATTCACCTAAAACTATAACAAAATATATTGGTGTGTTACATAGTTACATCAAACATTCTTTGTTATTATTTGAGCCTACTACTATTGATGTGGTCAGTGTGAAGGCCATTCACCTTAAAATCAGGGGCAAGAATGAAAAATAAGATCAGTCAAAGAAATCATCTTTCAAACCTCATAATGGCAAGTTCAAAGTAAAATGAAAGGGAAAGGACAAGAAGTAAAGTACAACCAAGAAGGAGGAAGGAGAAAAGCCATCTTGCACACATTACAGGAAGGAAGGCCATGATTATGAACATTGTTGGAAGTTTCATCCAGAGTTGAAACCAAAGATATTTGGTGGGAGGAACAAGAAAAATATGGTGGCAACCTTACAACAAGACCATGGATCCAATTGCAGTGACGAGACATAGATCACAATAGTGGGCATACAAGGTAACCTTTCTCTTCATTCTAATGAAGATTCTGAATTACATGCAATTACAAGTTCTTTGAATGAGTCTCTTTTTAATGAATGAAAGAGGATTGAGTTGTTCCACATTAGAATCATAATGAAACATACTAAACTGGAAACCTTGTTTGATCCGAGATCACAAGTAAATTTGATTTCAAAATCCCTGGTTAAGAAATTGGGATTAGAAACCAAGCCTCATCTAAAACCTTAACCTCTTGGTTGGGTGTGTGATAAAGCCAAATTACATGTAACCAAACAGTGTAAGTCTATATTTTTTTATTGCATCCAAACTAGTAGTCGAGGTTGATCTTGATGTTGTAAGTTTGGATGTTTGAGGCATGGTATTGGGGAGTCCATATTTGTATGACACGAAAGAATTTTTCTTTTGAAATGAAAACAATTATCATCTCATGAAATATGAGATGGAATATATTGTTAGATCTCATCATACCAAAGTTAGTGCCAGTGTTGTAGGTGCATGTTAGATGAAGATGTTGGTGAATTCCAGCAATGGGTGCATGCTCATGGTTTCTAGAGCAAAAGGTGCAGAGACATCTGATGCTTTCCAAGGTTGTGATCCCACTCATAAAAAGGAATTGTACGAAATTGTTTCTAACTATGATGGGATTTTTCAAGAACCAAGTGGGTTGTCTCCAAAGCGTGAGATCCAACATGAGAATCACTTGCAGTAGGATGCTCCTTTACCCAACATTGGTATGTACAGGTTGTCATCCATTGAGATGGAGGAGATAAAGAAGTAGGTGCATGAATTGTTGAACCAAGGGGTCATAAGACCAAGTTCTTCTCCATGTTTTTCACCTATTGTGTTTGTGCCAAAGAAGGACGACACATGGAGGATGTGTGTGGAATAAAAAGCACTCAAAAAAATAATGGTGAAGAATCAGGTACCTCTCCCCCACATTGATGATTTATTAGATCAATTGAAAAATGTTGTCTTTTTCACAAAATTGGACTAGCGTAGTGGCTATCATCAGGTCAGGATTGCAGAACAGTTTGTGTGGAAGACTACATTCAAAACCAAGCAGGGCTTGTTTGAATGGTTGGTGATGCCATTCAGACTATGCAATGCTCCGACCACATTCAAGAGGGCGATGAATGATATTTTCATGCCTTTTCTTGATGATTTTGTACTTTTGTATATTGATGACATTTTTGTTTACAATAGGACATGGGATGATCATGTGATTCATGTTAAAAAGGTGTTTGATGTTTTGCAAAAAGAAAAATTGTATGTCAAACTGTCGAAGCATGAATTTGGTAAGACCTCTTTGGTTTAATTAGGTCACATTATCGGTGGTGGATAATTGAAAATAGATCCTTCTAAAATTTATGTGATTTTAAAGTGGCCTAAACCCACCAATGTTACAAAGGTTCGTATCTTTTTGGGTACAGTACAATACTGGAGAAGGTTGATTTCAAAATTATTCATCATTGCATCCCCTTTACATGCATTGATGAGCATGAAGAAAACATTTTAGTGGGGAGGAAAGCAGCAGAAAGCCTTTGATACACTAAAAGAGAAGATACATGTTGCACCATTTTTGGACTTACCAAACCTCCAAAAGCCTTTTGAAATCGAGACAGATGCCATTGGATACGCCATGGGAGCAGTATTGATGCAACAAAGGAAACCTATGTGTTACAATTTGGTGAAATTCTCCAAAGATGTTGTGAATTATCCAACATATGACAAGGAGGTGTATGCCTTGGTTCAAAGCATGAATAAGTGGAAGCACTACATGATCGACAAGGAGACCATCATTCACACAGATCACCAACCTTCGCAGTACCTTCAGTTGTAGACCAAGATTCAACAATCATGTCATTTCAGATGGATGTGATTCCTCCAGCGGTTTCACTTGGTAATAAAATACAAGAAGGGAACCAACAACAAAGTGGAAAATATGCTTTCTCGCCCTCCTATTTTGCATTTATAGTTTTGCAAAATGCCTCTTTATATTTTGAAATTTATGTTGAACAGTATGATGATGATGATGATTTTATGGAGATTTATGAAAAACTGACACATGGATCGCAGGTGGATAATTATCACTTGCAGGGAAAATTGTTGTACCATCTTGGAAAACTTTGTAGTCCCACCAATGAAAGGATACATGTCATCAGAGAGGCACATACCTCTCTTATGTCAGGTCATTTTGGTGTAGAAAATAATTTGTGTCATTTATAGAGGTTTTGTTATTGGTCTCACATGAAAAATGTTGTGAATCGATATGTAAAGGGATGTGTGTCGTGTTGAGTTTGAAATCTCTCTAATAGAAAATTAGGGCTCTACACACCACTCCATGTTCCAAGTCATCCATGGGAAAGAGTGTCAATGGATTTTGTAGGCAGTTTAACTTTGCCTAGGAGAGGTCATGACTATTTGTATGTCAATGTGGATAGATTTAGAAAAATGTGTGTATTAATGCCTTGTAAAAAGCAGGTCACTAAAGAGAATACTGCTCTTCTCTTCTTCCAATTTGTATGGGTCCACTTTCGGATGCCCGTATCCATTGCATCTGATCAATAATCTCACTTTCTTGGAGATTTTTGGACGAGTTTATGGAGAATGATGGACTTCAAGTTGAAGAAGAGCACGAAATTTCATCTGTAGACTAACAAACAAACATAGGTTGTCAACCACACAATGATACATTTACTCGAAGGCTATTCTGGCAAGCATCCCAGGTTGTGGGAAGAGTAGCTTCCTTATGTACAACATGCATACAATTGGGAAGTGCATTCATCCACTCAGAGCTCATCGTTCAAGACATTCTTTGGATATTTTCCAAAGGATCCTTTAGACACGGTCTTTGGGAGAGATGAAGATTCCATTGGATAAGAGGATAGGGACAAAGCACGAAAGTTCATTCAGTGGATATAGATGATTCACCAAGAAATGCAGGAGCAATTGGAGAAAATTCAAGCTCGACATGACAAGCACCGATTCGATCACCAATTCCAAGTTGGGGACAAATTGTGGATCGACATAAACAGAGACATAATGAAAGGGGAAGGAAAGAAGTTGAGACCAATCTAATATTGCCCATTCACCATATTAGAGAATATTGGAGACAATGATTTTCATCTCGATTTTCCAGCATACATGCATATGTACTTAGTGGTGAACGTTGAAAATTTGAAGCTTTATGAGCCCCCACTGATCATGGACACCAACGAGGTTGGATAGGTTCCTACAATGGAAGATGTTTCACCTGAATACTTGGAAAATCTACCAGAGGACATCATTCTTAACATAAATACTAGGACTTCACGACGGGGAGACATGGAGTACCTTCGTATTGGTTTCAAAGGAATGCATCCAAGTAAGTTTCGATGGATGGTGATCCAATGGATTAGTAAAGTGCTCAAAATTCAAAGTGTTCAAAAGTGCTGGAAATGAGTGCCAAAATTTATATCTAGTCACCCTGAATCCAATTCAATTCAAATCACTCAAAACCAATATTGTATGCTCTTGATATTGCATTCTGACCTTTTTACTAAACAACTAAAAATTTTGCAGGTTGGTCAAGTACACCAAATGGGCAGTCTGTACACTGACTGGGCATGGTGACTAGGCAATTAACTGTGTTTTTTTTGGGGCCAATGGTGGGCTACCAAGTGGCCTCACCGCATTGGTTGAAATTTCATTACATTTAATTGGTTGGTTTGTTGTTGTGAGGTCGTTGAATGAATGGATACCACATGGGTCAATGGGTGGCCGCCACATGGGCTCCCAACATTGGTGTAAAATTTTATTGTATCGGCTGAACTGCCTCATAGGATTCGAACTCATGACCTTCGGGGTGGAAACACAGCTTGCTACTGCCATGCCACCAATGTTTCTTATTAACTATGGTGCACATGACGTATTTAAACTTTCATCATTTCAACGTTGGGGGACAGGGCCTGGGTTAACCCTTGGTCCCCGGTCCACCCATACCCATGAGACCGTATGTGGGCATCAAGGGCACGAGGTTAACCCTTACCCCAAGCCACAATTACATACCACAGTCAAGGAGCATGGTTGGAGGTTAAAATTCTTGGCGCGGAGTCAAACACTACCACTATTTAAACAAATGTTAGCATGATTGCAAGTAGGTTTGAACTCCGTTGGAACCACCATTCATTACCATAGTTCAACCAACGGTAATGGAGTGGGGTTAGATTTTATGGTTTTGGTGCGCAATTTTAAAACGCAGCCACAGTTTCGCCACCAAACCAAAATTAGCACGACAGATAAATAGTTGGCGTGCATTTTAAATGACTCAGATCCAATGACGATAGCTGCATCACGTGGCCTCCGATTATCTTCTCACGCATTTTATTGGACATTTAAAACTAGCGATAATTTGCATCCAATCCAGCGTGAATCTCACCGGTGCTGGGTGAAATTGTCACCCACTATTGCTGAAAATGGCATAAATTCTAGGATGCTTTGTAGATGGTTGCGGATTGTAGAACAATTAGTAGAAAATTTTCACTAGAGCACAACTTCTTGAGTTTTTGACCAAATCGAGTGCAGAAAGAGCCCGACTAGGGATTTTTGGCTGCTATGGGGCCATTGAAGACATCATTTTTTCATTATGAGAAATGCAAATCCATGTAAACACATATTTGAGCACATAATGAAAGAGGCCCAACATTGGAAGCTGGACCAGGAGATGTAGCCTAGGAGGGGTGAGCTCCTTCATCATTTTGTTGTATTGTGTTTGTGTTTATGGTATTATTGTCTCTATTTTATGTTTCAAAATTGAGTTTAAACAATTAATTTATGTGTTATTTTAACTTACCTAATTGCATAAAATACATAAAATTTCACTTGGAAATTTCATCAAACCTTCAAGTTTTCAAATATAGATAAGTTTGGTATATGAGCTTAGGTTCTTTGGTTGTGTTGAAGGTTTAATTCCGTTTCAAGTGTTTTTTGATGCTTACAAGGTTGAAGCTCAAAAGAGGAGAAGGAAATCTTGTGGTAGCAAGTCCTCAAGCTAGTTCAAGGAGAGCACATTTGCCACAATATTCACCACAAGTTTCACGTCGTGTCACCAAAGGGCTCACTAGTCATGGCACATGAAGGAGAGCCTAACAATATTATTGAGGATGAGAAGTCTTTCAAAAAAATTCTTTATGAGGAAAGGAACTCAAGGTTGTATGGTGAGAGCTCAAATCCTCCAAAGGGAAATAGAGACAAACCTCCAAAAGGGAATGGAGGAAATGGTGATAAAATACCTCTACCTCCACCTTTCTCCTCACCTTCATATTCAGCGTCATCATATTCTACATCAACCCCTTCATAAACACCTCCACATTCTCCAAAGGGACATGGCAAAACTCCATTTTTAAAACTTGATGAATTGCCTATGTATAATGGGGAGGTAGATGCTGAGAAATTAGATAATTAGGTTCGTAAACTTGAGGTGTATTGCAGGATACAAAGGATCAAATATGATGGGACCAAGATTCATCTTGCTTCTTTAAGGTTGGAAAGTGGAACACTCATTTGGTGGGAAGCCAAAACTCAAGAGGACATGAATAAACATGGTAAGGTTTTATCCTCTTGGCTTGATTTTGTGGTTGCATTAAGAAGACAGTTTTATCCTTTAGCATACATGGAAAAAGCTATAATGTATTGGAAAAAATTTAGGCAAGCAAATGGTCAGAGTGTGCAAAGATATACTCAAGAATTTAGGAAAAGAGCTTTGATTTTGGGTGTAGATTTATCCTCACAAGACACTTTACTCAAATACATTGGAGGTTTACATAGTTAATTGAGATGCACTATTCTCATGTTTAACCCTACAAATATAGATGAAGTTTGTGTACATGAAACACATTTAGAAGCAAGAGGGAAGGATGTTTCTAAAGAAACTAGGGAGAAATCATTTGATTCTGGAGACAAAGGAAAAGGGAAAAATAATGCTTCCATTGAAGGAGGAAAAACTATAACGAATGAGAAGATGTGATGAAGACCACTATTGGAAAATTCATCCCAAGATGAGACCCAAAAAATTTAACAACAAGGAGAAAGAAAAGGTTGTTGCAACTATACAACAAGATTTAGGATCTGATTCTAGGGATGAAACAAAGATTACAACCATGGGATTGAAAGGTAAGGACACCATTGCAAGTACTAGTTCTTCAAATAACGTCAATGAAACTTAAATTGAAAAGGAAAGAATAAAGATTTTCCATATTAGAGTTATCTCAAAACATAACAAAATAGATACTCTATTTGATAGTGAATCACAAGCAAACCTCATTTCAGAAAACATTGTCATGAAACTAAATTTGGAAACAGAAGACTATTCATCTCTAAACATTGTCCTTTGGATTTTCTAGGCTATGAACTACAGTCAGAAATGAGCATATATTTTCCATCACTAGAAGCTTCAATGATGAGGTAGAAGTTGAAACATACAACTTGAACCTGTAGTTTGGGAATCCCATATCTATGTAGATAGGAAAGCCATTTTTCATTATCGTTATTTGTGGCTTCATTGAATCATTTCAGATATTTCAAAATATTTTATATATATCATTGTTTGCATCATTTCTAAAAATAACATCTTTAAAAATGATTTTGATTTGTATGTTGAAACATTAACATTGTGTTTCAGAAAGATGTGTAAGGTGGTCCTGTTAGCCACCTATAAAAATTTGTCATATCAAATGGTGGCTAAATCATGTTTTAAGCCTTCAGAAAGTAATTTTTATGCCAGGTGGTGGTTTCATGAGATATGGACAACAGTATATGAGGAACAAATAATTATATTGCTCTTGGTGACTGTGGACTCTATTAAAAATCATTTGTCATTTACAAGGAGAAGAACATCAAAAACATCATTTTCCTCATTTTATTTTGTCTCATTGTTCTTCCTTCATCCATAAACCCTTCAGCATCTCATTCCTTTGCGTTTCCTTTGCTTTGTGAGTCAGCAGGTTGGCTCATATGGCTCCTCAGACCATGGATAACAGAATAAATGTGGGCAGCAGTGTTTGGTGGTGTCAGCCTCTTCTGCCCTCGACCACAGGCCCTTGTACCTGCAAACAGAGCCGTAACCCACAATTAAGCCCCTTTTTCTGAATCGCAATCGGGGTTTTCTATTGCCTTGTTACCTTTTGCTTTTAAAAAAGCTGCGCCAACGATTGATATTTCTTATAAAACCGAGCTTTTCAAATGATGTTCATCAATACGTTCTGAGTCCCTATCAATGAATGATGAACCGATGAATCCGTATAATCATCCTGATTCTTTATTTGTTCTTTTCTTCTCTTGAGAGTGTGATCTGTGATCGTTCATAATAATTGAATATATTACTGTTTGTGGAAGTATCGGAATCCTCATATCCATTCAGTACATTGTGTGTCAGTCATAATAATCTTCTTTGTCAATTTGGTTAAGATCGATGGCTACATTTCAATCGCATCGCAAAATTTCTTCATTGTGTTCCCCTTTCCCTCCTGGAACGACGACCATTTGTGATGGTGACTCCTAATGATGAATCTATAGAGCGAATGATAATTCAATAATACTCACCTTACGGAGTTCTCAGCGACAGTGAGCTAATCGACAGATATCAGAATCTAAAGGTCGCGTAATAATAAAAGAATGGCCGCCTTATTCTCTTTCACAACGGTGGTGCAACATGGTTTCGGTGGTTTCAATGCGGGCCGTCGAACCCACAAAATGACAGCGACGGATAATAAAACTCACCATATTTCTCCACATTTTTTCCCTCGGAATTAACTCTCTGACATGGACCGACTCCCCAGTTCACGGTCGATATATAATCGCATCCTGAACAACAACCATCCCTCCTCCAGAAGCTGATTGGCGATCCTGTGATCACATACGGGCGGTTAATTTGCCGATCTAACGGTCCGGATAAAACCACAATTTCTGCACTATATGTTATAAAGTCGCAATTTAAAATCTTAAGGAATCACGGGTGATCTCTGACAGATCGGCCGGTCCACCTTGCAATCTGCCGCCGACCCCATCTAGTGAGCCATTCAGTTGAGACGTTTTGGCTGTGTCGTCTTGAGTCTCAGCTCGTCCATAATTCAGCACGGTGGATATAGGCTCATTTGGGACCTGCTCGCCATATCTCATAACAAATCCGTTCTGTTTTCATCCAACGACCCAGATCAAAACTGCCTTGACCCTGCCCCCCTTCTTCTGCCCATGCAACTCGTCTTATCGCGCTGTCATCTCCACCGTTGGATCTTCCCACCTTTCATCTGACGGCCAAGAATCCATATCGCGTAAATTTTGAGTCCGAAAGTTAACTCTTAGAAATTACGCGATATGGGCAGTTTCTAAAGGACACGTGTCGGCCAGGGACCCATATCGCGTTTTTTTTGGGAAATTTTGAAAACCGCCTTTGAGCAGCGCAACACTAGTGGTTTTTGTAGCCGAAACCACCATTCCCATTTCCATTACATTTTCTTATAATAAATCTCCGCCGTTGATCTCTGAGATCTAACGGTCCCAGTTTAATCTCGCCATTTAGACCATTGCACTCCACCGTTCTTCCAAAGCACTTTATAAATAAATCTCCGCTGTTGATATCTGTTGGCTAATCCAATCCGATGGCCTAAAATCATTCGGAAACCCCAAATTTCATTTAACCCCATTTCCCTTCCGCCTAAGGTTTTTCGCCCATTTCCTTTGTAAATTCCTCCATTTCATTATAAAGTCAGCCCCTCTACGTTATATAATCCCGATTGATCTCGGCCGTTGATCTTTGCAGATTAACGACCCAGATTTAATCTAACCACCGTTTATCCAAATGCCTCCCCATCTGATCCTAGCAAGCAATCCTCGCCATTGGTGGCTTTCTTCCGACAGTCATGATCTAACCTAAACCTCTGAAGCAGTTTAAACCTATCCTCACAGGATTTTCTTAATTTTTCTTTGTTTGTGCAGGTTTTAATGGTTTTTCCATTATTTTAAAAAGAAAATCAAAGGCCGAGGATGATGATTCCTCATGCCATTATTCATGAAGGGATCATTCTGTAGGGTTTCACATCATGATTTACCGGTGCCTCATGAACACTGGCGACATTATAAAACCCTTTGTAACGCCTGCGCACCAACAAAACACAACAGACATTAATCAAACAAAGAGTATCAGTGTTAAAGGATAAAAGCACAACAGAGTTGGAGAATTAAAGATTATTAACACAGTTTTAAGGGATTACGGCCTAAATTCGACTATCAAAAGCCTAATCCACATAATTGAAGATAGTTTGAAGACCCGAAGACATAGATTACGCAAAATTAGGCCTGAAACACAGATCAAAAGAAAATTAGCCGTGTTTTAGGTTAAAACAATAATATCTATTAGTCCGGGAAAGCCTCCACTGCCACATCAGAGGCTAATTGAATCCTCTCCTGCTACCAAAAAGACACCTGCAGCCTCAAAGTAATCAAAGAAGGCCAAGTAATTTCCAGAATAGAAGATGTTAGCATAAAGACAGCTGAATAGTTATTTCAAATCAAAGAAACTTATTACAACTGTCAGCAAAGTTATTACAAGGATAAGAAATAGCCTTAAAAGTCAAATATTTTAATCCACTAAGCCTCGAAAGCAGAACAGAGTTATGAAACAGAGCTATAGATCGAATGCATTCTTGCCTTATGCCTTGCATGGTTTTCAAGGCTAGGAGTTGCATTAACTGTAGAATTTATGATACTTGAACCCTAGAAAATCTTCCACCTCCTCATTTTTCCTATAAAATCTTCGTGAGGAACACATTGTAAGTGTTGGTTGCTAGACTTTGATATAATACTTGTGCTTGAAACTTTCTACATGTAAATAGTTTTCAGAAGCTCTTGAAGCTCTGTTTGTGATCAAATAAGTTAGGCTGAGAAGAGAAGATGATTGTTGTACTGAAATGTTGGACTTGAAGTATGTAACTGGATTGACATCAATATACAAGCTGTTTCTTGGGATCCTGGTCTATATTCATTGGTGAAGTAATTCTTACTGTGTTATTGTTTTCCTTTCATGTATGACATTTTGTTCATTTATTCTCTGATAAAGAACAACAAATATAGAGCTAGGATTTACTGTCAAAAATACCCTACTCTAACTGATAAGCTTTATCTTAATGTTTTCCTCCAAATTGTGTATTTAAGAATGACTTAAGTTAAGTGTAAACATTATCAAGGAATGTTGGTTTGTCCCTGTCTTGATGTGCAAAGCTTGAAAGGAAGTTATTGAATGATATTTTCATTATATGCTTAGTAGAGTTAGACTAGAAAAGTTTATGGTTCACCCTGTCTTCTAGTTTCTTTCTCCAAAGGTTGTTCTGAAAGTTTCCCTAAGAGTATGCTGAAAGCAGGCTTAGATTTAAAAGTATCTTGCTTGATCTTAAGCTGCACTTTGTTTTCTTATCTGTTTTCATCCTTTCCGAAAGTAGTCATGTGGATTGCTGGATTGTTTGTCTGATAAGTTAGCTTTAATACAAGCTTGTCCAAAGAAGTTTGTGGTTAGCCCTGTCCTTTGGTTGGTTTCAAACAGTTGCTTAAAAGGCTTTTCTTGTTTGGAAAGTTGATAAATCCTTGTCAAAATTATTGACTTTTTCCACCTTTTCAACACTCTTATTGTTCCATTCCATCATTTAATCTAAAGGATCTTTTGATATAGATGACTTGCCCCTTGGACCACTCTTGAAATTGTTGCACAATTAAACCCTTTTATGACTCCATAACCCAATGGACTAAAACCAGTTTCATATCTATCCTATTAGCCAAATCTTTTTTTGATTGTTTACATCTTCACCCCTTTGAAAATCTTTCATTTTAGGACTTTCCACTCAACTAAAAATCATGCTCAACCATCCAAAACCAAACAAAAACCCTTTTTCTTCATAACTAGCCTAATATCATACCCAAAAGCCTTAAAGATAAACCAATCTTTGCACTTATAAGAGAGATCCCTCTTTGGATTCAGGAGGGATAGATCCTAGAATCCCAAAGTGGTTCCAATGTTGTCTCTACAGCTTTAGTCTTGCCAATCTGCTAAAATTACAAATGCCTAACATTTCTGGCGACTTCGCTAGGGAACTCTGAGTCAAATTTCATCTTAGACATCCTTAGAACCTAAAAAACCCCTTGAGTACAAGTAGCCCTCTTCAAGCACTACCAAAAAAATGGTAATCATGATAAAAATTATTTGAGTTAGTGAAAAACTAAGGAAACCTTAGGATTCTCATAAGAGCTTATCAAACCTTGAAGGATCAACTAACTTAGCCATAAGAGTAAATTTTCTATGTCTCATCACTGTAGGTAAGTGTTGAAACAGATTTAGGATAATTTTAGAACCCATAGGACTGAAAAACTCAGAAAACCCAAAAATATGTCAGATTGGTATTCAAATAAACATGGTTGTGGACCATAAAACATTTTACCTCCAAAAGAGCTAAAAACTTCCACCTGGTGACTCCACGATCCTAAACATACCTTAAGACTGCATGGGAAACCCATTATCATCATAACACCATATAACTCAGTTAAGAGGACTTTAGGATTAAAGTTTTCTTCTTTAAAAGATCAGTTAGCCTCTTAAATACTGTCATATCTGGTTAGACGTTTCTTGTTTAGTTGGGTCTGAAAAACATAGCACAGTGGCTCCTAGACAGATTCATACTAGAGCCTACCCTAACCCAAATCCCTCTGAGATAGTTGATAACCCTGAAATAATCCTTAGGAAGTATCTTGAGGCTAAATCTTCAACTGTTTTCAGATCACCCCATAGAGGTAATTCTGTTCCTAAAAACCTTGCAACTCTACAACAATCACAAGTTGACTTAAGAAATCCATTTAGAACTAGGTCACTTGATGATATAGATCAGCTAGATTCAGAGTCTTCACTTTCATCCCTAGATCAAAGTGAACATCCCGGTAGTAGAGAAACTACACCACTCGATATACATTTCCTTCACAATTTTGGTTTCTCTCATCCAAGATCAGCTCAAAAATCTCTTGCTGGTCCATCCACTTCTGCTACCCATACACCCATTGTCAAAAACACCCTACTTCAGCCCACTTTCACTCTTGTTAATCCACCCCCTGTAAATCCACCTCCACCTCCTATCATGGCAACATGGTATGCCCCCCTCGGTACTTCCTTTACCCTTAGTCAATCTTCCACAGGACTATCAGTCCAAGATACCATTGTATGATGCCAGTGGTGTCACTACTGCTTCACAACATGTGGATAAGATGAATGACTACTTTGACAGAAATGAGATTGATGATGAAATGTCAAACTTAGATTATTTGCTCAAAGTTTAGGGGGAGAAGCAAGAAAATGGTTTAAAGGCTTAACCCCTCACAGTATCAATGACCTTCAAGCCTTCCTTCAGTTATTCTTAAACAAATGGGAAGTTAAGAAAAACCCTCTCCAAATACTTTCGGACTACAAGAATCTCCAAAGAAACACTGGGGAAAGTGTTCAAGCTTATTGCACTAGGTTCAACAGTGTTTATAATTCCCTTCTCCAAGACTTAAAACCTCCACAAGGCTCAGATTTAAACAAGTTTCCTGAAGGATTCGATCCTGAAATGGCTTATCAGCTGAGGGAGAGAGATCCTTTGACTCTTGAAGATATGCAAAAAGGAGCTCTTTCTGTGGAAGTTAATCTAATGGAGAAGAGAGCAAGAATGAGGAATGAGAAGAAAGTGCCCTTTAGAGAGGAATATACACTTTCCACATCTAGCTCAAAGATGGAAAAAATGATGGAAGAAATGATGAAAAAGATGAGCATACTTGAGAGAGCACAAGCTAGTCAAAACCAATCTGCTCCTTAGAACAGAAATCAAAATCAAAATCAGAATTTTAGGAGAAACCAACCTCAGAATAGACCAAGGGAGGATGATCAACAGATTACACCTCCTTTTCACCAAAACTATGTGAGTGAGGTTGAAGAAACAATTGAACAAATAGAGGAAGATGACATAAACATGTTGGGAGTAGACAATGATACTTTTGATGTTCATTATAATAGAAAACAAGGTCTTTACACACCTTATGATGATAAAAGACCAGAGGATGAATATTACTATCAAGAGCTGGAAAATGTTATCATAGAAACTCCAAAAGAGTATGATCTTATAAGTAAAAAGAATCTGGAAACTCCCATAAGTAAAAACTCTGACAATTCTACAAAAAAAAACCTTGTAAATAAACCCAAAATTGCAAAATAGAAAGATAAAACAGTGGCTGGAAATTTTGATAAAAACAAAGAGAAAGGCACTCAAATTAATGAAAAACAGAGTGCAGATCTTAGCAACATTAGCACTTCAGCTAGTGCTCATGTTAAAACAATTTTGACCAATGTAAATAGAGGAAACGATCAAACAGATTTTGCTGATAGAGTGGTAGTTAATAAGGCTGAAATAAGCATTTTAGAAAATTAGATGCCTTTTAGTTTGGAGCAGGAAATTTCCAAAATCAAAATCTATGTTCCTTTCATTGAATTAGCTACCCAAGATGTGTATAGATCCAAAATTTTGAAGGCTTTTAACATAGAGCAGAATAATGACACTGTCAATCTTAATGATGACCAACCAGAGCTCATATTTGGTCCTAAGATTGAGGGTAAATATCAAGAAGGACCTGTTCCTCCTTTTTACGTTAGTTTAAAGATTCATGACAAAATTTTACACAACGCTGTGCATGATTCAGGGGCCTCTCATAACTTAATGCCAAAAGCTGTAATGGAGAGCCTAGGCCTTGAAATCACCAGACCATACAAAGATCTTTAATCCTTTGACTCAAGCAAAGTGAAATGTTTAGGTTTGATCAAAGATCTTTGTGTAAACTTAGCACAAATTCCAGCCAAGTGTTTAGTTATGGATATTGTAGTGGCTGATGTACCCCAAAAATATGGTATGCTGTTATCAAGATCTTGGGGAGCTAAGTTACAAGGAACTATGCAAATGGATATGACATATGATACTATCCATGTGTTTAATCAAACTAGAAGACTTTATAGGGAATCTCATATGCAATACATGGTTACTAGCCAAGAGAGACCACAAAAATTTCCTCTTTACTCTGTACATATAGGCCTTGACTCATTTACTCTTTTCAATGATGAAACATTCAGTGATCAAGTAACCTTAACTGAATTAGTGGCAGATATAGAGAAAGAGGAAGACAAGACAGAAGTGTCAAAACAGTTTTCTAGATCAGAAAAATATAGCAAACAAAACACAGGTCTAGAGCTACAAATTAGTCATCCATTGCTTCTCAACCTTGAGAGTCAAGAAAAGAGTCCTCAACTCAACGAAAAACATGAGTAACTAAAACAAATTAAAAAAAGTGCCGATATTCAAGAACAAGCTCAAAGCACATTGGATGAAGAGGATAGTAATCAAGCTAGTGAACCCGAAACTAGTCCTCTTTGGAGTATGAACTTTGATGGATCTTGCACTAAGAACAATACAGGTGCAGGCATCTGGATACATAACACTAAAAATAACCACACCGAAGGCCATTCCTACAGATTAAATTTTCAATTTTCAAATAACATAGCTGAGTATGAATCCCTCCTTTTAGGCTTAAAATTGTTGAAGAAATTAAGAGCTAATAGGATAAAAGTTCATGGGGATTCAGAGTTAATTTTTAGGCAAGTGAATGGGGGATATAGTGCCAAACACCCCAGAATTAGAGCCTATAGAAATGATTTCATGGAGTTACTAAGAACATTTGAGGAATCCCGACTTATCTTTGTCCCAAGAGAAAAAAATATCCTTGCCCACAGTTTAGCTTTTGCTGATCGAACATGTTTAACACCTTATGAGACCAAACAATGCACCACCCAAATTAAATTTAGATCAGCTATCCCAGACAATGAGAAATATTGGCAAGTGTTTGATGGAGACAAACAAATAGAAGAATTCTTACAGTCCAGAAATGAATTTGAGCTGCCTAGTTCAGATTCAGACTATGAAGCAGACTGTTCTAATGAAGAAAATATACTTGATGAAGACGAAAACTCTCCAAGGATTGCTGATATAAATCTGCTGTCTAACAAAATTGAAAATACAACATAAATTAGTGCAGATATAGGAAAAGAAGACTTAGAAACTCTGCAATCCAACAATTAAAGTTTGCTAAAAGGACTGGTCCCCTTAGAGGAATTGTTTGATTTCAATGATGTGGCCAAGAAACCCAAGCTGGAGCCTGTTTAAACTGAAGTTGAAGAGTGTAATATAGGCAGTGAACTAGAACCAAAGATGATCAAACTGTCTAAAACTTTACTAGCTCACATCAAACTGAAAAACATAGAGTTGTTTAAGGAATTTTCTGATGTTTTTGCATGGAGTTATGAGGATCTAAATTCCTATGACATCGAAATAATTCAGCACAAGATACCTCTCAAAGAAAACCAAAAACCTTTCAAACAAAAATTGCGCAGAATAAACCCTGTTCAATTACCTTTGGTTGAGAAAGAAATCAAGAAAATGTATGAAGCTGGTATTATTGTCCCTATTAGATATTCAGAGTGGGTGTCTAATCTAGTGTCAGTTAGGAATAAAATAGGAGAGATTAGGCTTTGTATTGACTTTAGAAACTTAAAAAAATCCTCTTTAAAGGAAAACTACCCTTTACCCAAGATGGATCACATTTTACAAAAGGTAGTTGGGTCTAAATGAATTTCTTTGCTTGATGGCTTCTCAGGATACAATCAGATTTTAGTACATCCTGATGATCAATTAAAGACAACCTTGACTACACCTTGGGGCACTTTCATGTATGTGAAAATGCACTTTGGTTTAATGAATGCTGGTGCCACATTTCAGAGAGCCATGAATATTGCATTCTCGGAAGAATTAGGCTACTTCATCATTATTTACCTTGATGATATCACTGTTTTTTCCAAAACAGATGAAGAACACCTAGAACACTTGAGAAAAGTCTTTGAGAAATGCAGAAAATATGGGTTGTCTTTAAATCCCAAGAAAACAATGTTTGGGCTCCAAGAAGGTAAACAACTTGGGCACATCATATCAGAAGAGGGAATAAAGATAGACCCAAAGAGGATTGATGGCATTTTGCAAATCAACCATCCAAGAAACATCAAGGAACTACAATCTTTCATTGGGAAGATTAATTTCTTGAGAAGGTTCATACCAAACTTAGCTGAACTCCTTAGTAACATAACAAACATGCTCAAGAAAGAAGAAGGGGTTAAGTGGACCTTAGAAGCAAAGAAGTCATTTGAACTAGTCAAACAAGCATTAACCAAAACACCAGTTCTTATAAGTCTTGATTTCACGAAACATTTTTTCATTTTTTCATTTACATTAGAACACACAGTGACTGCTGTCCTATTACAGAGAAATTCAAAAGGACAAGAGCAACAAATTTCATTCTTTAGTAAGTCATTGAGAGATGCAACTATGAAGTACAATATCATGGAAAAACAAGCCTTTGCCTTAGTCAAAGCCTTAAAAGACTTCAGGGTTTACATTCTACACTCCCACATAATTGCGTTTGTGCAAAATTCAATTCTGAAAGACATTCTAACACAGGACCCAGAGGGTAAGAGAGGAAAGTGGATAGCTGTGATACTTGAATATGATTTGGAAATCAAGCCCACTAAACTCATAAAAGGCCAAGGTCTAGCAAGATTAATGGCTGAGTATAATTTTGAAGCTCTTGATGTAAACATGATAAATGCATTAGATGAACAAGAGGAATTTTCAACTCCCATTGTTGAAGACCATTTTATGAATTCCTCTTGGTATGTTGATATTTTATATGTTTTTCTCAATCTGAATACACCTCCTGGCTTGTCAAAAACAAAGGCAAGGTTTTTAAAGTTAAAAGCTGTAAATTACTGCATTTTAGATAAATGTCTTTATTGGAAAAATGCTAGTGGATTATTTCTTAAATGTTTGCCTGAGAATGATGCAGATAAAGTCAAGCATGAGTTCCATGAAGGAGAATGTGGAGCCCACCTCTATTGGAAGACAACTGCCAACAAAATCCTTTGAGCTGGTTACTTTTGGCCCACCCTCTTTCAAGATGTAAGTAAGATGATAATTGCCTGTCATAAATGTCAACTTTTTGAAGGAAAAAGAATATTGCTTCCCTTACCTATCATAATTTCCTATCATAATTGACTGTTGAAGCTCCTTTTCAGCAGTGGGGTTTAGAATTCATAGGAGAAATCCATCCACCCTCATCTGCCCAACATATATGGATTGTCATTGCATCAGACTACTTTACCAAATGGATCGAAGCCATCCCTTCTAGGCAAGCCAATGACTTTGTCATCATAAAGTTCATTGAAAATCATTTCCTCTCTAGATTTGACTGTCCTAGGAATATCATCACTGATAATGCTGATGCATTTGGATTAAAAAAGATGGTTGAATTCTGTCACAAGTATCAGATAACATTGGGCCATTCTACTGCTTATTACCCTCAAGGTAATGGGTTGGCAGAATCCTCAAACAAGAGTTCGGTAAACATAATCAAGAAGTTGCTGGAGGACAATAAGAAATCTTGGCACACTAAGCTAGTACATGCACTATGGGCTGACATAGTAACACTTAAGAAATCAATTGAAATGTCACCCTACCAGCTTGTGTATGGAATAGATGCAATTTTTCCAACCAGCCTAGGTGTACTAGTCATAAAGCTGATCCAAGAAGTACAGTCTGAAGACAATGAAATGTTCAGAAGGATTAATTAGACTATACATCTTCAGCAAACCAGAGAGGAGGTCTACAACAGAGCATTACAAAAGCAAGAGAGCATCAAGAAGCTTTTTGATAGAAGGACAAAGGCCAACAATTTCAACGTTGGTGACAAAGTTTTAAAGTGGGATTCAAGGAGAGAAGATAAGGGCACGCATGGGAAATTTGATAACTTATGGCTTGGCCCTTACCTCATTCATTCTACTGCTGGTAACAATGCTTATTTCTTACAGGAATTGAATGGAGCTGAATTATTTGGGGGTCCTGTCAATGGCAGGATTCTTAAACATTATTTCTCTTGACCATATCAGTTTGGAAGCCTTTTTATTTTTTCTCATTGTAAATATCATACTCATCATTGCATTCAAAGTTAGAAATTGAAAAAATACAAAAACAATAGAAAGAGAAGAGAGGGCAGATTTTAAAAAACAAGAAAGGTACAGCCCCATACCAAAAAAGAGAAACCAAATTTGAAAGTGTGCAAGCTCGAAATGCCACTTCTAAGAAACACACTCCTTGTTAGTCATACAACCTAATCATGACTAATTAGTTTTAAATTTTCTGCTGATAGGTTAGTGAAATAGATTTGCCAAACATTTTAATCTTGGCTTATCAGTTAGGTAGATTAGGATAGAAAAAATAAAGGTTCAAAAAAGCTAAAAATCTGAACCTAAGATTCCAAAAGAAAGAAGGGCTCTAACTAGATCAAATCTTGAGCCAAGGATAGAAGTAAACTGGTTCTAATATGCTCAAAACTTGAACCAGATAACAAAGAAAAACATCTCAAACAAGCCTAAAAATAGAGTTGAAGAAAAAAGAAGGATGTTCTTAAAACTTTCAGATCTTAAGCCTTCACCATTTTGATTTAATTTTCTGCAAATAATAATCTATGTGCAGCTTGTTTTTATGCCATAGATCAGCAATAAGTTAGACTGTTCAATCCCGACTTGTTTTCTTTTAAATTTCTTGTTTTAGAATTTAGAGAATAAAAATCTGTTAGACAGTCTAATCCTAACAGATAGTAGTTAGGTAGAGAAGCTTATGAAATTTTTGATGCAAATGTCAAGCCCATGTTACAATTTCTATAAAAAATACTTGGAAAAGAAGATGCTTCCCATATTGACAGGTCAGTGCTTGGGTTGTTTGCTTTGATGATGAAACCTGAAGTAGTCTTGGACATCCCATCCTTTTGATAGGAAAATATTAATTCTCAATTTATGAGCTTGACTCTCACTGGTTCTTTCAAGTTTCCCTCAATTGTTACTTATTTTTTCATGTATAAAAATGCAGAAGAGTTTGTGAATTTGGGGTTAAACATTATAGATGTAAATAAGAAGACGCAGTCAATAGTGTTTTGGATTGACCTGATAAGAAATGAACCTAGTGATGGGGGATTATTTGATTTTGCTGTTTAGTACCTGCCAATTGCCTATAAAATCTTGAATGGGACTGCTCCTCCATGTTTTCTGCAAAAGCCTCAGGAATTCCTTCAACTCAGTAACAGTTGCAAATGTAGAGACTGGTTTGTTTTTTATGAATATTCAAGAATCAGATTGTATGGTGCAGGGGTTGAACACTATATATTTCCTAATTTTTTCCCCATGGGAATGTTTGCTTTAGAGTTTATTAGATAAAGCTTTAATGTGGACCAGATCCACTTTGTGCCAATGAAGAAAGGACATTTGTTTAAATTACCCATGAATTTTGGACCTTTCATACTGAATATGAGGCAAGATGCAAAAGAAGAAAACAAATATTAGAAGACATGAATCTATTACTAGGTGAAAAGTGGGCTTATGATCCACATCAGGTGATTTACAAAAGAAGGGTCGAGAATGGTTACTCTGCTTTTACACATGAGAGTAAGCCTGAAATTGAAAAGTTGGATAATAAGAGTTTTGCAGGTACAGGCAACACCAATATTGAAACTCATATTATCTTCGAGAAGGCAAATAAAAGGGGTAAAAAAAATAATGTTGATTCAGAGGAGGATTAGGGAGCTGAAAATAGAGCTAAACTGAGTGAAGAAATGCCATATGCACAACCAAGTTTATCAATTTAGTTGGGAGATATACAAAATACACTAGCTTCACCATCCAGGCATGAGGATGTTCATGATCAGGTGCCATTAATTAAGCAGGTTTTTGCCCAAATTGTTGAGAAGAATCAGAAAATCAGAGCAAGTATGGAGGCTCAAGCTGAGTCTCAAATCACCCTTGATAAGACTAGAATATTAACTGCTATCAATTTAGAGAAATATCAGCTGAAAATTGATTCTTCACACCCATCTGAAATGACAATAGGGTCATTAAGCAATTTTAGGACTGTTGATTTAATTGTTGATACTAGGAAGATTCCCTTGCCTGATAAAATTAATTTACATTTGCAACCTGGTCTATTAATTGTGAATGATTTGACTAAAATCAGTGCAACTTCAAGTAAAGCTGAAAACATGTTGGGGAAGGTAATCAAGCAGTTGAATCTAGAGAAGGATAATTCCATAGCTCTCTCCACCCAAAATGAGGAATTAAAGAAGATACTTGTCAAGATTGGAGTAGACCCCAATGACAGGTCAGTTGTGCAGAAGTTGTTGTAGAGTGCAGAATCAGAGATTAATGTGCTAACGAAGAAGCGGAAGCTGCCTACTAGAGAACACCCAATGGTAGTTGAAGTGGTAGAAGTGGAATCTGAGAAAGATAAAATTTTAAAGCAAATGTTGCAGAGGGATGAGTAGATTTCTAGATTGAAAGAGACAGTAGCTAAACTACAGGAGAAGATTGATTCACATGTATGCACAATAGTTTTTCATATGAAACTGATGACCCAACAACTAAACTATCACAATTAAGTACTGATTTGAGGATGGCAGAGATTGATTTGAAGAAAACCCAAGGTGATCTTGAGACAACCATACAAGTTATACGTGCTAAAGATAAAGAAATTCAAATATCAAAGGAAAATGTAGACAAATACAAAGCAAAGTATCAATCAGCTTATGAAGAAATCAAGAATCTCAGAGAGAAGGTAAAGGGGAACATGTCCCTAATTCAAGCTAAAGATATTCTTTGGAGTGAAATTATAGGAGTAATGAAAACAATATGGGAATCACTGGTTATAATTTTAGAAGAAAAGAGTATAATCAGAGATCTACAAGATCGTGTATTAGCTGACAAACAAAAACTACACGATAGAGCTCTATGGGCTAAAAAGTTAATAGATTTTGCTAACTCCAAATCATATCAAAAACTGGGAGAACACGAGATTAAAGACAAAACATTATGTGTTCTAGAAATTAACAAGGTGGTGGTGAAGAATGCATATAGGAAGTTAGCAGAAAAGAAGTTGACATAGATCAAGTAAGCAGTAGATAAGTTCAACACCATGTTTGATGAAAGAACCAGGGCAGGACTGCCATCTTGCTAGGATCCGCAAGGCAATTTATTGTCTTGGGAAACATATGAAACTTTGTTGGTGGAAGCAAAAAGTAAAATTGACAATAATCATGAGAAGACATTAGTTTTAAAAGGAACAACAATTGTCAATTATATGCATAAATATTTTCAGTTATTATGGATGGTCAAGACTCTATTTCTGGACAAGCCCACTTACACCAAGATCACTGCTTTTAGATTGGAACATCATAAGCTAGTTCATGCTCCGAAGACAAATGTTGAACTCTGGAAAAAGTGCAGAAAATTGATGTCCAATGTTCCTGAAGACACATCAACAACAAATGATACTCAGAAAACGACACAATCTTTCTATTTATTATTGTATTTTCTTATAGAACAAGGATGTAATGTTACCCTTGATTGTAATGAAAGTATTTGATCGAAGAAAGAAGTATTTTAAGTAGTTTTGAGAAGTTTTGGCAGTTACAAAATGATTTTTAATGTATTTAAGAAAGACAAAAATGAAGAAGAAGGGTTTGCGTTTCGGAACCTCTAGAAGACTATATTTTGTACTTATTTCTCTGAAGAGTTAATGAAATAAGTCTCAAGTTTCCTGCAACTGTTGATGGTGATTTGTATTTCTGTGTCATCTTGTGTTATTTCTTCTTATGAGTGAAGTGAAGTAAAGAAGTTGCTGGTCTATGAATTACATTTTAAGTAAGAGTTAAATATCCTTAAATGTGCTCCTTCACTCCAACTCCTCTCTGTTCATAAATTCTCTCTGAAACTTACATTAATAGATCCTGTATTTACAACATATTATCTTAAGCTTCCCTATAGTTCTTCTTTTTCATTCACATTTCAGCAGTTAAAGGCAATGCGTAATATTTTATTACTTTAGGGCATTAAGGGTTTTTAAATACTAATCTCCAAAGGAATAGAACAAAGACCGAATGATAAAGATTGTTTCCATAAAATACTGTTAAAATGACATAAGCATTGATTCTTTTTCACAACCAAGGGATTGTATCTTAAGAACCAACAACCGTGAGAACAAATATCATTTGTTTAAAAATGGGATTGAGTACATTGTTAGAGCACATAGCAAGAAATTGAGTTTATCTCTTGCGAATGTTGGACAAATGAAGAGGCTTGTTAATGCTAGTCAGAATTTTGCATTGTTAATGATCAAACACAAAGATGTTGAGGAATCTAAAGCCTTTCAAGGATATGAAGCAAGTTTGAAATCTGATTTGATTAAGGTTGCTAATCCATGTGATGAGATTTTTCGGGAGTCTAACATGTTGCATCCTAAAAGAGGAAAACAACATGAAGTGCAATTGCAGTAGGATGCATCATTGTTGAACATTGGTATGAACAAGGTGTGAGTGTTAAAGAATTCAGGGATCAAAAAGCATATACAAAAGATATTTGACAAAGAAGACATTGGTTCAAATACATATTCTTGTGGGTCTCATAATGTTTTTGCTTTGAATAGGGATGGTGCATGGCGATGGCGATCACATTTGGTAAAGAGTCAAGCCAAGCGCAAGGCTAAACATGATAAGCATCATTACGACTACAGTTTTCAAAGTGAAGTGAACTTGAAATTATATAAGTATTCTTTGATTGAAGATCAAGGAGAGAATGTTCAAATTCCTTCAAGGGAAGTTTTATTTTCCGAATATCTTGAAAAATTGCAGTAAGACATCATCCTTGACAGAAAAACAAGGACTTCAAAACGAGGGAACATGGAGTATCTTCGTGTGGGGCTCAAAGGGAAAAATCCAAGCAAATCCAAATGGATTGAGATTGGAAGGGTGAGGGAATTGTACCCTCATATGTTTGTTGACTGAAAATGAGATTTTGTAGGTCCAAAAGCTTCAAGTGGGGAGGAATGATCCAGTGGATTAGTAAAGTGATCAAAGTTCAAAGTGTTAAGTGTTCGAAATTTGTGCCAAAATTTAGATCTCATTTCCCTGAATCCAATGCAACTTGAAACACTCAAAACCAATATCGTATTCTCCTGATATTACATTCTGACTATTTTTCTAAACAACTAAATTTTTTTCATGTTGGTCAAGTACGCTGACTAGGCAGTCTGTACGCTGACTGGGCAAGGTGACTGGGAAATTGACTATGTTTTTTTGGGCCAGTGGCAAGATTCCAAGTGGCCTCACCGCATTGGTCGAAATTTCATTGCATTTGATTGGTTGGTTTGTTGTGGTGAGGTGGTCCAATGAACAGATGCCAGGTGGGCCAATGGGTGTCTTCCACGTGGCTTCCTAGCATTGGTGTAAAATTTTGTTATATCGGCTGAAATGCCTCACAAGATTTGAACTCATGACCTTTAGGGTGGAAACACGATGTCCTACTGCCATGCCCTCGATGTTTCTTATTAACTATGGTGCACATGACATATTTAAAATTTTATCATTTCAATGTTGGGGGATGGGGACGGGGTTAAACCTTGGCCCCCTGTCCACCCATACCCACGAGACCGCAGGTGGGCACTGAGGGCACAGGGTTAACCCTGACCCCAAGGCACAAGTACATACCATAGTCAAGGAGCATGGTTGGAGGTTTTAAGTCTTGGCGCAGAATCAAATATTACCACGGTTTAAACAAGTGTTACCGCGGTTGCAAGCAGTTCTGAACTTCGGCGGAACCACCATTCATTACCACAATTCAACCAATGGTAATGGAGAAAGTTTAAAGTTTATAGTTTTGGCGCGAATTTTTAAAACACAACCATAGTTCTACCACCAAATCACAGTCAACACGATAGTTAAATAGTTGGCACACATTTTAAATGGCCTAGATCCAATGGCGGAAATTTCACCACGTGGCCTCCCATTATCCACTCACGAGCGTTATTGGACATTTAAAACTAGTGACAATTTGCACCCAATCTGACGCGAATCTCGCCAGTGTGGGGAAAATTTGTGGGTGCAGGTGGGTGTAGATTGTAGAACAGCTAGCAACAAATTTTCACCAGAGCACAACTTCATCAGTTTTTGACCAAATTGAGTGCAGAAAGAGCCCAGCGAGGGGTTTTTTACTGTTCTAGAGCCATTGGATACATTATTTTTTCATACGAGCATTGAAAATCCATGTAAACTGATATTTGAGCACATAATGAAAGAGGCCCAACATTGGAAGCTGGACCAGGAGATGTAGCACAGGAGGGGTGAACTCCTTCATCATTTTGTTGTCTTGCATTTTAGGTTATGGTATTATTGTCTCTGTTTTATGCTGCAAAACTAAATTTAAACAATTAATTTATGTGCTATTGCAACTTACTTAATTGCAATAAAGACATAAAATTTCACTTGCAAATTTCATCAGACCTTCAAGTTTTCAAATACAGATCAGATGGAAAAGGCGAACGCGAGGGAGAACTTCCCTCACTTTCCAATTGACTAATAAAGATTTTGCTAGTTCAAAATCTCATTAGTGGGGAGGAATGATCTGGTTGGATCCATAAATAGAATTGGTATTGAATATATCTCAAAAACTAAACTCATCAGAAGGAAGTGAAACTAGGACCAGATCATAGTGCTCGTCGCCTTAATTCCAATGGTGCGAACGACACTAAAATCCAAATTCGTATGCTGAATTTATAGTTGTTCAAAGTTTTGGTCAAACTGGGCCAAGTGGCAGTCACTAATGAGGAAAAAATTTGGAAGAGTCTCGGTGCATGGAAAACAGTGGTCCAAACAAGCGAATTTGTCACCTACTTAATTTGTCTAATATCCCTTATTTTCTGGTGGGAAAAAAATTAACTATTGGTTATATATATAGGGTGGGGCAGGCTACCAGCCTCGCCACTCCCGAATGGTCATTGAACAATGTAATATATATAACAATATATTTAAAAGGGAGGGTGGGCCACCCCCGCTAGACCTACCCAACCCCGGTGGAACCACATTCTATTAACTGCCAAAAATGTATTATACCATATGTTAAAACAAAATGAAATTGTATATAACCAACAGTTGAACCAATGGGGATTCGAAACCTGAACCGCCTCTAAGATACGCGGAACCACCACTAACCAGCCAACAATGCCATGTTGGTGGCTCCGCCCACTTCACTATATAAAAGCTTAATTCATTTTCTTAGCCATATCGACAAAGGGCGGACATGCGCAGAACCTTGAGCGGCCAATAGAGCAGAACCATGAGCGAGGGAATCTCCAAGATACTAAAAATATTCTTTTAGAGAGCTAGAGGTGCCAGTGTCATAATTTGATAAGTTTATAATCATTTTTTCACGTTGTCACTCCTAGAATCCAACTGCGTAGTATGTTTCTCCATCTGAGGTCTCCATTTTCAGGCCATCATCCAAATTGGAGGTATAAGTGTCATTTTTGTAAAGTTGTTTGTAATTGATTTATTTGCTACCACTTAATGAAAGAAGGCCTCCCCACTTTGAGAAGGGCCCGAAGACGTACCCCACATTTGTGAACTTCATAATCAAATCGTTTGTGTTCCTTTGATCTCATGGTTTCTTTATGAGTTCCGCTTATTTTTCACGTATTTAGTTACTTGGTTAATATGCTCTTTTATATGCAATTTTGTATGCATCCTTGAAGTTAAAAGATATGGATCACCTACTTTTATTGTGTTTGATCGAGATCCCACCTTCACTAGCAAATTTTAGTAGGATCTATTAAATAAACAAGGCACACAACTCCAAGTGAGTGCAACATATCAATCCTAGACGAATGGTAAAACTAAAGCAATAAAAAAATGTTTGGAGACCTACCTCAGGTGCTTTGATTCAGACTCAAAACATCAATGGGTATAGTGGTTACATTTAGCCAAATGGTGGTATAATACTAATTATCATGAAGCAACTAGGATGACATGGTATGAGGTGGTGTATGACCAAATCCCACCTTTTCCAACTTCTTATCTTTAAGGATCTTCCAAAGTGATGGAAATGGATCAATTGCTTCAGAACCACACCGCCACTCTCGCTCTTCTAAAGGATGATCTCCATCAAGTTCAAAATTGGATTAAGTAACATGATGACCAACATCGCCCCGAAAGGTATTTTCAAGTGGGTGACTACGTGTTTCTTTGACTCCAACCTTATAAGAAGTCATCTCTAAAAGAAAAGGGCTTCCAAAAATAAGCTCCAAAATTTTATGGGCCTTACATACTAAACCAATATTCTATAATAACCATAACAAGAAACTCTAGACTTACAATTAATATTTAACTTTAATCTTTCTCATAAAATCAAATAATACCAAATATAATAATATTAAAACTAAAAAAGGAAAAATAATTATAATTTATTTTAATTTATAAAATAATTATACATCTTAATGTTGTAGCATAAATATAACTAGTCTCACATAAAGGGAAATTATAAATTTACTGTGGCCCATGTGAGAAGGAATACATATATTTCTTTCATTGGAAAATATAAGATATTTTTCCATATATATAAGTTTCTTTGTTTTTTTTGTTGTTATATATTATATTGCCCTCTAAACTGGATACATGGATATACTAGATAAACTAGGTTAGTCTTTCACTAGGGATACCAAACCATAGCCAAAAGTGCATTCGTTGTATAGAGGCACAAGAAATCATGCTTAAAAAAAGACTAAATAGATGATATATATATACTAAAAAAAAGGCAATATTGGCTAGGAGAAAAAACTAGGTAGTCATAATGTAAAATCAACCGAAGCATAGAAATACTAAGATAAGGGATCAAAGTCAGTAATGGAAACCTAAATAGGGTCTTCATTGTTTCTAGGAGCGTTGCCTTCTAGGGGAGGAATGTCAAGGAACTGCTTGATGCAGCTTATGCATTGATCCATGCCCCTCAAGTGATGGTGAAGGTGCTCTATGGAGTGTAGGGTGTAAACTTTGTGCTTGAAGTGGTCAACATAATTTTACCAAGGAGAAGCCTCAAATTATAATATAGGTCGATGGTGTACATTTGCTAGTTAGATCGACCTTGAGTATGGCCAACATTCAGTACCGAGTCAACCAGATCAATGAGAGGCTCTATATTTGAAATTTGTTGTCATTGGGAAGCCCATTCATTTTCCATACTAGCTAGCTCCTCCTAGATGAGCCCCGGGGAGAGATCTTAGATCCTGGAAAATGAATCCTATAGCTCATGGTGTGCATCTATGTTCCAGTGAGAAGCTCACTCCTGATAGTAAGTTTCCACTCAATAAACACATGCTCACTGATAGGGCATATTGAAAGGCCAAATGAGGATATAGAAGTGGACCATCAATAAGATGAGTGGATAAGCGAAGAGATTAGGGGTAGTTCCACATAAGGAGGGAAAGTGGCTCAATAGTAGAGAGATGAATGAAACTGGAAGTTAGAGGCTAAGAAAGTAGTCATCTTGTCACGAAAAAATAGCGTGAGCATGAGGGAGGATGAGGGAAAATGTTGAGCCTGCCAAGAGGAAATGATATCTTGTGAGTGAAGGACTAGGGAAATAATACAAAGCTTCAAGTGTAGCATGGGATGAATACAGAGGGTGACTAGAAAAATGCAAGCCAAAGAGATGACAATAAGAAAATTAATACTAGAAATAAAAATAAACAAATAGAAGAGTGTGAACTAGATATTGTAAAGGTGACATCTATTTTAGGGGTCCAATACCCACAGGGGCTAGTTTACAACATGCAGTAGAATCTTGTATCATGAGTCTCAACATGTGCACATTCATGCACACTAGATGATCTTTGAAATGGAAAAAAAAAAACCAAGCCAATAATCCAAGAGGCCAAATGGAAAGCATTAATGGAACTCTAAATGAGTGGGGGATCCTATCTATTTTTGAAACCATCAGGTATAACTCAAATTTGAGAAACGAGTCCTAAGTTAAGCAAACAAAATTGGGTCGGTTAGAGTCCCTAGTGATTGATAACAGTTGAGCCTCAAGACTACTTCAATTTTGACATCCAATTTCACTATCATCAGCTTGAAAGCCAAAAAAATCCATTTCGATCCATCACTAATGGCTTTCACATAATTGGGAAACAGCAGCCTTTCAACTCAGAAGGTGAAGAGAAGAGCAATAAAGAAATTTTTGAGCAAAAGGAGTTTTCTCTTGAAAAAGAGGAAACCTTTAAATACTCCCCTGCTCAAGGATATAATAACCTCTTCACAGAGTTTAGTTCACTGAATACAAGCGTACAAGGGCCACAAGAGGACATCACTGTCAAATATGATGATTCCTCCAGTTCAGGGGATGATGAAGATGAAGGAGAAAAACAAATTGAAGACTATCCTGCTGTGGATATATCATCTTCTCAAGAAGAAACTTCTCCCTTCACTGATATTAGTCTGTCATTTAAAGAGCCTGAATTTGTATCAGAAGCAAGCATATATTTAGACAAAGAAAATATTTCACTTTTTTCTATTATGCAGGTTAAGGATGACGATACTTCCAAGCTACCTACTGAAGATATACTCTTCAAAACTGAAGCCTTGGAAGAAGACAATCTACCAGACATGGAGGACCAAAAAGAAGAAAACCTTCATCTTTTCTTTGTTGATCCTTTGGAAGAGTGTGTGGAAATTCCAACTGGCTCGAATTATCAAGCAGTAATCCTTTGCAAGAGCCATAGACATGAAAATTTGTCATCTTCTGTGATAGCTTTTATTTTGAAGATTAATCTTCAAAATATACTATGGATACCCTTAACAAGTAGCCAAAGTTTCTTCTTCTTCTTGACATTACTCAGCTGGTTGCATTGGCACTTTTGTATCATATGAATATGTAAATACTCCATGTTTAGAATAGGTTAGATAGGAATGTCAATAAAGCTCAGTTCCGAGCATGTAGTTAGTTGTTGTTTTCTGCTCTGAAGAAAAATCAAGAATTCAAAAAATACAAAAACAAAGAAAGAATGAAAAGAGGGCAGATTGACAAAACAAGAAAGGCAAAGCCCCATGCCAAAAAAGAGAAATAAATATGAAAGTGTGCAAGCTTAAATGCCACTCCTACAAAACACACTTCTAGTTAGTCAAACAATTTAATCTTGACTAATTAGTTTTAAATTTTCTGCTGATAGGATAGTGAATTTGATTTGCCAAACTGTTCAATCTTGGCTTATTAGTAGATAGATTAGGATAGAAATTGAAGGTTCAAACAAACTCAAAATCTGAACCAAAGTTTTCAAAAGGAGATGACTCAAATCTATGTTAAAATCTGAGTCAAAGAAATGTAAAGATTTGGTGCTAATCAACTTAAAACCTGAACCAGAAGAAAACCAAGAACAACTCAAAACAAGTTTAAAACAGAGCTGTAAAAAAGAGAAGGCAACACTTTGAGTTTTTAATCTTAAGCCTTCTATTTTTAGATTTAATTTTCCTGCAAATAATAATCTATGTGCAGCTTGTTTTTATGCCATAGATCACAGCAAGTCAAACAGCTTAATCTTGACTTGACTGTTTTTAAATTTATGTTATAGAATTTAGAGAATGAAAGTCTGTTGGACTGTTTAATCCCAATAGACAGTAGATTAGGTAGAGAATAATATGGATCCAAATGTTTAATCTGGATCCATGAAGAGATAAGAAGTAGAACTAGATTAGATTTTTGTTTTCAAAAAGAATAAAATGTTGTAAGAGAGTTTGCCAATCCAAGTGCACTCTGATGAAGAAAAAATGTTAGATCAGTAGGATTGGGTAGGTAGAAAGTTTGTTGATGAAAGTTCCATTGTTTTTCAATGACTAATAACTTGTTTCCAGAGAAAAAGAAGATCATTCAAGTAGAAGAAAACAACCCAATGGATGAGGCAACTGATCAGCCTCCCAGAGAATACAAGTCTGCAGTTCTTGATGCCTTCAAAAAGGCCCAATCCCCAAGTGGAGCCACTGTTAGCCACCCATAAAATCCTGTCATATCAGATGGTGGCTAAATGATGTTGGATAGCCTTCAAGAAACAATTTCATGACTAAAATTACTGTTACTTGAAGACTTTTGATAATATCCTATCCTTGGATAATATTCACTACTATTTCCCTTCAGAACTTAAAATCCTGCTGATTTCCAAAGCCAAAAATACTGCTGCAAACCTCTTTTTCCCCTTTTCCTTTCTTCCAAAACTAACCTCTTTTTCTATCCCTCCATCTCCCATGAAAATCCTATAATTTCATGTTTTCTTCCCTTTCCATTTCATAAGGTCTAAGACCCCTTCTTAGCCTTATCAGAACCCTCAATTTCGTTTAAAAACCATTAAAAATCGTGAAAAATACATATTTTTATGTATGAGACTTAAGCCCCCTCGAGCTAAGCCTTTTACCCTTTTCCATCCATAAGCCCGAGCGCCAGAACCAACTACTAAACCCGTGGGGCGCTTATCCTTTCAAATTAAAATTTCTCCGCCAAAACATTAAAAAAACCTTTGTTATTTATGTTTTTGGGTTTTAATTCATTTCCAAAGTCTTCTACCCATGTAAATTATGGAGAAATCTTGACCGTTGATCTGCTCCACAGATCGGACGGTGCGGAGCGCGCCTCCCTGAGGACCCCCCCCATCCATACGCTGTTTTCCAAACCCGCGTGGTTTCCATCGCACCACTCTCTGGCGGAAGGCGGTTTTACCCCGATGGCTAGAGATTCCATACGACGGTTGGCGCGTGTCCCTTGTACGATTTGAAAACCGCCGTGCAACTATCGTCCATCGCGTGTTATAGTCCGGACCAGGATGCCCAGCGAAATTGATCTCCGCCGTCCGATCTGGGCCCACTCATCCAACGGCTTTCGCTCTTCGAAAGTGTCCGATGGATAACAAAAGCGCCTGCGTGATAACCAGGCCATCGTACAGTGGAAATCACATCTCCACTGTCGATCTGATCTACAGATCAACGGTCTAAAATCCATCACCCAGATTCCCTCCGTTTGACTTTCAACATCCCCTAATTCCATCTTGACCATCCAAATTGATCCAGATCAACGGTGCAGTTTCACTGCGGGGGCATACCCCCAAGATTTTTCCTCCATACACCCGGACCCCCCGCAATCATCCCCGACCGTCGATCTCAGCGCGAATCGACGACTCTGATCTAATCCTCCTTCCCCCATGCTTTTTCGACCATTCTGAGATTAAATCCCGATCGTTGGATGATGCCATCCAACGGCCCTGCTTCGTCCGCACATCCTCCGATGCAGATTGACCTATAAAAGCAGGATTTTATAATGTTTTGTTTGTATTTTACAGGTTTTCGAAGGTTTTTATTATGAACGAGGGAAATTCAAAGGAAGAGGGTGACGACTCTCTTGCTTTCGATTTACCAAAGGAAATCGACCATCGGGTTTAAAATTCACATCTATCAATGTTTCATGAACCATTGATGCATTCCAGACCCTGTGCAGCCCTGCGCAACAGCATGAAAACATGGATTGAATTCAGAAAAAGAATATCAGCGCCGAAGACCAGGAAATTATCAGAGTAGAGAATTAATGGATTGTTTACGGGGATTATGGCCTAAAAATATCATTATAAACCTAATCCCCGGGTTAAAACAGAGTTCAAATCAAATCCAAAAGGTTTCACCGACAAGAAACCCTCCACCCTCACAGATTGAGGCAAATTGATCCCTCTAGCTACCACGTCGCCACCTGTGCCTCAAAATATTCAATCAGGAGTCGAATTTATTGATCAGGATCAGATATTTTGCCTCGACACAGCCGAAGAAGTTATTTATGCCAGGGACTTAAATGAAAATAATATATACAGAGTTACTTCGACACCACACAGTGCCTCAAAGGTCAACAAAACTCCTACCAAGCTTGAAATCATTATGTAAATCATTTATTACAGAGGATATGTATGTAAGTCTCCTCATTTGAGCCCCTCGGGGGCCAATGAGCCATTTAATTATGTATTAATTGTAAATGAGATCTTTTATCAGATCTGCACCTCTTCATCCCTTTATATATACGACAACAGAAGTTGGTTGGTTGTTGGTTGTTGTTTGATTACAAGTTGTAACACTGAAACTCTCTGAAATAAATATACAAGCCTGTTGAAGTTGAAAAACAAATTTAAGTCTTGGATGTCTTGATGATGTCGTTGCATGTCTGTTCCTGAGAAGGCTCTATCATTGGATACATGAGCTTGGCTGTTGGTGAAGTATTCTGAACTGTTTGATGTTTTTCCCCTGTTTTCATTATGTTTCATAATTTCTTACTACAGTAGGCTGAAAGTTTTAGGCTAAGAAATGACTCTTGGAAGCACCTTAGACCTGTTCACCCTTCACTGTTTTATGTTTCTTTCTGCGGAAGTATTTTAGAGGCTTTAAACTTTCTCTTTAATCTTCATGCTCGTTTATTTCCTTAATAGCTCAAACTAGTTGGTTTCAGCATGATTTATGGTTCTCCCTACTTGTCTGCTATCACTTGAAATCTGTTATTGAAGTCTCCCTTTGAAGTACCATTGTTTTAAGTTAATCAAAGAGGTCGGTTTTTATCTTTCCCTTTGCCATTGCTTGACCAATTGTTTTGAAGGTATTTATAGTTGTAAGCATAGATGTTATTTAGGTGTTCCCTCTTCTATGAATTCAATTATCAGTGAATCTTTTATGTTTTCTAAGTCCTTTAAAATAAAATCTTTGAGGAAATAGGGAGTTCCCCGAATCTTAGGTTTCATTTTAAAATTTTTCATTGAAGTCATTATTTGCCTAAAGAATATTTGTAGAATTTATGGTTAGCCATGTCTATCAAATATCTCTTTATTGTTAAGTTATGTTTTCAATTTCCCTTTGTTGAGAATTAAACTTCTCTTTCCAAATCATTAATGTCCATCTCATTCCAAAAACAAAAGGATCCTATGGCCAAGTTAGATTTGCCCTTTGATATCCCATATCCCTTGAAGAGTTTGTCATGACCTTATTTTGACTCCATTACCCAATGAACCAGATATTTCCTCTTTCTGTCTATCTTTCCTAGACCTTTCATGTTCTGTTGTATCAACTCAATCCAACCAAACAAACATCTACACTTAATAACTAGTCTAAAATCCATACTCAAAGCACACAAGATAAACCTTTGCAAACAAATATTTGAGAGATCCCTCTCTGAGAACAGGAGGACTAGATCTTAGAACTCTAAAGATTGGTTCTGATGTTGCCTTGTCTTTTGATTTGCCAAACTGTCAAAACACGGGATACCAAAATAATGGCGATCACGGTGGGACCTTCTGAGTAAGCAACAATCTAAGTACCCTTCAGGACTCCAGAAATCCATTATTTTCAATAATATCCAATGATTATTAGCCACCTCATCACCACCAACATAATCGCGATCATAGTGGGACATACTGAGAATTAGAGGTTTCAAAACCTTCCTTTAAAATTTTTAGGTCCAGTATAACATAAGTAACTTTCTTCAAGCACTACCTAAAAAATGGTAATCATGATAGGACTTAATTGAATCAGTGACAAACTAAGTAACCCTTAGGATTCTCCTAAAGCCTTACCAAACCTTGAAGGAACCAGTTACCAAGCCATAAGAGCAACTCTGTTTGTTTGAACACCTTAGCTAAGTGAAAAATCAGACTTAGAACACGCTCTTAACCTATAAAACCAAAATAACTCAGAAAAACCCACAAACATTTCAAGTTTGGCTTCATAATAAACATGGTGGTGGAACCATAAAACATTTTACCTCCTTACGAGCTAAAAATTTTCCACCTGGCAACTCCACACTCTGAAACTCCGAGAAGATAAAATGACTCCAATGGTAGAAGACCCTGAACTGATTGACCAGACACAGTGACCTCTTTCTTGATTTACAAACATGATTCCAAGAATACAACGAAGATATGCCCCAATGAGTAGAGATCATATCCCTGGGGTCCCACATAAGATGCCCCAGGTAATTTGGGATGACAACCTGCCTGTTTTTCAAGGTGAAAAGTTTGATAACCCTTTATTACATCTTATCAAGTTTCACACACATTTATGGAGGTTGAAATTTGAGTGGCATGAAGACTGCCTAATGAAAATGTTCATGTTAACATTAGAAGGAAAAGCTAGGGATTGGTATGAATGCTTAAGATCTAGTAGTTTGTTTTCTTTAAGAGACCTTGAATATGTGTTCTATGAGAACTATAAAGAAAAAACTACATCATTATCATTGGGTGCAATATATTATGATACATCACAAAACATCACCCAACACATTATAGATAATGAGGAAGCTTTGGAAGAGATGCATCCTCAAGATATTTTAATAGCCATTCATGAGTTTAATATCCTATTGAAAAATTACAAGAACATAGGTGAATCAGTTGAGGAAGAGATGATCCAAGCGGTAAAGAACATTCATCAAGATGTTCATGAAAACTCGAATATTGATTCATCATCCCTTATAGCCGAGGCTCAAGAAGACATCCAGCCTCAAAATCAGTCTTCACAAGAGACAGAGAATTGCTGTACTCCTGTTCAAAGGAACATAGAAACGTCTTCCCCTTTGAAAGAAAAAGAGATAGATCAAACTATTTATAAACAATTTCTCTCTGAAAATTTCTGCAAAACAAACACTCTTGCCCATTCACATAGAGAACTTTGTTGTGCAGATTTAGAAATTTATTTTGTAGATCAAAATAAAAAAGGACCTGCTGAGAACCCAATATGTTTGGCTGATGAAATTGTTTATTCTGATAAATTTCCAAATTTTGATCAGTCTGATGATGATGATGAGTTCCAAGAAAAAACTAATCATGCAGGGCAACCAGCATTTGATTGGTGTTATCAATTTCACCATCATCAGCTTGAAAGCCAAAAACATCCATTTCAATCCATCACTAATGGCTTTCACATAATTGGGAATCAACAACCTTTCAACTCAGAAGGTGAAGAGAAGAGCAATAAAGAAATTTTTGAGCAAAAGGAGTTTTCTCTTGAAAAAGAGGAAACCTTTAAATACTCCCCTGCTCAAGGATATAATAACCTCTTCACAGAGTTTAGTTCATTGAATACAAGCGTACAAGGGCCACAAGAGGACAACACTGTCAAATATGATGATTCCTCCAGTTCAGGGGATGATGAAGATGAAGGAGAAAAACAAATAGAAGACTATCCTGCTGTGGATATATCATCTTCTCAAGAAGAAACTTCTCCCTTCACTGATATTAGTCTGTCATTTAAAGAGCCTGAATTTGTATCAGAAGCAAGCATATATTTAGACAAAGAAAATATTTCACTTTTTTCTATTGTGCAGGTTAAGGATGACGATACTTCCAAGCTACCTATTGAAGATATACTCTTCAAAACTGAAGCCTTGGAAGAAGACAATCTACCAGACATGGAGGACCAAAAAGAAGAAAACCTTCATCTTTTCTTTGTTGATCCTTTGGAAGAGTGTGTGGAAATTCCAACTGGCTCAAATTATCAAGCAGTAATCCTTTGCAAGAGCCATAGACATGAAAAGCTGTCATCTTCTGTGATAGCTTTTATTTTGAAGATTAATCTTCAAAATATACTATGAATACCCCTGACAAGCAGCGAGAGTTTCTTCTTCTTCTTAACATTACTCAGCTGGCTGCATTGGCACTTTTGTATCATATGAATATGTAAATACTCCATGTTTAGAATAGGTTAGATAGGAATGTCAATAAAGCTCAGTTTCGAGCATGTAGTTAGTTGTTGTTTTCTACTTTGAAGAAAAATCAAGAATTCAAAAAATACAAAAACAAAGAAAGAATGAAAAGAGGGCAGATTGAAAAAACAAGAAAGGCAAAGCCCCATGCCAAAAAAGAGAAATAAATCTGAAAGTGTGCAAGCTTAAATGCCACTCCTACAAAACACACTTCTAGTTAGTCAAACAGTTTAATCTTGACTAATTAGTTTTAAATTTTCTACTGATAGGATAGTGAATTTGATTTGCCAAATTGTTCAATCTTGGCTTATCAGTAGATAGATTAGGATAGAAATTGAAGGATCAAACAAACTCAAAATATGAACCAAAGTTTTCAAAAGGAGATGACTCAAATCTATGTTAAAATTTGAGTCAAAGAAATGTAAAGATCTGGTGCTAATCAGCTTAATACCTGAACCAGAAGAAAACCAAGGACAACTCAAAACAAGTTTAAAACAGAGCTGTAAAAAAGAGAAGGCAACACTTTGAGTTTTTAATCTTAAGCCTTCTATTTTTGGATTTAAATTTTCTGCAAATAATAATCTATGTGCAGCTTGTTTTTATGCCATAGATCACAGCAAGTCAAACAGCTTAATCTTGACTTGACTGTTTTTAAATTTATGTTATAGAATTTAGAGAATGAAAGTCTATTGGACAGTTTAATCCCAATAGAAAGTAAATTAGGTAGATAATAATATGGATCCAACTGTTTAATATGGATCCATGAAGAGATAAGAAGTAGAACTAGATTAGATTTTTGTTTTCAAAAAGAATAAAATGTTGTAAGAGAGTTTGCCAATCCAAGTGCACTCTGATGAAGAAAAAATGTTAGATCAGTAGGATTGGGTAGGTAGAAATTTTGTTGATGAAAGTTCCATTGTTTTTCAATGACTGATAACTTGTTTCCAGAGAAAAATAAGATCATTCAAGTAGAAGAAAACAACCCAATGGATGAGGCAACTGATCAACCTCCCAGAGAATACAAGTCTGCAGTTCTTGATGCCTTCAAAAAGGCACCATCCCCAAGTGGAGCCACTATTAGCCACCCATAAAATTCTGTCATATCAGATGGTGGCTAAATGATGTTGGATAGCCTTCAAGAAACAATTTCATGACTAAAATTACAGTTACTTGAAGAATTTTGATAATATCCTATCCTTGGATAATATTCACTACTGTTTCCCTTCAGAACTTAAAATCCTGCTGATTTCCAAAGCCAAAAATACTGTTGCAAACCCCTTTTTCCCTTTTTCCTTTCTTCCAAAACTAACCTCTTTTTCTATCCCTCCATCTCCCATGAAAATCCTATAATTTCATGTTTTATTCCCTTTCCATTTCATAAAATCCATTTCATAAGGTATAAGACCCCTTCTTAGCCTTATCGGAACCCTCAATTTCCTTAAAAACCATTAAAAATCGTGAAAAATACATATTTTTATGTATGAGACTTAAGCCCCCTCGGGCTAAGCCTTTTACCCTTTTCCATCCATAAGCCCGAGCGCCATAACCAACTGCTAAACCCGTGTGGCGCTTATCCTTTCAAATTAAAATTTCTCCGCCAAAACATTAAAAAAACCTTTGTTATTTATGTTTTTGGGTTTTAATTCATTTCCAAAGCCTTCCGCCCATGTAAATTATGGAGAAATATCGACCGTTGATCTATTCCACAGATCAGACGGTGCGGAGCACGCCTCCCTGTGGACCCCCCCCATCCATACGCTGTTTTCCAAACTCGCGTGGTTTCCATCACACCACTCTCTGGCGGAAGGTGGTTTTACCCCGATGGCTAGCGATTCCATACGACCTTTGGCGCGTGTCCCTTGTACAATTTGAAAACCGCCGTGCAACCATCGTCCATCGCGCGTTATAGTCCAGACCAGGATGCCCAGCGAAATTGATCTCCACCGTCCGATCTGGGTCCACTCATCCAACGGCTTTCGCTCTTCGAAAGTGTCCGATGGATAACCAAAGCGCCCGCGCGATAACCAGGCCATCGTACAGTGGAAATCGCATCTCCACCGTCGATATGATCTGCAGATCGACGGTCTAAAATCCATCACCCAGATTCCCTCCGTTTGACTTTCAACATCCCCTGATTCCATCTTGACCGTCCAAATTGATCTAGATCAACGACGCAGTTTCACTGCGGGGGCATACCCCCAAGATTTTTCCTCCGTACACCCGGACCCCCCGCAATCATCCCCGACCGTCGATATCAGCGCGAATCGACGGCTCTGATCTAATCCTCCTTCCCCCATGCTTTTTCGACCATTCTGAGATTAAATCCCAACCGTTGGATGATGCCATCCAACGACCCTACTTCCTCCGCACATCCTCCGATGCAGATTGACCTATAAAAGCAGGATTTTATAATGTTTTGTTTGTATTTTATAGGTTTTCGAAGGTTTTTATTATGAACGAAGGAAATTAAAAGGAAGAGGGTGACGACTCTCTTGCTTTCTATTTACCAAAGGAAATTGACCGCCGGGTTTAAAATTCACATCTATCAATGTTTCATGAACCATTGATGCATTCCAGACCCTGTGCAGCCCTGCACAACATCATGAAAACATGGATTGAATGCAGAAAAAGAATATCAGCGCCGAAGACCAGGAAATTATCAGAGCAGAGGATTAATGGATTGTTTACGGGGATTATGGCCTAAAAATATCATTATAAACCTAATCCCCGGGTTAAAACAGAGTTCAAATCAAATCCAAAAGGTTTCACCGACAAGAAACCCTCCACCATCACAGATTGAGGCAAATTGATCCCTCTAGCTACCACGTCGCCACCTGTGCCTCAAAATATTCAATCAGGAGCCGAATTTATTGATCAGGATCAGATATTTTGCCTCGACACAGCCGAAGAAGTTATTTCTACCAGGGACTTCAATGCAAAGAATATCTGCAGAGTTACTTCGACACCACACAGTGCCTCAAAGGTCAACAAAACTCCTACCAAGCTTTAAATCATTATGTAAATCATTTAATAAAGAGGATGGCCGGAGTTCCCCTGGGCCATAAATGAGCTATTTAATCGTATTAATTGTAAAATGAGATCTTTTTATCGTATCCGTAACCTCCTCATCCCTCTATATATACCACAACGAAGTTGGTTGGTTGTTGCTTGTTGTTTGATTGCTGCGTTGTAACACCGAAACTCTCCTGGGGGTAAACACACAAGTCTATGAAGTGAAAACAAATTGAAGTCTTTGGATGTCTTAGATGATGTCGTTGTGGCCGTCCGGTTCCTAGAAGGCCCTCATCAATGACAATGGAGCTTGGTCATGGTTGAAGTATTCCAACCTTTTGATGTTTTTCCCCCGTTTTCATTATGTTTCATAATTTTTACCACAACATTCGAAAGTTTTAGTTGCAATAGAAATGACCTTTAATAATTCCTTAGAACTCGTTCAATTCTCTTGCATGGTTTATGTTTTCTTCTGCTGAAGTATTTTAGAGGCTTTAAACTTTCTCTTTAGTCTTCATGCTTGTTTATTTCTATAATAGCTCAAATAGTTGGTTTCAACATGATTTATGGTTTTCCCTGCTTGTCTGCCATCACTTGAAAGTTGTTATCGAAGTCTCCCTTTGAAGTACCATTGTTTTAAGTTAATCAGAGAGGTCGGTTTTGATCTTGCCCTTTGCCATTGCTTGAACAGTTGTTTTGAAGGTCTTTATAGTTGTAAGCATAGATGTTATTTAGGTGTTCCCTCTTCTATGACTACAATTATCAGTGAATCTTTTATGTTTTCTAAGTCCTTTAAAATAAGATCTTTGAGGAAATAAGGAGTTCCCCGAATCTTAGGTTTCATTTTAAAAGTTGTCATTGAAGTCATTATTTGCTCAAAGAATGTTTGTAGAATTTATGGTTAGCCCTGCCTATCAAATATCTCTTTATTGTTAAGTTATGTTTTCAATTTCCCTTTGTTGAGAATTAAACTTTTCTTTCCAAATCATTAATGTCCATCTCATTCCAAAAACAAAAGGATCCTATGGCCAAGTTAGATTTGCCCTTTGATATCCCATATCCCTTGAAGAGTTTGTCATGACCTTATTTTGACTCCATTACCCAATGAACCAGATATTTCCTCTTTCTGTCTATCTTTCCTAGACCTTTCATATTCTGCTGTATCAACTCAACCCAACCAAACAAACATCTGCACGTAATAACTAGTCTAAAATCCATAACCAAAGCAAACAAGATAAACCTTTGCAAACAAATATTTGAGAGATCCCTCTCTGAGAACAAGAGGACTAGATCCTGGAACTCTAAAGATTGGTTCTGATGTTGCCTTGTCTTTTGATTTGCCAAACTGTCAAAACACGGGATACCAACAATATCAAAGTTCAACAACCAACCCTTTACAATGTGCTCCTCAAGAAGATTTTATAAGAAAATGAGGAGGTGGATGAGAGAAAAGATATATAGGTTTAATTAATATAGTTTAATGCCTCTCGGCCTTTGAGGGGCTCAATGGAGAAAATTTCAGATATTTCTTTGTATTAATTTCTTTCTTTAAGTTTTCGATCCTCTTAGCAGAGTTTGTTGACCTCTAGTATTCTTCTTTATCTTTGTAATAACTCTGCTGACAGTTTGTAATAAGTTCTTCGATCTGAAATAACTATTCAATTGCCTTGAGGCAAATATCTTCTGTTCTGGTAATAAATATGCCTCTTTTGAATGCTTTGAGGCTACAGGTGGCTTTTGGTAGCTGAGAGGATTCAATTAGCCTCTGATGTGGCAGTGCAGGCTTTCTCGGACTAATAGATATTTATTGTTTTTCTTTAAACACTGTTAATTTGTCTCTGATCTGTGTGTTAGGCATAATTAGGCCTAAATTCTATCTTCTGTTCTTCAAACTGTGTTTAATGGAGTGGATTAGGCATTTAGATAGTCGATTTGGGCCATAATCCCTCAAAACTGTGTTTAACAATCTTCAAATGTGTTTTTGCTTTGATTTCATGTTGTCCAACTGAACTTTGTTTGATTAAGATTTGATGTGTCTTGTTGATGTGAAGGTGTGTAAAGGGTTTTATAATGTCATCAGTGCTCATGAGGGACTGATGAAACATGGTGTTGAACCCTGTAGAATGATATTCTTGATGAATAAAGGCCTGGGGGATTGTCATCCCTGGCCTTAAATTTTCTTTTAAAACATTTGAAAAACTATTAAAACCTGCACAAAACAAGAAAAAGTTAAGAAAATCCTACGTATTTGGGTTTAGACTGCTTCAGAGGTTTTGGTTAGATCGTGGCTGTTGGATGAAAGCATCCAACGGCGAGGATTACTTTGCCGAGGTCGAAAGGAGAGGTGGTTGAATAATGGTGGGGAGATTAAGTCAGAACCGTTGATCGTATGTTGATCAACGGTCGAGATTGATCAAAGATATATAATGCGGAGGGGCTACGTTATAATGAAATAGATGAAAATGCAAAGGAAAATGGATAAAGAACCCTTTGGTAGAGGAAAAAGGGTTAAAATGAAAATTGGGGTTTTGGAAATAACCTGGGCTGTCGGATGAGATCGGCCACAGAGATCAACGGCTGAGAATGACTTAAGAAGTCCCTTGGAGGATGGGTGGAGGGCGATGAACTGAGGGCGAAATTAAATTAGGACCGTTGATCTGCAGAGATCAACGACGAAGATTAAATATGAGAAAAGGTAGTGTAAATGGGGAAAGTGGTTTCGGCCAAAGAAACCACTGGTTTCACGCTGTAAAAAGGGAGAAAGGCAGTTTTACCTTTTTGAATGTGATATGCGTTACTGGCCGACATGTGGCCTTTTAAAACCACCCTCATCGCATAATTTTGAAACATTAACTTCCGAGCTTAAATTTACGCGAAACCGCGCGCTGGCCATCAGATCTGGGGTCTTAGATAAGACAGTCGTGAGAGGAGTGCGATGGAGGATAGATGTGCGGGCGATAAGATGTGGGGTAGAGTCTGAGCGGTTTTGATCTGGACCATTAGATCAAGGAATGAACGACGGAGGTTTGATTCGGGAAGGGTAGGACCCAAGAGAGTTGGGCCTATCGAGTTGAATCTGGACCGTTGGATCTCCAATATGGATGTCCCAGATTCAATCTTGGGGCTAATGAAATAACATATGAGGAAGGGGCTAGGCGGAGAATGGGTCAATGTGAGCCATTGATCTGAAGAGATCAACGGTGGGTATTTCCCCGAAAATTTTTATAAAGCGGGGTTCATGAAATTAAAAAAGGTTGCGAGGATTGATCTGGACCATCGGATCTTAGTGTATGGATGGCCCAGATGCAATCGGAAGATCGCGATTGGTGGGGGCAAAGGGAACAAAGTGCCGATGCGATTGAACAAGGACCGTCGATCTGAAAACTAGATCGAACGCAGAGATTAGTTTTTAAATGCCAAAGGCAGAGGAATGGGATTTTGGAAAAATCAATGTGGGCCGTTGGATCTGGGTCTGGCGAGGAAGATCAATGGCTGGGAAGCCATCGGGAGGTGACCAATCGGAGGGGGAAATAACTATTAAAATATGCCCAATGAAAAAAACTCCGATGCGATTAGCGCTGGGCTATTGATTGGTTTAAAGGATCAATGGTGGAGAAAGTGGCGGGGAGTCCATAGAATAAAACTCCATCTTATCGAGACTTTTTCTTTTAACAAAGGAAAGTGCCCATCGCAAAACCTCCGATTGCGATTAGTGCTTGGGACTTAACGCTTGGTCCTGGGCGTGGGTTGTATGGTAGGGAAGTGGTTAGGGGGTTTTAACACAAAATGGGCTCATCGGAATCAGAACATAGGAAAGGGCCTTTCAAATGCGCCCGATAAAACTTAAGATGCGAGATTTCATGGATCGTTGATCGAATTTAGATCAACGGTTGTTTTTCGTTAAAACAACAAACCGTCGGACTTAATGAAAACATAGAAAAGGTCGGATTTTTATAAAGTATAAAGGAAATTTTTCTTTCGGGAAGGGTTTTTTACATGTCTTAGCGCTCGATTGAGGGCTCCGGGTTATGTGAAGAGGCGAAGGGATCGGGGGTTATATATAAAAGGAGCCAATCACATCGGAAATTTTAACGCAACAAAAGGAACGTGTTCACGTGAATGACTTGATCCGATAAGTGCCATGGGCCTTAGCGCTTGGTTCTGGCGCCAGGTCGCATGGTGGGGAAGTGGTTGAGAGCTTAGCCAAAAGGGGCTTAGGCCTATAATGTAAAAAGTGGGTTTTTTTATGAATTTTCAAGGATTTCAAAGCATTTTGAGGGTTTTGGTAAGGTTTAAAAAGGAGTTTTAAACCTTATAAAAGGTGTTTTTATGAAGGGAAGAAGGGAAATGAGGGGAAATAGAGGAATTTTATGAGGTAAAAGGGGATAAAAAGGAGGTTAATTATGAGTGAAAGGAGGGGTAAAATGAGGGGAAAAAAGGAGTTTTTGCAGCAGTCTTTTCTTCAAGAAAACAACAGATTTTCAGATTTGAGAGGGAAACAACAGTGAATATTAACTCAAGGATAAGTCATCTTTATAAGACTTCAAGAACTAAAAATTTGGCAATAAAAATTGTTTCTTGAAGGCTTCAAAAAATGATTTAGCCACCATTTTATATGACAAATTTTATAGGTGGCTAACACATTCCACCAGATTTCTAAGGCTGAAGAAGAAATACCAACAGAGGTAACCACAAACCAATATTTTGGCTTGGTATTTAGCCATACCAAACTGGAGAGGGTTCTCTCTACAAAATCAAAACCAAGAGGGCTGGATGAATTAGGGTTTTAGGCTAGGTATAAGTACATGGGTTTGTTTGACTGAATTCGGGTTTCTGGATGGGTGAATTAGGTCAAAGAGGCTAGGTTAGGGAAAATAAGATTAGGGTTGCAAAGATTCAATGGGGAAATGTAGGTAGAAAACCTAACACTTTAGGGTTTCTTGAGTGGGATGGATCAGACAAGTGAGGGCTAGAAACAACAAGGCTAAGCATGAATTCTTTCTAAACTGAAGAAGATGGACAAACTATGAAGGTTTTCCCAAAACAGAGCATGAGAGATGTATTCTGTTTATCAAATTAAAAACCATCATATCATAGAAATGAAATGGATCATAAAACAAAACATTCATAAATAATGATACATAGGAAGAAAAATGCTAAATTTCCATACCACATTTATCCCAAAGAAATAGCTGCAACCTTTTCATTAATTTCCTGCTAAAATGATTAGAATGGAGTCTCTGATCAATGCATCAACATCCAACCTATGAAATGAGTAAAAAATTACATGATATAGACCTCAAAAAACCTCTCCCAACATCAAGAATTGAATTTCGAAGTTGAGGAGGTGTTCCACCAAAAACTGAGTTGAATACCTAGCGTGTAAGGAGGTCAAACTGACTCATCCCTCACTTTTTGAAAAATGATTCATTACATGTCATCAAAAATTTTCACCTAATGTATTTACCCTAGGTAAGTGTAAAAACATCATAATTACATTTACTTCCATAAATTACATAAGTAAAAACATGATTTATCAAGGTTAAAATCAAAATTGCAGAGAAAACTCAGAAAAATCAGACACTGGTCAGGAGCACAGCACCAGTGTCAGGTGTGCAATGCTAGTGTCAGGAGCACCCTCCATTTTGTAGCTGAGTTTTGGATGGGTCACAGGTGCCCAAGCTGAGCTCAGGATAGCTTATTCGAAATATTATCCAGTCTAATTTCCATATCTATGCTTGGCTTGCAGAGTTGACTTGATTTGACCTCCCAAAAAGTGATTCTCCCAGGATTTCTCAGGAGCACAGCGGCAAGGTGAAAAAGGAGGCAGAACTGTGATTTTTTTAGTGTTTTTTGACTTTTTCACCTACTAGTTTGACCAAATAAGACTAGAAAAGTGGTCGAATTGCATGTTATCCTTTCTATGAATCTAATGGTGGTATCCTGCTGACCAAAATATGCCTCAAACAGATGCATATCGCCTAGGGCGCTGGGCTCCTGACAGTTCAACTGTCACATGATAGTCTAGGAATGCACAAAAACTTAAAAAATTTGCAAAAATGTATCAAAACTGGCCAAAATTTTCTGAATGGTGGCTGATGATGAGGTTTAGGCATGAAGTGAGGCTTCAAAAAGGATATCAAGCCTTCTTTTTTCTTCTTTCATGGTTAAGGTTTCAATTTTTGCATTGGCTTCTTTAATTTTTGACCTTGCAATTTTGTTTCTCTTGGCATAGTGCTTTTCCATCCTTCTCTGAATTATCATTGTCCTTGTTTTCTTTCTGCAAGAGCTTCTCAATATAATGGTTAGCCATATCAGTCCAATTCTCTCTGTTCTCATTGATTACAACTACAAATTTCTCATTAAGAGTGACCTCATCTTCTAGTTCTCTGTCTTTCTGTATTTCTAGTTCTAGGGCTCTTTTCAAACCTCTAGTCCTTAGACTTATTCTTGGAACTTGTTCTTCTGGTTCATCTATCACACCATATTTTTCTAGTGTCTCTTCAAGCAAGAATTTAGCTTTTTCTGCCTCTCTTTGAGCTTTGATGAATTTCACTTCATCAATGAAGTGTTTGGTATTTAGCTACTAGTTCTCCTACTTAAGAAAGGTAATGAAAAATTTAGATCTATCAAGATTAGTTTGTAGCTCTCTAATCTTGGATTATTTTTCCTTGATGACTATGCTAGTGATCTCAGAATCATCTTACTGATTCAAGTCAACAATTTCAAACTCCATTTTTGTCTCATGAAGATTTCACTGCTCATGCCTAATCTCTTCTTGAATATTTGCCTCTGTCATCTTTTTCTTTCCTTTGTCTACCTGCTTTGACGATGAATAAGGAAAGGTCCCTTCCACAATCTATGGAGCAAACACTTGCCTATGACCTATTTGATATGTTTTTGCCAATGTCTCTATCTCAGCCACTTTGGACTTTTGAATCTCATTGATCTTAGCTCTACTAGATGACCCAATATAAGTGTGAAATGGTGATGATGGTGGTGAAATGGGTGAATTAGTTTGAGCTGATGAAGAAGTAGATATTGTGGGATGAGATGGAGGAATGGATGTGGAAGGATGAGGTGGTGGAGGCACAGCTTGAGCATGTTGAATTGGTGGAGCAGTAAAGATGTCATTAGCTATGAAAGTGTCCCATGAGATGTTCAATTGATCGAGGTGATGGAGGACAATAATATTGATGAGAGAGTGGTGAAAAAGAATTTTCATCTAGTGGTCATAATCTCTCTTTTGAACAATGTATGCCATTTTTTCAATGTTCCTTGTTAGGGCCTAAATGTACCTTAGGCTGAGAAAGGTAGGATCTAGGAACATCATACCACGCTTAACCTGGTAGCTAGCCCTACCAGGTCGGGAGAGGGATCTCTCCTTGTCAATCTCAGAAAATATGGCCAATGAAAGCTTGAGATGACTGATGTGATGGATGATTTTAGGCTAGGTATGTGTACAGAGGTGTTTGATTGAATTTGATGATGTTTTGTTGGCTCAAATGTGAAAGGCAGATTTGGGCCTGGGGAATGAGGCTCAGTTTTGCAGAGATCTCTATGGGGCAAGGTAGGCAAGTGATTTGGTACTTAAAATTGAGTGAGATGGAGAGGTTTTAGACAGATGAGGAGTTTAAAAGGGCATGAAGAACTCAGGGATCCTTTTCAATCAGCTGAAAACATAGATAACTAAGCAAACCCTAGGTAGAGCAATGCACTTTCAATGTATTCTACCTTTATCTTTGCTTGATTTAGTTAAGATGAAAAAAAGAGAGATATGGCATACATAAAACACATGTATACTAACAATTATAGAAGAAAACACAATACCAAAGCAAGATTCCACATGAATCCCATAAAGTGCTGCAAACCACTGGTCTATTCCTTAGCCAAACTGCTGAAATGAGTATACAATAAGCTCCAAGCTTTTTCAAAAGTCCAACTATGCTAATGACTGAAAGAACATAAGATATAGGAAAACAAAAAATCATCCTAGCCTCTAGGGGTCGAGCTCATGAGTTTAGGAGTTGCTCCAACAAAATCTAAACTGAGAACTAAAAAGTAGGCAGTGGAACAACTTGCCTCTAAAAACTAGGGAACTGATTCATTCAGTTGTAAACTACCTTTTCATGGATGAATCTACCTCTATGAGTGAGAATTCAGCATAATTACATCAAAATCCATCAATTCACATTAAATTACATCATAATTTTGACAATTAGAAGGAGAAAAGTCAAACTGTCAAGAAATTAGGCGAAAAACATAGTATTTTTGGTCAAATTGAGCAAATTTCCTCCAATGCGCCACGCTGATTTCCCTATGCGTAGCGCTTTGTTTCAGCTGCTTTTGGAGGCCCTCCCGATGTCAAAATTTTCTCCACGTGGGCTTGTTGGAAAGTTCTGCCTCTTTCCAGCACAAGTAGAATTTTTGAATTTGGCCTCCATTTGCCCCTCTAAAATTGAGTTCTCCCAAGACTTCTTCATGTGTGTCAAAAAAGGGGTAGAAAGGTCATTTTTGGGGTGTTTTTGACCTTTTTGGAAGCCCAAAACCTGTCAAAATTTCTTGGCCATTTGTGAGCATGTATATTTTTTCATGAAAAATCCAAATATGCTGAGTTTTCCTCAAAAGGATGCCTCCATCAAAAGCGAGCACCAGGTGGCGCGGCGCATTGAGCAGAAAATTCTGTTTTTTGAGCCAAAAATTCAAAAATTACAAAAAGTGTCCCAAATTTTTTGAAATTTGGGCTAAGTGTCCTCCCTTAAGAGATGTGTTGGGCCAAGGAAGCCTCAACCAAGATCTGAAGTCTATCATGCTCTTTTCGCCTCTTTGATGCCTTCTTCAACTTGGCCTTCAAGTTCCTGATTCTTGCTTTGCACACCATGTTTCTCGCCCAGTAGTGGTGGGCCATGTGCCTCAACATTTTTTTTCTCTTTGCTGGCCTTCTCCAGCATCTTTTCCAAATGTATGTTTATCCTTTCGAGCCAAGATTCACGATCAGCTTCAATTTATTGTTCAAGTGGTGTCAACTCGGTTTTCCTCCTCTTGGCAGCTTGCCGGTTTTCTCGTATGTTTTGCAGCTCCATAATGGTTTTCTGATCCTCTAGCTACTTGTTTCTTTGCTCCAGATAGTTAATTATCCATTTGGCTCTTTCTAGGTTGAGAGACAAACCATGGATGTCCTCTTGCTGCTCCTGAATGATCTCTTTAAGCTTTGAGCTTTGTGAGCCCAAATCAGTGTCATCATTGTGAATAAGAATGAAATCTGTCTCCTGCCCTCCTGAAGGCCCCTCATCATGTAATGGCCGCTTGACCTTGTCCTGTACCTTCTCTGCTGATGGAGGAAGCGAGACCCCTTCCACCCTGGGTGGAGATAATACTAGCTTTGCTACTGCAAACAACCTTCTAGTGCCCTTTTGATCGGTGACAAATACTGGCACACTAGCAGTTTGTGTCTCATGAAGCTCCTGCTGATATGAAGGCCCACCTATCTCATGAAAAGCTACTGGAGGTACTTGAGGAGCGATGAAAACCTCATGTGAAATGAAATCCTCCCATGAGATGTTCTGTAAACCAAGCTGATGCATGACCACAATCTTGATTAGTGCAAAATGATATATGTTGTTATACTGCTGCTGGGGAGTCTTCTTGTGCACTAAGGTGGTCATCTTCTCAATTTTCTGGCAAATAAATTAGGGGAGATTCATCATTCTCACCCTAGTAAAGTGCATCAACAATCTAATGTGATAAGCATATAGGTGAGAAAACCGGCCCGCATAGCTGAAATACTTAATTTATGAGTTTCATCAAGGGAGCATATGAGTCTTTTAGATACCGGAAAGGAAACAAACTGCTGAGATGTCTCTGATAACCAACCCTTTTGTAAGGCTCATACTGTTCTCTGTCAATCTGCTGCCTTTTATTCCACTGCTCACCGACATTTGGAATGCTAGTTGCTAGAGAAATGGACTCCGGTGTCAAGGTAAATGTCACACCTGCTAGAGTGACTTGGCCATTTTGCAGATGGAGCACAAACAATCAAACCAACTCATGATGTATTGAACTCTCTCTACCATCTCATAGAACTGATAACAGGATTTGTGTTGAAAGCATGTGACAGCAAGAGGGCAGGCCTGCAACTCGGCAAGTGAAGTAGGCTCCTCTCGTCTATGTTTACCACCCTTGTGAGGTCTCCTTGGTGCATGCTTTTCTGTAGGAGAATCAGTATGTGTCTCCTCATCTCGGTCATAGGCAGGATTAGACTCCATGTTAGCTAATGTGTGAGTTTTCTTGATGAGTATGAAGAGATTTATGGTGTTTTTAGTTTTCTGCTACCAAGGATGCGAATGTATGAGGGATTGTGGAGGGAAAGGGTATGAGGGGTTTTGGGAATGATATGGACAATTTTTTGGGAATAGGGGGTTTAGGGAATAGTATGTAGGCTTAGGGACAACAATTAGGATTTAGGATTTCTAACTAGGGTTTGGGATAGTGGGATTTAGGGATATGGGAATTAGGGAATGAGTGGATGAAAGTGAAAAATGAATGGAGGAGTCAAAGAGTGAGGGAGTGATGGAGTGGACTTGGTAGCATAAACAAAAATGCAAACCCTAGGCAATTTTTTTTGAGCCAAAATTGCAAAGAGGTAGGGTTTGATTTTTATTACACTAAACCACCATAAATTTTAAGAAAAACTTTTTCACTAGCAATGGAAGGAATTTTGACTTACTTGCACACCATAGGATTGAGCAAATTTGGAAATTTGAGGGAGTTTATGGTGAAATCGGGCTTGCAGCTCTATGTGTCGCGCCACAAACCCAATGCACCACGCCTTCTATATGCGTCGTGCCAATGTATTTTTTACACCGTGGAGGGCAGCCCAATGTGCCATGCCTTCTCTATGCGCCGCGCCACAAACCCAACGCACCGCGCCTTTGAAAGTGCACAGTTTTGCTTCAAACTTGCTCCCTTTCTCCAACACGACATTCTCTTGCTCAATTTTTCTCCTTTGAATGCAAATGAGCTCTTTGAACATGAACAATGAGTTTGTATACAAGATCTTTTGATTTTTCACTCATAAAACCCACTTTTATAATGTTTGCATTGTAACTTACTTTTTCAACTCTGTTTTTTGGCAGTTTACTTCATTTTTACCTTTGATGAACTGAATGATTTGATTTTTTTGGTTTGCCTTGCAGGCGATGGAGTTGCTAAAGCTTGGTAAGGTGACCAGGGTTTCCATTGAAGCTGCTTACATAGGAAAAATTGAAATTACATCAAATTTTATACATGAAAACATAGAATACTTTGTTTTTCCTCAAAACATGGTTTTGAGGAAAAATAAGTCTCTGAGCATGTGATTATGGAATTTATTGGTACTGAAACTTTATTCGATCACCTCATGCGCCTGCTGACTATTATTGAACATTTTTAAGACCTTTCTGATGAAACCCCAGACCTAATAAAGCGAAAACCCTAAAAAATGACTCTTGTAGATGATCTAGATGAATGGAAATGTGTCAGCACATAAAGGGCATGAGGGAAAATGTACAACAAGCCACTACTTTCAGATGATCCATGATCCTAATGGAATGCAGCTGACTGAGCGAGACTCCTAACATGCAATGCAACAAGAGAATTTGATCACTGACGGAGGGATGAAGATACCGACACTAACATTGGCTCCAATGGGGATGGGAGTTCCTTGGAGGTGCCAAGAACTACAGATCTCTGGGAAAGCAGGCAGTGCCTTCGTCCATTGGGCTATGGAGTCAATAACTTCGAAAAACCAAAACCAAACTCTTGACTCAATTTCAGAACCGAAATCTAACTCAAAACTGACTCAATTTCAAGATTGAAATCAACTGAAAGACCTGACTCAAACAAACCAAACCAAAACTGAAATCAACCCTCAGTTTTATAGCCTTCACCTCGGGCCCCCAAACTAAAATAATGATGACAACACACTCTTGCAATGAAATTTAAACAAACCAGTATGTACAGTGATACATATGACAGCAGAAAACATTTCAAAAATAGTACCGTTTGAGTAGCCGACCATTGACCGGCCCACTTGGAAAATATTCTCCATTCATTTCTTTCAAAAGGAAAGCATTTTGGCCTTGATATGAAACAATCCTGAAAGGTCCTTTCCAAAGATTCTCAAACTTTCCATGCTTACCTTTATATTCGTTTCTCGCGTCCCATTTTAGCACTACATCTTCTATTTGAAACTTGCCTGCCTTTGCCTTTCGATCATATATCTTCTTGATTCTCTCTTGCAGCCTGAAAGTGTTCTAAAAACCCTCCTCTCTAGTCTGCTGTAAATGGATCATTTGATTGATTCTTTGTTGCAAATGATCATCTTCGCTGCCAGCTAACCACCGGAAATGTGAGAGAGGTCGGGAATACAGTGTCAACACCATACACGAGCTCAAAAGGGGACATTCCTATAGATTTCTTTTGACTTACACTGTCTGCCCAAAGTGCATTAACCAGTTTCTTGTGCCAACTCTTCTTGTTCGTTTCCAGTAGCTTTTTGATAATATTGACCAAGGATTTATTTAAGGATTTGACCAATCCATTGCCTTGTGGATAATATGTAGTTGAGTGCCCCAAAGTAATTTGATACTTATTACAAAAGTCAATCATTCTTTTATATTTAAAGGCTGCTACATTATCAGTGATCAGCTTGTTTGGACAGCCAAAACGAGACAAAATATTGTTTTGAAGAAATGAGATGATTACCGAATTAGTGGCCTGCCTAGTGGGAATCGCCTCAATCCATTTGGTAAAATAGTCCGTCGCTGTAAGGATCCATTTATGCTGCGCTGAAGAAGTAGGATGGATCTCACCAATGAAATCCAAACCCCACTACTGAAATGGAGCACTTACTTCAATGGGCTTGAGCGGTAAAGGCTGCAATTTTCTCCTACCTTGAAAAATATGACATTCATGGCAGCTTGTAACAGTTTTTTACACATCAGCAAAGAGAGTTGGCCAATAATATCCTGCTCTCAAAATTTTGTTGGCTGTTGTCTTCCAGAAAAGATGACCTCCGCAATCTTCCTTGTGAAAGTCTTCCATAACCTGTTTTTCCTCTTCTTCAACCAAACAATTGAGCAAGACACCACCGGGATATTTCCAATAGAGCACATTATTCATGATAAAAAACTTGGCAGCCTTCAATTTCAATGTCCTACTTTTGTTCTTAGGCATTCCAGGTGGTGGTGACAGATTTTGGAGTACACAAACAATGTACGAATACCAAGGAGAAAGAAGAAAAAATTCTGATACCTAAACTGGCGAACTTTCTTCATTTTCCTCGGACATAGTAGCAATGAGATTAATATCCAAGGCATGCAAATTTGATTCAGCCATTAGTTTGGCCAGCCCCTGTCCTTTGATGAGCTTTGTTGGTTTGATCTCCATGTCATATTCCAACAAGGCAGTAATCCATTTGCCTCGTCTCTCTTCTGGATCTGTTTGCACTAAGACATCTTTAACATCAGCGTTAGGAACATAAGAAAGGATGTGAGAATGAAGAATATAAACTCGAAAATATTTCAATGCATTTACCAAGGCAAGAGCTTTATTTTCAATAATATTATACTTTAAAGCTGCATCTCTTATGGTTCTGCTGAAAAATGCAATTGGTTTCTCAAGTTGGTCTCTTTTCTGCATCAAAACTGCTGCCATAGTATGATCCGAGGCAAATGAAAACAAAATGAAATCTTGAGTATAGTCTGGGCTAATCAAAACCGGAGCTGAAGAAAGGGCCAATTTCACCAAATTGAAAGACTTTATTGCTTCCTCAGTCCACTTCACTACACTATATTTCTTGAGCATTTTTGTGATTTCCCTTAAATGTTCTGCAAGATTGGGCACAAAGTGACGTAAGAAATTCACTAGTACATTCAAACCTCCAATCAATCCAAGACTAAGATATGAAATTGAAATGAGACATAGACCTTCGATTCCAGACAATATCAAACATTGGCAGGTTTTTGAGGATGATGAACAGATTAAGAAATTTTTGTTGATGATTGAAGATTTTGAAGATCATCAGATTGATTTGGAAACTAATGAAGATGACTTGGATGATATGTCTAGCACTTTGAAAGAGAAGATTGGTGATTGGCAGATTATTCAGTTGAAAGATAATATTTTACCAAAAGGTTTGGTACCTCTTGAAAGACTGTTTGATGCAAATGATGTAGCAGTGAATCAGAAGAAAGCACATCAAGACGAAAATGTGGAAGATTGCAATTTAGGAACTCAATACGAGCCTAACATGATCAAATTGTTCAAAGGCGTTCTGAAGGACTATAAAGAAAAATACATAGATCTGTTCAAACAATTTGAGGATGTTTTTGCTTGGTCGTATGATGATTTGAAGACGTATGATAAGAATATCATTCAGCATAAAATACCATTGAAGGATGGAGTCAAATCACATAGACAGAAGCTCAGACAAATCAATCCATTATTATTGGCTCCGATTGAAAAAGAGGTAAAGAAATTGCTGCAGGCCAAAACAATTGTTCCTCTCAGATATTCAGATTGGGTTTCCAATCTTGTACCTGTCCGAAATAAAAATGGAGAGATAAGACTGTGTGTAGATTTCAGGAACCTCAACAGGGCTTCATTAAAAGATAATTATCCTTTGCCGAAGATGGATTTCATCTTACAAAAGGTGACTGGAGCTTACAGGTTATCTATGGTAGATGGTTTTTCAGGGTATAATCAGGTTGCTTTGGAGAAGGGAGATCAGAAGAAGACTGCTTTCACTACACCTTGGGGAACATTCATGTATGCCAGGATGCCGTTTGGCCTGATGAATGCGGGGGCCACATTCCAAAGAGCGATGGATATTGCATTTGTGGGAGATGAGTTTGTGGTTGTTTATCTGGATGACGTCACAACTTTTTCAAATTCTGATGAGGAGAATCTAAAGCATTTACAGAAAACTTTCCTGAAGTGTAGAAAGTATGGATTATCGCTGAACCCTAAAAAATCTATGTTTGCTCTGGAGGAGGGTAAACTGTTGGGTCATATTGTTTCCAAACAAGGCGTGAAGATTGATCCAGCAAGGGTCGAAGCAATACAGTCAATTCATCTGCCCCGAAGTAAGAAAGATATTCAGAGATTTCTTGGAAAAATAAATTTTTTAAGGAGGTTTGTTCCCAATTACGCAGAGATCGTTAAGAAGATAACATACATGCTTAAAAAGGATGCTGAAGTAAAGTGGGACAAAGAAGCAAGGGAATCATTCCAAATAATTAAGGAAGCTTTGAAGGAAGCGCCTATTTTAATCAGTCCAGATTATTTGAAGTCATTTCAAATTTTCTCATTTGCATCTCCCTCAACAATTGCAGCTGTGTTATTATAGAGAAATGAAGAAAAGTGTGAACAGCCTGTAGCATATTTCAGTAAGGTGCTCCGAGATGCAGAATTAAAATACAATATATTGGAGAAACAAGTATATGCTCTGGTGAAAGCATTAAAAGCATTCAGGACCTATATCCTACATTCTCAAATCTTGGCCTATGTTCCAAATTCTACCGTAAAAGATGTTTTAGTACAGAGTGATGTAGAAGGAAAAAGAGGCAAATGGATCGTTAAAATCCAAGAATATGACCTGGATATTAAACCAACAAAGTTGATCAAAGGATTGGGACTGGCCAAATTGTTAACAGAGTCAAATTTCCAAGCATTGGGAATTAAATTGTTAGCACCTGTAGAGGAGGTTAATGGAGAAACAGGTGATATTCAGTCAAAGCCAACAATTAAGTATAAATTCCTATGCTCAGATTGGTACAAGGACATTGTTCATTATTTATGCTTTCTTTATTGTCCTCCTTCCATAGATAGAACTAAATACAGAGCTTTGAAAATTAAGGCTCAACCTTATGTCATAATTGAAGCAAAACTATATTGGAAAGATCCTGTTGGTGTGTTATTGTTGTGTTTGATAGAGGAGGAAGTTCCAGAAGTAATCAAAGAATATCATGAATGCTTGTGCAGAGGTCACTACAGTTGGAAGGTAACTGATCACAAAGTTTTAAAATCAGGTTTTTATTGGCCATCTGTGTTTGCTGATGTTTATAAAGCCGTCAGAAGTTGTCAAAAATGTCAGGTTTTTGCAGAAAAGAAAAAGTTAGCCCCTTTACCTCTTCTCCCTGTTTTTGTCGAGGAACCTTTCAGACAATGGGGATTGGATTTCATTGGAGAAATCAATCTACCATCTAGTGGGCAATTCAAGTGGATCCTTACTGCTATAGATTATTTTACAAAGTGGGTGGAGGCAATCCCCACCAGGAAGGCAAATGATTCGGTGGTTATGAGGTTTCTAGAAGAAAATATCTTTAGCAGATTTGGATGTCCAGTAAAGATTGTGACAGATAATGCTCAAGTCTTCAATTCAATCAGGTTTATTAATTTCTGTTAGACTTACAATGTGGTATTGTCTCATTCTACAGCCTATCATCCACAGGGGAATGGATTGGAATAATCTTCTAACAAAACATTGGTAAGAATTCTGAAGAAGACAATCAATGAAAACCAAAAGAACTGGGATTCCAAGCTAGTGTTTGCGCTATGGGCAACAAGGATGACCACTAGAAGATCCATTGGTAAGTCACCTTACGAGCTGGTATATGGAACTCAGGCATTGTTTCCCACCCAGTTGGTGAAACCTGTGATTTCCTTCCTCCAAGATGCTCAAGCAGAACCTAATGCCATGATTAGAAGAATGAATAATGTAATGGAGCTAAATAAAAGCAGAAATAAAGTTCAGGAGAATTTGATTGTTTATCAGCAGAAAATGAAGACCATATTTGACAGGAAAGCAAAGGAGATCATGTTATAGAAGGGAGACCTGGTATTGGGGTGGGATACCCGAAGAGAAGACAAAGGGAAACACGGAAAATTTGATCCCTTGTGGTACGGTCCGTTCAAAATCAATGAAGTCAGGATTAATAACACTTTCATGCTGGAAAATCTTGAAGGAGAAGTACTAGATATGCCTGTGAATGGGCAATATCTAAAGCATTATTTCTGGCACTAAGGGACTGTTTCATCACCATTTTATATATCCAGTGTGATCACTGTACATTTTCCATCAAGCAATTTTTGACTCCATGCCCAAAGTGAAGGCACTAATCTGCAAGTTCTTAGTGTTCATGGTAAAAACACTATCCCCAGGTGGAGCCAGATGTTGTGGATCATCTGCATATCCTTTTTTATTTTGTCTTGAAAATTAGAAAACAAAAAGAAAATTTGAAATTCTGAAAATGCATATGATATAGTATAATGTTTTATGCTGTATTATATAAAAAAAAAAAAGCATCCTTACAACCTCATTGCAAATCAAGTTTATCATTAAACTTTATTTGAATGTATGTTCCAGTTTCATGCTTAAGTTTCGAGAAACTTCCTGAGCGGAATTAGTGATCATGGAAGAACGTGGTCGGGAGATCAAATGCGGGGGTATAAAGCGCTCGCGCATTATCCGATTCGGCACCCCCGCAGTTGATTGGTCAGATTGCGGGGGAGCCGTGATCAATGGCTAGGATTCACTGCGGGGGGTGCCGGCCGAGGTTCACCGCCGTACTCCAAGACCCCCCGCGGTGACGTCATCAGGTGAGGTGGAAGACAACTGTCATCCTCTTTCAACGGCTTTTCCACGTCATGTCGGCATTTATTACCAGTTTTCGTAGCTGTTAAAGAGTTCTTTTGTCACATTCCCGTCCATTTGTGTTTGTTTTTCCATTCGAACCGTGTTCTTGCCACATTTGCACTATCCACTATTCCACGAATTTTTTCCATTGCCTGTCAGCCATGGAAAAGCGAGTCTCCCTACCTGGTATTACAAACCTCAATCCTCTCCTGGATAGTGAAAAAGACGTCCAGGATACCTTGTCTTCTGTCAACCATTCCTTGTTGTATCACCAAGTGACCCTAAATGCTGAGAAATCCCCAGTGTTTCAGCCATGAAGAGTTCCGGTATCTTGTCCGCTTGTATCCCAAAAGCCCACTTTTTCCCCGAATTCATATCATGGCTGGTCTCTTCAATGTACCCTGGTAAGTGTTTCATCATGAACTCTCAGGGAGAAAACGTTCTGCAGGTATCGACACAATTAATTCGACAAGCATTGTGCTTTCCCAAAAATGAGTCACCATTGCAGTTTTCTGAAGATTCATTGGCTCGTTATTTTGAAGATTTTTCAAATGAAGAATTTAGTCTGTGTATGTCACACTTGAGATCAAATTCAGAGAAAGCCCAGCTCGAAGGAGAAGAATTTAGTTTGGAAGCGTTCGGTGTTGAATATAGACCAATTTTAAGTTGCATTGCGGAGATTTTGGGCAAAGACAATGACCAGACAGTTGATAAATCAGTCTTGGGAATGTACGCGCTCATGATGAAGCCAAGGGTTGTTCTCGACATTCCATCTTTCTGGCAGGAAATTGTAAATTCTCAGTTGATGGCCTTTCCTCTTACAGGTTTCTTTAGATTCCCATATTTTATTGTTTATTTATTTATATATCATAATGTCGAAGAATTTATGAGTTTTGGATTGAATATAGTTGATGTCAATAAGCAAAAGCAATCTGTGTTATTTTGGACTAATATGACCAGAAAAGAAGGAAATGAAGCAGGGCTATTTGAGTTTGCTAGTCATTATATGTCTATTGCCTATAGAATTTTGAATGGAGTTCCTCCTCCATGTTTTTTACCAAAATCCCGGGAGTTCCTACAGCTAGGACCGAGTTGCAGATTTGGAGATTGGTTTGTGTTTGAAGAGTATTCAGAGATAAGGTTGTATGGAGCTAGCATCGAGCCCTATAGACTCCCAACTTTTGTACCCATGCAGATTTTCGCCTTGGAATTTATAAGACAGAGCCTTAATGTGGATCAGGTACACTTTCTTCCCAAGAAGAAAGGTTTTATGTTTAAATTGCCTATGAGTGTGGGACCTTTCGTGGTCAATACGAGGCAAGATTTTGATGAGGTTTCTAAAATGTTGGAAGAGACACAGTTGCTACTAGGAGAAAAGTGGTCTTATGATCCACATGGAGTAATTTCTCAGAGAAAAATCGAGAATGGATATGCTGCGTTTTCTCATGTAAGCAGACCTGATCAGGAGAAGCTAGCAAACCCAGGCGAAATAAATGCATCAAAAATGAGCATTCAAACACCTGTTATTACTGAAAAGGCAAACAAAAGAGGTAGGGAAGATGTTGTTGAAGTAGATGTTGAAGAGCCCAGGGAAGAAAAGAGGACCAAATTGGCCGAGGATCATTCTTCCAACTCGCCTGGTTTTACCTTTCATATCAATGAAGAACAAAATGTCCCTTCTTCTCCTAGAGGACATGAACTTTATTAAGAGAATATGCCTTCAGTCAAACAAATATTTACACAGATTGAAGAAAGAAATCAGAGGATAAAAGCTAATGTAGAAGCTCAGGCAGAGCGTCACGTAACTGCTGATCAGACCAGGTTATTGACTGTAATGGACCTCGAAAAGGATCAATTTAGGATGGCTCTGACACATCCAACTGGGATGTCCCTTGGATCTTCGAGCAGTTTTAATGAGGTAAACATAATTATGGATGTTAAAAAGATCCCACTGTGGGATAAAATGAATCTTCACATGCAGACTGGGCAGTTAATTGTAAATGATTTAACCAAGACTAATGCCACAACAATTAAGGCTGAGAACATGCTTGCAAAAGTTATTAAACAGATCAAGATGGAGAAGGCTAATGCAAGGGCTTTGTCGACTCAAAATGAAGAATTGAAGAAGATCATTATGAAAATAGGTGTAGATCCCAATGATAAAGCTGCAGTTCAAAAGCTCATGAAAAGTGCAGAAATGGAAATATCCTCATTGAGGAAAAAGCTAAAATTACCAGCTGCAAAGCACTCAATAGCTGCAGAGGTAGCTGAAGTGGAGAAAGAAAAAGAAGAGCTACGTCTGAAGTTGTTGCAGAAAGATGAAGAGTTGTCCAAAGTGAAGCAGACGGCTATTTCATTACAGAACCATATTGAAAATCACACTTGCACTTTTGTCTTGCCTACAGGTGATGCTGATTCTGATCCTCAAGCACAAGTTCTTCAGCTCAGCACCGAATTAAAGTTAGCAGAACGAGATTGTAAGCAGGCTCAATCAGAGTTGGAAATAGCTACCAAGATCATGCGAACATGGGAAGATAAAGCGAATGAGAACAAGCAGAAATTACAAAAGGCTGAGGATGAAATTAAAGATCTCAAGGAAAAGTTAAAGGCTAATATCTCACTTTTAAGAGCTAAAGATATCATCTGGGGCGAAATAATCTTTGAAATGAAGTCCAATTGGGATTCCCTAAATATAATTGCTAAGGAAAAACGCCTCATCTCAGAGTATGAAGAAGAGATATTATATGAAAAGCAAACGGTCATGAAAAGAGAAAATTGGGCTAGAAAGTTTATAAATTTTATCAATTCCAAATCAGATGAAGAGTTAGAAGATTTGGAAATACAAGACAGATATTTTTATGCCGAAGAAGTCAATAAGATGATAATTAAGAATAATCTTCGGCAAGTAGCAGAGAAAAGGTTACTGGGAATAAAAGAGGTGGTAAAGAAGTTTGATATAACATTTGATAAATTGATCAGAACAGGTTTACCCTCATGCTGGACAGAAAAGGGAAATATTTTGACATGGAAGTTTTATGAAGATGCACTAACACTGGCAAAAAGCAGGACAGATAGCAGGCACGAAAAAACACAAGTTCTAAAGGGAGAAACAGTGTTTAACTTTTTGCAGAGGCATTTCAACTTGCTATGGATGGTAAAAACACTCTTCACAGAAAGACTTACTCACAGTCAGGCTGTTGCATTTAGATTGGAATGTCTTAGTTACAAGAATGCTTCCACAACTCAAGGTGAACTTTGGAAAAAGTGTAAAACCTTCTCCATGGATACAGCAAAAGAGATCCCAACGGCTCAATCAAAAGTAGCCGTTGATTCAGCAACCGCTTCAGGACCAGATGTTCTCATAGATTAGAAATTCTCATCATGTTATTTTTCAAAATTATTTAAATGTAATAGGATTTTCCGAGGCATGTGCCTCCGTAACAGTTAGTAGTTTAAGCAGTTAGAATCAGTTTCATTGCTGGAAACTGTCTTGTGATTCTGTATAAAAAGACAATTTCAAGGAAGATGATGGTTCTGAGTTTTGAACCTTGAAGCCAAATTTTGTACTGGAGAATACTGAATCAATGAAAAGTTTTGCAAGTTTCTATTATTCTGCTTATGCTGAATAGTTTCCCAGTTTTCATTATGTTTTCATGTCTTTGAATAAAATAGAGTAATTTGAGCTGCAGGTCTCTGAATACATGTGTATTTAAGAGTTAAATAAACCTTAATGGGTGCTCCTCTGTTTTAACATTATCATTGCTTACTTCTTCAGGATTTTATAATGATAGATTCTGTTTCAGACAACATATCAAATTAGAATCTTTTCCTTTCTTGTTTCTTCCGTTCATTCACTTCGGCATAAAAAGAATATGGCATTGCAAAACATGCATGGGTTTAATATTTGAAGATTATAATTAATTTTTAAAGGTTTATAAAACAGAGACAGTTATTACATTTGTTTGTGATATAATTTAATAATTTCTTGAGCACAAATTCCTTTACACAGCAAGGAATTGTTTCTTGAGGTACAACACCTTGAGAGGAGGCTTTCTAGTTCTTTCCTTGCAGTTGCTTGAGGACAAGCAACATTTGGGAGGGGAGGACTGTAATGTTCCAAAATTTTCCGACAATAATTTGGAACATTAATTTTTGCTAAATTCACCGAGGAGGAGAATAAAGGGTAAGGAGACCCATGCATAATTATATTCTCAATAAAATCCCTCATAGTATGAAAGGGGATCATCTTTAGAGCTGGTTTGCACACCCTCATGTGTGAACAGGGTTATTTGCAAGTGGACAAGGTCAGGTTTGACCAAGTCAACAACGCTGCCATAGGAGGAGTGGCTTACCTTGGAAGCCAGCGCAGTGTGAATGAGGAAAGGGATATTTTGTGGAGGAAACCCTAATGAATGGGGCCCATGGAAAAAGAGCTTTCACTTGTTTAAAAGGAGGGCAAGGCAACCATTGTTTCTCATGCTTTGTATTATTCATCTCAATTATCCATTAGACAATTGTGCATTCTTTGCTGCTTAGCAAGAATTGCCAGAAGAATTCCTGTTTAGGATTCATTCTCCTTCTTGAGAGGTCTCTTGAGGGATTTTTCTTCATTTTCCTCACATCCAGGCTTGAGGCCAACCATCCTCCATCAAGACAGCATTATTTCTGTAGCAGATTAATGTTGTGTTGCTAGGTGTTGCAGTGAGGGTTCACTACACCACCTTCATCAGCTATTTTCATTGGAGGAGTCCCTCTTTCCTTTGGGATATCAGTTTGGAGGCATCCTAGAGCTTATTGCAGACTTTGGCATCAAGGCCAACTCATTCCATAGCCCTACAACACAGTTCCATCCAGTGACTGCGTTATTTTGAGAGGAGCATTTGTAGTGGGGCTCTTGCAGAGTATTGGAGGGAGAGATATTTGGTGAAGGTATCAACCTTTCACTTGAAATATCCATTGGAGGAGGCACATTCATTTTGAGCATCAGATTCATCCATCTCCATCCAGTTCTATTTCTGAGTTGCTGCTGCTACCCAGCAACTCCGGAATTTTGCAGCTTTTGTATTTTATTGCCAATCCTTCTAGGATTGACATGAGGTAGTCTTTGGGAGTTCACATATTCACCCCCAATGTTGTATTGGGCAATGTATTGACATATCCATGTATTTGACATTGTTATCCTGCATTTTCTCTATAAAATTGCGCTGTCATAGCTTGGTATACATTGTGTAGCAATGGTTTTTTCATGTATTTTATACTTGTTTCTTGAGGCTGAGCATTACCCATCTTGAGTGACCTTTTTCCTCAAGATCATGTATTAATTTGTTGCTGCTATTATTAATGAGAAGGCTATGGATTTCTCTCACATTTATATGAGTTGAGTGTTGCTGCTGCACCATTATTGTGTTTGCTTATTGCTGGAGCCCCAACTCTAGAATATCTTGAGATATTCTCATTGTTGTAGCATTTTCCTGATTTGGAACATTACAAAGTCGCTACTCCCGGAATCTAGCCTCGGCAAGTTGGGCCATTTTTACCCCCTTGCATTCACTTTTTCTCTCGAATGGTGTATGCATTGGTACTGATACCAATAATTAGGTCGAATATGATGCAGTGCAGGGTTTATTAGCCGATTCCCTTTCACATTGCATCCTCCACCTTCATGTTCATTTAGATTCTCTGCTTCTTGTCATGCAATTGAATGGTGTCTATCGTGTGCATAATCCTATCCTCTTTAGAAGATATTTACGAGTGAAGCTTTTGATGCGTGAATTTGAAATCATTACTTTCAGTCATGTACCTAGAGCACAAAATCACTATGTAGATAGCATTGCAAACCATATTCTAGATTTGAATTTAGCACATGCATTTAACACAAGACAATAACATTAAAATATCACAACGATGCATATCCATAATATGTGTTGTATAAAATGTTTTCGAGTCCACCTACTCGGATACATATGACATGCCCATAGCATTTTAAAAAAAACTCAAAACTAGGGGCATCACCTGCCTCTACACACTAATCACTATCTGGAGGATCCCAAGCCAATGGCTCTACTCCCGCAGCTTGTATATCATGCATACCCTGGCCGGCCATCGCCATGCACCGCATGACCCCTCGCCATTCAGAGGGTAGACCAATACATGGCTCTATGTACCGGTCATCTAAGTCCTGCCAACCGTGCTCTGAAACATCGGTCAAAATCCTCTCACATCTATGACGAATGTCCTTCAGGAGGGTTGTTGCATCCTCATTCTGCTACGCCCTCGCTCCACCAGGGCCTGCGGTCCTCGATACTGCAGGTCATCCCATATATCCGGTCGGTTTTACCGGTGTTGTATCTGCATACCAAAAGTGAAAGAACCAGTATCACATACAATATTATAGACCTTTACATGCACATAAAATATTAGCAATTTGTCACTTACCATCAGGTCCCCATATTTGACCAGGTGGCAGTGGCAGATCCGGATCCCCACAATTACTCATCCCACTATAGGGATAGTTGTCTATCTACAGTGGCATCTGATCCCAATGAGCAAAGAACTCGTGTCGGAACATCCGTCCAACCGCCCCACCTCCTCCTCTGCACAGTTGTCACCCCCACTTGCGCATCCTAGGCTCTCTCGGGCCCCCATCTTGGAGCTGTATGTGAGGTCAAAGGGTCGGAATCTTCTCAAAGAAGAACGAGCACAAAAATATACCATATGCACAATCATGGTTTACTTGCCACTTGCATAGCGACAACTGTCGTTTCAATGACGACAGCATCATTTGGTCCCACCCATAGTAGGTCCCACTCAAAACAGTCTCCACAAGCATCATCTGCCCTCCAGTGATGTGATGGAGTGCATGGTTTTCCAGGACCCGTATTACCATTGCGGCCACAACACGGGTCTCTAACATCTCCAAATCCCCAATGGGTATCCGAGTCCCCTTGAATTGGAGACTTGGTCGACAATGGAACTCTACAAACTCTGTGATGTTCCGCCCCCACGGTAATACTGGCTGAGCATTCCTTACCATCCCCAGTGGAGGTAAACCAGTCAGGAAATATATATCCTAGACCGTCAACTCGATCCGATGCCCCTGCACTATAAAGACCTCATGGTCTGGGTCCAAATAGCTAAAAATTTGGACCAATAAGGGCTCTCCAACTCTCATCAAAGGGTTCTCCACAAACTTCAGAACCCCAAACCTAGCCAGTGCATTACGGACACCTTGATCCTCCTGGATCTTCGACTGTAATGCACCCAGGTCTCTCTCTCTCCAGTTGATCCATAATTCTGCCATTTCTGCACAAAACCATTATATTTTTCAGTATATAGATAGGAAATATTGTATCTCATCATAAAAACCCATTACTCAGCCAAAAAACAACACAGAAAATCCCCTCCTTGACAAGTCGCACTTTTCAGGCCCAAACCTAGGATAGGTCGTAGTTTTTTGCTCAAAACCTACTACCTAGGTCACAATTTTTTCCCCAAAAAGTGTGACCCGGCCATGAAGAGGAGCAGGGGTCTATTCCTGAGCCCTAGGGACCTAATATGAACTTTCAATCCACTAAAAAGAAAGAGTATGGATAGGCCTCTTACCTGCAACTGACGGATCTCAATTCCAACAGTCAGTTTGTCTGCTACGACCACTGCAAGATTTAGGGCTTTCTCTCCTCTCTACATTCACCACAGCTCCACATGCAAATGAGTGAAAATTGGAGAGAAATGCCTTATTAAAAGAGAAACCCATGTTTTTTCTTTCGCCTGTTGCGACCCCACCGTAGCTCTGTTTACCAAACTGTCCATACCGTTGGAAAGCTCTCACTGAGCCCTCAAATGGGTATATGTTATTTTTTAGTGATTTTATACTTCACCAGGACACATTTTTTCCAAGAAGCGTCACTTCACCCTTCCTCAAAATCGAATTTCTTCACTTGCAACACTCATACTAGGGGCACCACTTTGCCTCCATACTTGTCCACGCTCATGTCGACTTTTGTTGTGATTTACCATCTTGTACTCATGCTTTTATGGTCCCCATTGGACCTTTTCTATGTGGCAGCACCATCGAGTCACCCTTGTTTAGAGCATCCGAGTTGAGACATCATTGCATTCATGGAGTCTATCACATGTCCCTTTGCATCCCGCTATAGTCCTCCATCCTTCATTGCTTGGTCCCTCTCTCATGTCACACATTATGGCCTTAAATCCCACTTTCCCCTATCCCTCATGATGTTGTGTCAGTCGCTGCCAAGTCATCCATGCCCTTTATGCTCTAACAAGGGAAGTCGTCTGTTTGCTAATCAGTACCCTCCATTTCATCATCATCATTGGTGTCAGTCTGTTAGTCGCTCTACTATTTTCTCTCATGCCTTATTTGAGGATCCCTTATTGCCTCACCTATGGCGGACCTCATTCTGTCGACATCAACTCATTCATTCCAAAAGACAGGTCTAGATGGCGGTGTACCTTGGTTCCAGCTTCCACTCTTGTTCGGTGCCCCAGATCAGGCAAAGGGACTCCTTATTTCCCTTTGACTTGATTGTTTCTCAGCTCCAGCTCCTTTCAGCATGATCAAGATCCGTATACTTGATGGTTCAGTGATGCAGCAGCTGATATCGGTGATTCCCAAGTGTGTGTGAGATGTCCCAGCCCTCATGAGGGGGTGGCCCTACAGGTAGCCCCCCACATACCCGGGTGACTTCTTCATTTCAGCCTTCGATGAAGCTCCATAGATTTGATGATGCCGGCCTCAGCCGCTTGTAGCACCTTCTTGATTGCATATATCAGTCAGATTCTCAGAGCCCTTCCCTGTTTATAGGGGCATATGGGTTGTATTTATATCTCATGTACTTAGACATTATTGTACAAGTCCTGGTTGTTATCCTAGGCACAATATGTATGTGGGAGTCATTATCATGTTATTTATCTGACTCATGTCTATGCCATCATATACTATAGTGTTTCGTCCTGTGGTTTTCCGGACGCCTCATTGTTTGTACTTTGTGGGAATAGGTATGCCTCCCCCGCTACCTATAGCATAGGTACTCACTCATAAAAGAGACTTTTCGCACCTATAAGTCTCGCCTCCTCAGGGTCTAGTTCTTTCAGCACTTTGGTCTGCCTTATACTCCTCTCTCTTTGACTTCCCCTTCGATGTCTAGTGATTGAGTTCTTACAATGTACTTCGATCATACAATTAGCTCCTAATCCTTGCACGTTTGGGGGAAATCTATTACAACATTTTTTTGTCATCTAACCCATTGTTATTAGATGGACCCAAGTACACCATGAAAGACCAATTTTACCCTAAGTAAAATTGCATTCACTATGAAAAATAACTTAGTAAACCACCTTTATTAAGTTGCTTATGGTCTAAATAGGAAACCCCATGAGGAAATATTAAATAAATCTATATTTGTTTGATTTTCCTCAAGGAATAATTAGTTAAAAAATAGTTTAATTAATATTCCTGGTTATATTTAACCCAAAACAAGGAAATTAATTAGATAAATCATTATTTATCTTATTATTTTCTAAGAATAATTATTTAAACCTTATTTAAATAATATTCTTTGTTAAATATGACTACATCACCCTTAAATAATTAAATAAATCATTATTTATCTGATTATTACTCAACCACATCCTTAAAATGATAAACAAATCATTGATTTATTTATTATTTACAAATAAAGGGATTTGACCCAAGCCGAAATCCTTTTCCCTCCAAAAAAAATATAATAAAATATTCCATAAAAGTTGGATCTTGATTTGGTTAAATAATATTTTAGTTATGCACCAATATCTAGACTAACTCAATATTTTGTTATAAATACAAATGTTTTCCCATTCATTTATCAACTTTTGTTGCTTAAAGATCACTCTGGATCTATACTTTTGGTCTGACTATTGATCCACCATCATAGTCATATTTTGCTACCATTTTGTCTAGGTTTTCTACACCATCAAGAGAGAGGAATTTTAGATCTAAAGTACTGAGGACTTACAAGAACCCATCCCATTGAGGAGAACTGGGAACACCCTCTTGTGTTTTCCTCCTAGGTGCCATTAATACAAAATTCATTCAACATATTCTTGTCTTGTCTATTGGATGCATGGAGTAAATCTTGTTTTTGATACTGCTTAATGTCTTCCAATTCATATATCTAGATTTTTGCATCATTTATCTTAATCACCTAACTGTAGATATGAGGATATTGGCAGCCATCTTTGTTGTTAGGGTTGTTTGTTATGCACAGCTAAAGTGGTCTTTTTTCATATGCTTGGAATTAAGATTCATACTAACACCAAACACTGGCTAAAGGAAACTTAGAAGACATAATACATGCTATTGATATTGAAGAGACTCCTATAGTCCAGGCCAAGGATATAGATGAGGGTGGAAAGAAGAACAAGAAATTCAAATCAGCAAAGAAGTTAGAGTTTGAAGGTGAGGATGCAAGTTTTATGTTTCAGGCTAGGAAGCCCATGAAAATACATGCTATAAAACTCTCGGAAAGCAGTAAAGAAGTTCATCCATCCAATGAAACTATCCTGCCACCACAAATAATTATTGACCTTTCATCTCCTGCAGAAGAAGATCCAGTCAGCAAGCAAAAGAAAGGAAAGGAGAAAGTCATTGAAAAAACAGAGTTTGAAGTCCTTGAAGAACAGTTGAAGTTAGCTAATCATAAATAGCAGTCATTTAGAAGGAGGTAAGGAAACATAATGTTCATAAGGTTTAGTTTGAGAAGATGGAAGAGGTTTGGGAAGATCAGGTTGACAGTGTATCAAAGACCCAAGATAACACACAGCAATTAATAAAATGGACTATGCCATTAAGGAAAGAAGTGAAACATGTCAGAAGAGTGAACCTGAACTTGAAATATAGTAACAGAAAGTTGAAGAACCAAGTTAAAGACCTCCAAGAGCAGTTAAAATTGATCAATGAGGAGCTGGAGAAGAAGGGTCTAAAAATGACTATAGTTGAGGAGCCCATAGCTCAACTCATCATCACTGAAGAAGAAACACCTCAAGACTCTTATGTTGAGTTGGTTTATGTTTCGAAAGGTAAATTTCATGTTGAAAATAAAATTTGTACAACTTAAAGGTACCTTTTTGAAACAAGGAAAAAATCTGGAATTTACACCGTTTTCCACAATTTCGTAGCGTTTCCTAGGCTTGAAGCTAAGAAAACGCTACGAAACCACCTGTAGCTATATTTTTGCTTCTAAAACCACTTTTAGTAGCTTTCAAGGGGAGGATATGATAGCGAGGATGTGTCAGGTCATGATGAACACAATGCAAGAGCAAAGAATCAAAAATTTTGATTGCAAAGGTCATTTTTTTGTACGCTACGAAACTGCCATGCTTTCGTAGCGAGTTGTTTTGAAGGTTTCTGAGCAGGTTTATGAGCTGTTTTGGACAGGTGGACATATTCAACAGGTCAAGGGACCTTTTTAGCAATCATCCATGATTTGAAGACCATGAAAGGGAGACAACATATCAGTTGAAGACTTCGTTGAAGATAGACCTCTATTTCCCTAAAAAATAGGGTTTGCTTCCAGATTTTGAGGAGGGCAATTAAGATGTCAAGTAGTGATGAGTTCTATCAAATCCTATTCAAACATGTGAAGCATTAGTTTTCATATTTGTAACTATTTTAAAAGATAAGGTAGTTGATGTAATAAGTAGCAGTGTGAGTCCTATTAGGAAAAGGACTGTTTTATAGTGTAGGTGTCATTTTCTCACTAAAGCACATGTTTTCCTATTATGCAAGGTGTCATAGGAAAAGTTTGATGAATCTAGCCTAGAGGAAAATCATATTTCATGTAAAAAATTCTATTAAAGGGAATATATTCGAAATTGTAAAGGGTTGGAGATTTTTTTCTCTACTGCAGCTTTATGTAATTTGACTGATATCAGTAATACAAAGGACTTTTTCTTAATGGACCTGAGATTCTCATGGATTTTTTAGTGCTTTTCTGATCTATATTTTTATGTGTACCACTTGCAGTGTATTTCATCCTTATTACGCAGAATTCATATGTGTATGCTATGACTTCCTATATTGATGAAATGGTTGTGTTGTTTTATGTTCCATGTGGAATTTACCTTTGCTAAAAACTCTTACCCGCCTCAACTTCCATGTCAAGATACCTTACCACTGAACCTACTGATTTGTTGACTCCATAAACCCAATGGTTGCAGATCTGTACTCTTTTCAACCTACACACATCACAATCAAGCTATTTTTCAAATAGAGTTAGCCATCTAGTTTCATCATTATCAAATATCATTAACCCCTTTGAGAGAGCCCTCTCAAACTGAAGAGTCTAAGCTTCAGTCACAAGTTGGTTTGAAACAGTTACATAGAGTTGTCTTATTAGCAACCAATCAACTGAAAATTTGTGATAACAATCAGGGTGAAGGATAATCCCTTTCTTTTTCAGAGGAAGTGTTGAGATTCAACAAGATGATGATCCTAGTGAAAATTAAGCACCTACACTAGGATGGAGCCTCGAGCTATTTTTAGGTGGAAGTCTACTTTTAGAATGCATAAGAAAATTCTATTTATAAATGATGTCTATTTATAGATGGTGAGAAAATTCCATTTATAGATGATGTTCTATTTTTAGATGCATGTGCAAAGTCTATTTATAGATCGCATGTCTATTTATAGAATTCATGTCAATTATTATTATCTCTTAATAATAATTGGACAATAAACATTAATCTATTCTGAATGAGCACTTGGAAATAGTTAAGTGAAGTGTCAAATCAGTTAGCTAAGTGGATTTCGAGTTGAGTGGTTGGTTGGTGGGACGTGCAAGTGGACTTAGTTGTAACTGAGTGATTCGAAGTTGTAACAGAGTTGGATGTGGAGTTATGTGAGTTGTAAAATAGTTTAATGCAGTTAAGTGAGTTAAAATCAGTTGTGTTAGTTGTAACTAAACATACAGTAGTGAGAGATTAGTGAATTAATTAATTAATTAATTCACAATCAGTGGTCTCACATGCAACTGAAGATTTACTACTGTTAACTACATGCATGTCAGATCCAGTGGAGACCCAATTGATAGATAGGTGAAAGGGATAGTTTGACTATCAGTTGTGACATTAGTGGGTGCACTCATGCAACCACACACACATTGGATGTTCCCATGAGGATTGCGTAGTCAAGGAAAGAAAGATCTCATTCATTCAGGGACTTTTATCAGCGGGGATTGCGTAGTGGAGTCAGGTTGTCAGGAGGTAGTAAATTGGTGCATGTATTTACCAATTTTTGTATGACAATGTGAGATGATTGTACATTTTAATAAGAGCTCTTGGATTAGAGTTTTGTATGAGATTGTTTCATGATCCATAATATATACATAATATATGATAGTGGGGATTTTAGCTTTATGCTTTCCCTGTAAAAAAATCTGTGTTATGTGTGATTGATCCTCTTATGTGTTTGCAATTGGTGATCGTGTTTTAAATTTCCGCAAATTTTTTTGTAGAATCGATTCTATATTTAACATTGGCATATAATTGTTAGATCAGGAGAATCCAGGCAATACATAATTGCATTAAAATTTCTACATGATTGATATGTTAATGTCATTATGTATATGTATATCATGCTAATATGGACTGATTTGTGAAGATGAGATAGCATCCCCTAAACTGCACACTAAGGTATGATTTTGATTATGTCTATATTTGGTTTATCTAACATGGTATGTTTGCAAGAAGAAGAAGATTAGATATGATGAGAAAAATCGTGGATTAAATTGTTGGTCAAAGTTTTCATTGATGTCAATATGGCATTGTTGGAGATGGAAAACATTCTTGTGATGCATGAATAACCCTTTTTTGATGTTTCCATAACCTCATGCAAACCCTAAGCATGAAGATAATGCATATTCAAGTCAAATGATGCATATACCAAATTCCCTAGCTACATTTATATCGCTGCCTTGAATGATATAATGATGAATGAAGAAGCCCTTACCGTGAAACCCTTCTAGGCACATGTATACATCATAATACACGTTGATGAAACCCCAGACCTTTTCCTTATGTGATAATGATGCATGGATAATTTGATTGGAAAATAGGATGCCCTATGCCCTAGCCTTGTTGAATGATGCTCGTGATGCCCAAAGGAAGCCCTAATCCTTATAAATGAATAACACATAAGAAGGAACCCTTACCTTTCATATCATAAACTTGAAGGCCTAAAAGATAAAATGTCTTAATCTTAGAGGAAGTCCTATCATTGTACAAAACATAATTTTCTAAAGCCTTGTAGAAATTTTAGACACCACTCCAGTTTTCAGTTTCACCTTATCACTCCCATATAGTTAAATGCCCATACCCATAATCATACATTCAAAATTTTGGAAATGAAATTATTTTCTGAAAACACAAATTTAGGAATTTCACATTGTTGGAAATGCATAAATAAATCACAGGAAATTATAAAAATCACACATACAAAAATAACACGTTGATTTTTTGTCATTGTAACCCTCAAAAAACCGCCTACAACTCTTGGGGAAAACCAGTTTGAGAGTTCTTCTTTATTTATGATAAAATGCTTTTACAGTGAAACAAAAATACACAGAAATTTCAACAACCACAAAATACAACTTATCTCATTTTCCATGCTTAACCTCTGTCTCGAAAAATGTGCCAACAGTAAAAACAAGAACAACCTTAAATTTTGTACAGACTCCTTGATTTTTGTGCCCATAAAACACAACAATAAATGTTGTTTTACAACCTCCTCGATTTACGTGCAGAGTGTTATCACTCATATTTTCCTTGAAGTTTTTGGGAAGAGGAAAGGGGTCCTAGGTAGCCACAAACCAATCTTTTAGGTACAGAATCTAGTCAATCTGTATCCAGAGAGGGCTCTCTCTATAAAATTTAGCTTTGTTTTTAGAAGATATTAGGCTAGTTATAAAGTCCAAGGGTTTTGTTTGAATTTGGGTGGTGAAATTCAATAGCAGAGGGCAAGATTGAGTAGTTCAGGCCATTGGGCTATGGAGTCAAAAGATGGCTTCACTGGATTAAGTTTCTAGACAAAAGATGGTTTTACAGGGCAAGATAATCAAACAGAGAAAAAATTTAGATTTAAAGTGAATGTAATGGATTTAAAATGGATGAAAGGCAATTAATAATCTTTCAACACATTCATAAGAGGGGAAATTAAGTGATTATTAACAAAGAGCAATTAAGAATTCTTTATTAAATAACCAAAATGTTAAACTAGAAAAACAAGAGCAATTAAGAATTCACTGTTTAAAACCAGTTTAGAAGAAAACATTTAGAATAACAATGATTGAAATCAGATTACACTTAAGTACCTTCTGATTTATTCATTTTCATTAGTCATTCAGAAATGAAACACAATGATATAATAAACAAATATAAAAACTTTAAAACACAAGGGAAGGATGGCTTATTGATCCGTAGTCTGACACATGAATCCTGTAAAAAGTCTTTCACTTCAATTCATCATCCAGCTTAGCCACAAAAAAATTCTCCAATAGCACTTTATTCCAAAATATTCAATGTTACAACAAAGTCTAAGAATCCACCCTCAATACTCCGATTGAGGGAGTATTTATACAAAAAGTTACAAAAAATATCTCATAACAACTTGAGACATTATCTAGGATGACTCATAAGTAAATTACAATAAAATAGAGACAAATGGTCTTGTAGATAAGAAAGAATGATAACCGATGTTGTGCTGTTTCCTTCTTTTGAGAATGTGCTGGAGGCAGGCCCTATGCTTTGGCTCATTGTTGTCCTTTTCAGTAACTCTGTGTTGGCTGGTCCGTTTAACTGATACTCTTTGACTGCTATGATACACTTTGACCTTTATTCATCCTTTTATCCTTCTTTCCATGACTTACTGTAGTACATAATCAAAATTTCAGGTAAGAATAATTTTTTTACAAAAGTTCTAACAGTTCTTCCCACCATTTATCTTCCAGAATCCTGGTCCTTTGCAGTTTTCTGAGAGTTCCATCAGTCTCTGTATACCTAAAGAAAGTAGGTTGAGCAGGGAACAAATGCTTTACTTCATGCTCAAGATAAAACAAATTTTCTAGTTTGGCATGAAGATCTTTTCCTGTAGGTAATGCCGCTGTTGATGAACTAGTTGAGGTATTGGCCTAAGTGTCAGCATACTTGTCCAATTTTTCAACATAACTTTCCAGGTTCATCCATTTATCCTCTGAAATGAAAGGACTGTGCAATCCTTTATTCAACAACATGTCAAATCTTGTTATGAAGGCAGTGATTTCTTCTTGCATGTCTGAGCATCTTCGTTCTAAATTCTGCATCAGAGTTCTTTTGGTAAAAACTCTCTTTATTTCCAAAATTGTGCCTGTCCTGTCTCGAATGCCAAATTCTTCAAGTTGCTGCTTATTCTGAGTATTTATAAAATGAATGAGTTCATTGGCTTCATCAGGCCTGTTTCCCAATTCTTCCCTTGCTACTAGGACTTCTTCTATAGCCAATTTGACTAAATCATTTTGTTCCTACATTATTTGAACTGAGGGCCAGATATCCTTTATTGATTGGATGATGTTGTCCCAAAGAATTTCATTTATTTCCCTTAAAGGTTTCTCCAATGTGAGATCCTTTTCCAATGCTTTGACTGTTTTTTCTAATTTGTTCACTTCTTTTGTTTTATCAGCAACACTCATTTTTGAAAGATCATATTTGTGTTCTAGAGTGGCCAATTGTTCCTTTGTTCTGTGGAGCTCTATGACCCGAAGTTTCATTTCTTCCATTGACTTTTTTAATTCATCAGTGTTCAAATTTGCAGTGTTTCCCTCTGACAATTCTGCTAGTTGACCTGTTGTTTTTGTACCTGTCACTACTCGTGCTGTAGATACTGGAATATTTGTGTGCTTATATTTCAATGCATTCTCAAGCTCTTTTTCAGTTGCATTAAGTTGCTCATTTAATTTTAAGAGAAAATCCATTAGTTCTTCCGCATAATTTTTTTTGATGATTTCTGCAGTCTGTGGATGTCTTGAAACTGGTAATTTCAGTTGTTTTCTCAGAGCTGCAATATCATCATCTTTTCTCTTGATCAAAGCTTCAATACCTTTCACATATTTAGGACTATGACCCAAACCAATGATTATTTCCTCTAGAGTTTTGATTCTATTATCCTTAGCCTGGGAGGAGGCTTTTTCAAGCTGCAACTGTGTATTAGTGTTATCCAAAGAGTCTTGCAACTTATGAGCCATCATTGATTTATCCGTCAGAGTGGAATAAATCATCTCACCTGTTTGCTTGTGTAGCTCAATTTGATCTAAAGGATGGATATCCTTTGCTAAGACTTCCAAATTAGTTCTAATGTAATCTGCAGTTGTCTGAGGCTGCTGCACCTTGGGCTTGAAGTGGCTCATTATCATCTTACCCTGTTGGATGTCATAGGCTGACATCAATCTTTCTTGATTTTTCGGAGCCATTTTCAAATATTGGTTGTACACTTGAAGCCTAAGTGGATCATTCCTAGCCTTTATATTGATTAATTTTCTTTTGATGTCCCAGGCATCTTTTACTGGAGGTTTGAAAGAAAATATCTCTGCACTTTTTTGCCTCTGTAGTTCCTTTCTTTGAAAATTAGTGGACGTCCCACTACCTGTACCTGTTTGCTGACTATCTTCTCTTTCCTGGCTATCAAGGATTTCTTGAACTGATTCAACTTCTGGAAGAGGGGTTAATTTTTGCCTTTTAACACCTTGCTGTCCAAAGGAGCCACCAATAGGAGTAGCTGCTTCAACCTCTCTCTTTTTTCCCTTTTCTACATTTAGAGGAGTTTGTAAAATTGAAATTTCTAGCTCATTGATCTTAGTAGGAGGAATCTGTACTTGCTCTTGTCCTTTAGAAGTTTGAGGCTGTTCTGTCATTGTAAATTTCTCTGTAGTTTGTATGTCAATCTCTTTCTCCTTTCCCTTGGATTCTACTGCCACTGTATTAATCTCCTGCAAATTTCGTTGTGAAGTCCCGACTGAAGAAGATCCTAGTATCTGCACCTGTCCAAAAGAGTCTAGGTCAAGTATCTTTTCAAGATCTTTCATCACATTTTCAACATTGACCTGCTCACTATATTTTTCAATCAATGTCCCTTCCATCCATTCATCCATATTGGCATATGGTTATATTTCTAGGATTCTTTGATGAATGTATGGTGATAGTTTATTTTTCATTCTTCTATCATAGATAAAGTTGTTTGGATCATAAGGCACCCAGTAGAAACTCTTTTTTAATCTGAGATAGTCTTCTAAAATTCTTTCGGCTTCCTTTCCAGCTTCCCTGGAGTTAAAAATAAAGGGACCTAATTGGCTCTTGATCCTGAGTTGAGCCTTTTTCTTTGCATTGCAGAAATGAACTATATCTGAATTAATCATCTGTCTAAAATACTCTAATGCAAAGAGTCTCATTGGGACATATTTTGGCAATTTGAATGGGCATAACTCACATCCATATATTATGATCTCTGTGTGGTTTTGATATAGGTACCAGTCACCTATCTTGTACTGCTTTGAGAGCTGAAGAATTTTCTTGATGTCATTATTTACTCTAGGAGGAGAGACTCCTATCAACAAGGTGGTTGCAGGATGTAAAAAAAGGTCAACAAACTCATTATAGGAATAAGGAGAATAAGGGGAATTGTGAGTAATGGCAGACCAAAAGATGACTGACCTAGGATTCCATTTTGCATCAAGTTTCTTAACATAAAAAGGGAAAATCTCTGATTGAAAGTAAATCATGAGGTGATATATGACAGAAGAATACTTGAACACTCTCTCATTTCCTAATCTCATGAACTGATCATGGATTTTGTCAGCAATATAAGATGCAAAATTGTACTTGACAGCAGGAGGTTGTCCAGGGGTAAAAATAGATAACAATACTAGGGTTAATTGATCAACATACTCACTAGTATTGAAGCCCATTATGAAAGGTATCATGTTCAGGATAAGTCTACCTTCCTCAGTGAAAAAATTATACCCATAAGGGGGAGGGCCTTTGGGCTGATGCTCAGGTAACATGAAGGTTTGGCACAGGCGGTTTAACTCTTCATGGGATATATTGGTAGATTTCTCAATTAATTCAGCCATGGACAGGGAGGTGAGGGCTTGACCAGGTTGGAATTGTAGCATTTCATTTATGGACTAAGCAGTTATTGGGAAAAGGACATTTTGACTTGGGATAAAACTGCTCGTTGGTTAGGATCATAGTTTGCATGGCAGTAATGGATTAACTCAGGAAAAATATGGACCGAGGGGAGAAGGTACATGGGAAGATTAGATTCACAAAGTCCAAAGATGTCAGAACCATTCAAATAATTGTCTCTACAACGGCAAAAAATTCGAAGAGGATTCTCACTGAGAAGCAGGTCTTTAATTTGAAAATCCATATCGGCTAAAGGCAAATAATCCAAGTCCTTGTGAGGGGCATTGAGGGGCACGACATTCAGAGCTACGGGAACTTCCATTTCTGGTTCTTGTGGATTCAGAAATGGAAATTCGGGGTTTCTCTGAAAAAGGGGCACAATTACCAGTTTTGGGAATATAATTGCAATTCTGGGAATTAAAACAGATCAAATTGAAGTTCTTTTCAGACCTTAATGTGGAATTAAAACCAGAATCAGGAATTTTTTCAGAGTTTAATGGGAAATTAGAGTAAATACCTGTTTACGGGAAATGAATGGTGATTAAACAGGTACATGCTATGGAGACTGAACTCTGAATTACTTGTCAACAATTGTTCTCAGCAAGGTAACGGTTGGCAGCTTCGACAATCATTTTTTGAAATTTGTTGCATGGGAGACTGGTTAGCGCACGAAATAATGAAAATGACGCGGGAATATTTGTTTTATTTACAAAGTCAAAAGGGTGGCGGGTTTTGATTGATGACGTCAGCAGGTACAGAGGCTTCGTCACAGAGGATAAGCGGTAAGCAGTTTCCATCGCACCGCTTTTGGGGAAAGGTGGTTTTGGACAGAATGGCAGCGATTCCATACGATGATTGACGTGTGGCAGAGCACTGTTCATAAAACCGCTTGGCCATGGCGCGTTATCGTTCGGACGCAGATGGCCAGCAACATTGATAATAGCCGTAGATCTTGGATCAGTCAATCGGACGGTCATCGGGGCGTGGAAATGACGGGAATTTAACGGGTGGGCCCGACTCAATTATTTGTTAATTAATCTCATCGAGGGTGTTTTTATTAGCGGGAGAGGTTATTAATTAACCTGGAGGGTTAATCAATCCCTTTGTACGACAGAGGATCGGGGAAGAAAATGCGCGAGCGATGGGTTATTTGAAGTTTGGTTTAAATTAAACTTCGGATTTATTTTTTGTTTTAAACACATATAACATATGTTTAAAGGTTTTCTCATATATTTTTATTATATGGTAATTAAACCAAAGTGATTTACTTACCATAGGGGCGGGGATAATATAACGATATATTTTAGTCAAAGGGAGTATATTGGGGGTTTTTATTTAAACATGTGGGGATAAAACACTTTGACTAAAATTATAATAAAAGGGTTTTTTGGGTATTTTATGAAGAAGGAGTTATATATAATAGGGGAAGGTTCTTTTCATAGGAATTTAAATAATAAATTAGAAATTAATATGGAAATGAGTTAAAGCGCTAAGTATAAAACATCAGAATAATGTATTTAACTTATGCTTGCATGAAATGGGTTTGTATTGAATATTGCATGATTTTCCTAAGTAAAATGGGATTTTACATAGGAAAATATTTTTAGAAGTGAATGAGTGTGATGAAGAATGATTTTAAATACTTAGTTTTTTCCAATCATTGGGCTGAGGGTATGGTCCCTCCAAAAGTCAAGGAAATTCCTTGAGCCCCTTTAATCTTCAAATACCTTAGTACCCAAGGGAAATTAGTGAAATTTTAGGGAAAAATGAAAGGGGAAGTTAATAATCTGAATTTGCCTTGCTTGCAATTCTTCCACTGTATTATCTGCCTTTGCATTTGTGATGAGAGTTAAAATTTTAACCATCTAAAGCCATCATTCATCACCTGTAATTCAACAACATCATCTACCTACCCTACCTACTTTACCCTACCATTTTTTCTTCTTTATTAGGGTGCACTTAGACTGGAAAACCCTTATCACACTTTTTCTTTTACATATGGAAATCTATCTAGTTCTAACCTTTTTACATCCAAGGGCTCAGATTAAATTGTTGAGCTCCTTTTATTTACTCTACCTATCTATTTATCTGCCAAGATTAAACAGTTTGGTCAGATTTTATTCTCTATCTCTAAAACATGAAATTGAAAGATGAACTAGCCAAGCTTAAACTGTTTGACTGTTCATAAATTGTGGCATAAAATATGAGTTGCACACAATTTTTTTATTACATCAGAGCAAAAAGTAGTGGAATTTAGATTTGCACACTTTCCTTGGCCTTTCTTTTGGTGGGGTTCATTTTCTTTTACTTTTTTGGCCTTTTTATTTTTTCACCCTTTAATTTTTCTTTTAGGGTATACCCTCTTTACATTTTTTAATTTTTTTGATTTTTTGAGAATATGGAACACATTTTGCAACAAAAAAGGTTTGAACATATTGCATAGCTCATCAAGTCAATCATGAAATATGACACCTATTGGTATAGGAGTCTAACACAGAGGAACAACAATAAATGTTGTATGATTTATGCCTCTATTTCTATGCACAGAAACATAAGTACGTTGTATGGACCGCCTCGAAATATGTGCCACAAAAACAAAATAAATGCACCTCGAAATCTATGCCAGAACTATTGTACAACTACCTAATAATGCGTGCCAAACATGTTGTACAGTTCTGCCTTGAAAAACATGCCCAAAAACTATCTTGAACTGCAGGTAAAACTGTTGTACGAATTTGTTGAATGTTTCCTTGGTATGTGTGCCAAGTTTCTACTCTCTTCTTCCTCACTGCTTAGAAAATATCATTGCTCTCTCTTGCTCCTTTTCTCAATCTACTCATGAAAAGAATGAATGACCTTTTCTCTTCTTTTCCTCCTTTAACCTAACCCTAAGAGACTTTTGGGGAATCCCTAAATCCAATGGTTGAGATAGCTTTAGATCAAGGGCTGAGAATAAGTGTGTATTTAATTCTCACTTTCTAATTTTTAATTCACCCCACTTAAATAAATACCCACTTAGCCTTTTATTTCCATAGTCACTTTTTTACTTTGTAATTTTATATTGACTTTAATAAAGTCACTTTAAAATTAGACTTGCAAATTTATCACTTATAAAGTCACTTTAAAATTAGATTTGAATTTACCACTTATAAAGTCACTTTAGGATAAAAGTACAAAATACATTTGGACACTTTTCCCTAGGCCAAATATGAAAGCCTTAGGGAATCACTTGTCCTTTGGTACCCAAATTTTAACACTCCCTCTTACCGAGGAAAGTGTTCCTCACCACAGCATCTTGTCTTTAAAGTAGACATGCTTGCTCTGTGGTAAGGCTTTGGTGAATATGTCCGCTACCTGCTCATCTGTGGGAATATACTCAAGATTCATAGCTCCGTTCTGAATATAGTCTCCGATGAAATGATATTTTATCCCAATATGCTTTGACCTATCATGAAAAATTGGATTCTTCGCAAGTTTAATACAACTTTGATTATCACAGTAAATCAATAAAGGTCTCAACGGCTGACCAAATAATCCAAACAACATCTTGTGAAGCCATATGGCCTCACAACTATCCAAACTGGCTGCCATGTACTCTGTTTCCGCTGAACTCAATGCAACTGATTGTTGCTTCCGACTGAACCATGACACAACTGCCGAACCCAACCCAAAACAACACCCTGAAGTGCTCTTTCTATAAGAAGCACAACATGCCCAATATGAATCAATGTACCCTGCCAGTCTCACTCCTCGAGTACCAAGCTCTAGGAGAATGCTTCACGCCATAAATTTCCTTCTTCAATCTACATACATGGGACTCCTTCCGATGCACCTCAAAGCCCTGCGGTTGGTCAATATAAACCTCCTCCTGTATGAAGCCATTGAGAAATGCGGTCTTCACATCCATCTAGTGGATCTTCCAATCCATATCTGCTGCTATCGATATAATGGAGTGAATGGAAGTATATCGAGCCACGAGAGCGAAGGTATTCTTATTTAAACTTCCTCTAATTGTAAGAACCCTCTCGCCACAAACCGAGCCTTGAACTTCTCGATGCTTCCATCTATAGCATGATTTATCTTGTAAATCCATCTGGAATTAACCACAGATTTACCTTCATGCCTCGACACCACCTCCCAAACATCTTTCTTCATGATAAAAGAATACTCCTCCTACATGGCCTCTCTCCAGACCTGTTGGCTAGCTGCCTCCTCATAGCTAGTGTTGGTGTCTTGTGTTTTGATAGTTTGGCAAATCAAAAGACAAGACAACATCAGAACCAATCTTTAGAGTTACAGGATCTAGTCCTCTTGTTCTCAGAGAGGGATCTCTGAAATGTTTGTTTGCAAAGATTTATCTTGTGTGCTTAGAGTATTGGTTTTAGACTAGTTATTAAGTGTAGGTGTTTGTTTGTTTGATTGGTTGAATTGATACAACAAAATATGAAAGATCTAGGAAAGGTAGGTAGAAAGAGGAAGTAGTAGCTTCATTGGGCAATGGAGTCAAAAAGAGGTCATGACAAACTTATCAATGGATATGGGATATCAGAGGGCAAATCTAACTTGGCCACAGGATCCTTTGGTTTTTGGAATGAGATGAACATCAATGATTTGGAAAGAGAATTTAAATTCTCAACAAAGGGAATTCGAAAACATAACTTGAACAATAAAGAGCTTTTTGATAGACATGGCTAACCATGAATTCTATAAATCACACCTTTAAGAAAATAAGGATTTCAAAACAACTTTTAAAATGAAATCTAAGATTCAGGGAACACCCTATTTCCTCAAAGATTTTATTTGAAATGATTTAGAAAACATAAAAGATTCACTGATAATTGCAGTCATAGAAGAGGGAACACCTAAGTACATCTATGATCACAATTATAAAGAACATTAAGCCAACTGTTTAAGCAAGGACAAAGGGCAAGATCTGAACAGGCCTCCTTGACTTACTGTAAACAAAAACTTCAAAGGGAGACTTCAATAACAATTTTTAAGTGGCAGCAGACAAGCAGGGAGAACCATAAATCATGTTGAAACCAACTATTCGAACTATTAAGGAAATAAACAAGCATGAAGACTAAAGAGAGAGATTAAAGACTCTAAAATACTTCAGCAGAAGAAAACATGAAACAATGAAGGATGAACAGGTCTAAGGTGCTTCCAGGAGTCATTTCTTAGCCTAAAACTTTCAACCTACTGTAGTAAGAAATTATGGAACAAAATGAAAACAGGAGAAAACATTAAACAGTTCAGAATACTTCACCAACAGCCAAGCTCATGGATCCAATGATAGAGCCTTCTTAGTAACAAGCATGCAACAACATCATCAGGGCTTCCAAGACTTCAATTTCTTCTTCAACTTCAATAGACTATGTATTATTTCATAGAGTTTCAGTATTAAAACTACTGATAAACCAACCAACAATTTCTCATCTTCTACAGAATTATTTATAGAAGAATGAGGAGGTGAGATCTGATAAAAGATCTCTTAGGACAATTAATACAGAGTGATGACTTCTCGGCCTTTGAGGGGCTCGATGAAGAAGTTTACAGATGTTTCACTGTATTAATTGATATACATTAAAGATTTTAAGCTCAGTGGAAGCTCTTGTTGACTTTTAAGGCTCTGCGTTATGTTATAGTAACTCTACTGATATTTTTGTCATTAAATTATTTCAGCAGAATTAAATGTTCGGTCGCGTTGAGGCAAATATCTGATTTCGAACAATAACTTTGGCCTCTGTTTGAATGCTTTGAGGCACAAGTGGATTTGTGGTAGCTGAGAGGAGTCAATTTGCCTCAGATGTGGCGGTGGAGGCTTTTCTGTCTGATAAACACTTATGATTTTATTTAATTGTGTTTTAATTCGGAGGATTAGGATTTTGATAATTAATCTTAGCCGTAATCCCCAAATTTGTCTTCAATCCTCTATTCTGTTGTATTTTTTCTTCAACACTAATACTCTTTTAATTGTGATTTAAAATCACAGTGTCTTGTTTATCTGCAAGCCACGTAGGGCTCGTATGGCATCAATGCTTCATGAAACTTTGATGAAACATAGAATTCGAACCCCGTGAATGGTCTCCTTTGATGAATCAAAGGCATGGGAAATGTATTTCCCGGCCTTCGGTCTTTCTTTTGATATAATGGAAAACCATTAATCCCTGCAAAATACAAACAATAATTAAAAAATCCTGTGTTTTTTGGGAAAAACTGCTTCAGAGGGCGTGGGAGGACCGTAGCCATTGGATGGCATCATCCAACGGTGGAGATCATCAAGATAAGGTTAAAAGGAGAGCAGAGGGAAGAATAAGATGGAACCGTCGATCGCGCAATGATCAACGGTGGTGATTGGTTTTGAAAAACCTTTGGTGGAAGGTGGAGGGCAATTAAATAATACGGGAATGATCTGGGACCATCTGATCTGGACACGTGGATGGTCCAGATCCAATCGAAGGATCGCAATCAGTGGAGGAATGATGTTAAAGACTCAGAAAAAAACTTGCGATGTGATGTAGCGTGGACTGTTGATCTAAGGATCAGATCAATGGTGGAGAATGAATTAGAGGGATGGCCAATCGAGGGGGACAAACAAATGTTCGGAATGGAAAATGTGATGCGATTGAGCGATGACCATTGATCTGAGGATCAGATCAACGGTGGGGAAAGAATCGGAGGGATGGCTGACCGGGGGGGACAAACAAATGTACCGAATGGAAAATGCGATGTGATTGAGCGATGACCGTTGATCTGAGGATCAGATCAATGCTGGGGAATGAATCAGAGGGATGGTTGATCGTGGGGGACAAAAAAATGTACTGAATGGAAAATGAAATGTGATTGAGCGATGACCGTTGATCTGAGGATCATATCAACGGTGGGGAATGAATCGTAGGGATGGCCGATCAGGGGAAGAAATATAACGCGCTCGATGAAGCTTGTGATGCGATGTTGCACAGGCCATTGATTGGCTTAATATCAATGGTCGGGATTGTTCAACTTACGCACCAGCGGAAACCCTTTAAAATATAGGAAAACCCATCATTTAAATTAAACAAAGGTTTTATGGTATGGGCGGGGTATATATATAATATGGTTAGGCGCCCGTCTGTAGGGACTTGTTTTATATGGAATGATAATAGGCCCAGGGCATTTATATAACAAAGGGCCAATCATAGTCGGAGCCTCGAGCTTGGTCTTTTTGATCTAACATTTTTCGAACTTTTGCAACGCGATAAGCACTTTGTGGGCTTAGCACCTGGTTCTAGGGTGCGGGCATATGAAGGGGAAGTGGTTTAGGACTTAGCCCAAGGTGGTTAAGTCTGTAATACAAAAATGGGTTTTTTATAGATTTTCAAGGGTTTTCAAAGGATTTTGAGGATTTTGATAAGGCAAAGAAAGAGTCTTAAACCTCATCAAAGGGGTTTTGATGAAGGAAAAAAGGGGAAAAATATGAGAATGAGAGATTTTATGGGGAATAAAGGGGTAAAAAATGAGGTTAGTTTTGGAAGTGGAAGGAGGGGGGGGAATGGACTTTGGAGCAGTATTTCCTCAATGAAATTAGCAGAATTTCAGAGTTTTTAAGATGGAAACATTAGTGAAGATTTGGACAGAGGCATGAGGCCTTCAAGAGTCTTCAAGAGATAACACTTTTTAGCAATAAAATTTTTTTCCTTGAAGGCTCCGAAAGGGTTTTAGCCACCATTTGACATGAAAAATTTTATAGGCGGCTAACATTGGCTCCACTTGGGGATGGTGCCTTCTTGAAGGCATCAAGAATTTCAGACTTGCATTCTCTAGGAGGCTGATCAGTGCCTCATCCATTGGGCTACCTTTTTTTGATTGAACGATATTCTTTACTCTACAACATGTTAGTAGCCATGAAAAACAATGGATCTTTCACCAACTCAAGCTTTCTACCTACGCAATCCTACTGATCTAACATTTTTTCTTCATTAGAGTGCACTTGGCTTGGCAAACTCTCTTACAACATTTTATTCTTTTGAAAGCAAGAAACTAATCTAATTCTACTTCTCATTTCTTCATGGAATCAGATTAAACAGTTGAGTCCATATGATTCTCTACCTAATCTACAATCTGTTGGGATTAAACTATCCAACAGATTTTTATTTCTCTAAATTCTATAATAGAAATTTTAAAAACAGTCAAGTTAAGATTAATCTGTTTAACTTGCTATGATCTATGGCATGGAAAACAAGCTGCACATAGATATTATTTTGCAGAAAATTAAATCAAAATGGAAGGCTTAAGATCCTAAATTTCAAAGCGCTTCCTTCATCTTTTCTTTAGCTCTGTTTTGACTCTTGTTTGAGTTATTTTTCTTTGTTGACTGGTTCAGATTTTGAGCTGATTAGAACCAGATTTATATCTTGTTTGACTCAGAATTTGAAACAAATTTGAGTCATTCTCTTTGGAAACTTAGGTTTAGATTTTGAGCATGTTCGAACCTTTAATTTCTATCCTAATCTATCTACTGATAAGACAAGATTAAACAGTTTGGCAAATCGAATTCATTATCCTATCAGTAGAAAATTTAAAACTAATCAGTCAAGATTAGGCTCTATGACTAATTAGAAGTGTGTTTTTTAGGAGTGGCATTTAAGCTTGCACACTTTCAAATTTTTTTTTCTTTTTTGGTATGGGGTTGTATCTTTATTGTTTTTGACAATCTGCCCTCTTTTCTTTCTTCTTTGTTTTTGTATTTTTGATTTTTATAACCTTGAATGCAATGTTCAGAATCTAATATTTACAATGAAAAATAAAATGATTTGAAACTCATGATTCCTGGCAGAAGTAATGCTTTAGCATTCTGCCATTGACAAGACCTCCATACAGATCTTCTCCATTCAATTCTTTCAAGAAAAGTGCATTGTGACCCCTCTCAGCATGGATAATATATGGCCCTTTCCACAAGTTCTCAAACTTGCCATGTTTTCCCTTCTCTTCTCTTCTTGAATCCCATTTAAGAACAACATTTCCAACTTGGAAATTGTTTTCCTTAGTCCTCTTATCAAATAGCTTCTTCATATTTTCTTGGACTAACTGTGTTCTTTCATAGACTTCCTCTCTGGTCTGTTGTAAATGGATTGTTTGGTTGATTCTTCTCTGCATATCATTCTCTTCAATCTGCACTTCTTGAAGGAGTTTCATGACTGGAACTCCTAATGAGGTGGGAAAAACTGCGTCCATGCCATAGACTAGCTGATAGGGGGACATATTTATTGATTTCTTTGTAGTTAATCTATCAGCCCATAAGGCATGAACCAGCTTACTGTGCCATGATTTTTGATTCTGTTCCAACAGTTTTTTGATGATATTGATGAGACTCTTGTTGGAAGATTCAGCTAATCCATTTCCTTGGGGATAGTAAGCAGTGGAATGGCCCAAGGTTATGTGGTATTTGTAATAGAAATCAACCATCTTCTTAGATTTAAAAGCAGCAGCATTGTCTGTTATGATTTTTCTGGGACAACCAAATCTGGATAGGATATTGGTTTCAAGAAACTTGATAATGACAGAGTCATTAGCATTCCTGGAAGGTATAGCTTCTATCCACTTGGTAAAGAAGTCAGTGGCTGTGAGGATCCACTTATGTTGAGCTGAGGAGGATGGATGAATTTCCCCAATGAAGTCTAAACCCCATTGTTGAAAAGGTGCCTCAATTCTGATAGGATGTAAGGGTAAGGGAAGAAGTTTTCTTTTGCCATCAAAAATTTGACACTTATGGCAAGACATGACCAACTTTTGAGTGTCTGGGAAAAGGGTAGGCCAATATTAACCAGATCTAAGAATTGTTTTTGTTTTGGCCTTCCAGTAGAGGTGTCCTCCACATTCTCCATCATGCGATTCATGCATGATTTTCCCTGCATCATCTTCAAGTAAAAATTTAAGAAAAATTCCAATAGCATTTTTCCAATATAATACCCCATCTAAGATGCAAAAACTTAAAGCTTTTTGTTTCAAAATTCTAGCTTTGGTTTTAGACAAAGAAGGAGGGGCATTCAAATATAAAAGCATATAAATAATGTCAGCATACCAAGGAGAATTCAGAAATGTTTCTTCAATGAAAGGAGCAGTAGACTCTTCTATTTCTTCCAACACATCTACCATATTCATGTCTAGTGCTTGGAAGTTAGACTCAGCCATAAGTTTTGCTAATCCTTTCCCTTTAACTAGTTTGGTGGGCCTGATTTCTAAGTCATACTCAAGAATAGTTGCAATCCATTTTCCCCTTTTACCATCAGGGTCCTGACTTAGAATGTCCTTGACAACAGTATGTGGAACAAAATAAATTATGTGAGAGTGTAAAATATAGACCCTAAAGTCCTTTAAAGCTTTCACTAATGCTAAGGCTTGCTTCTCCATGATGTTATATTTGAGAGGAGCATCTCTTAAGGCCCTACAAAAGAAGGATATTGGTTGTTCTTGCCCCATGTCATTCTTTTGAAGTAAAACTGCAGCTATTGTATGCTTAGATGCGAAAGAAAATATATAAAAGTCTTTAGTGAAATTTGGACTAACCAGGACTGGTGTTTGATTAAGAGCTTGTTTGACCAGTTCGAATGATTGTTTAGCTAGTAAATTCCATTTTACACCTACATATTTCTTAAGCATATTCGTAATGTTTTTTAATAGCTCAGCAAAGTTGGGGATATAACTTTCTCAAAAAATTAATCTTTCCAATGAAAGATTGTAATTCTTTGAGGCTTCTTGGATGGCTGATCTACAATATGCCATCTATCCTTGTAGGGTCTATTTTGATTACTTCTTCTGAAATTATGTGACCAAGAAGTTTACCTTCTTGGAGATCAAAGAGTCACTACAAGAAAAAATGACATTGGTGAGGGTCGAAAAATGTCACCATAAGTGCATTGGTGACGGTCAAAAGAGCCTTGTTGAGTCCCGAATTTGCCTCTTTTCCATACACTTTTCCATATCTTTTTCACTCACCTAAACCTCCAAAATTGTCAATATCATGTGCAAAAGGGTATCTAACATGGTTTTTAATTATGTTTTTGTGTTGATTTAGATTTTTTTCATATAGCTGCGGAAACTTGTCACTTTCCGCAGCTGCTGCAACTTTCCGCAGCTATTTTGTGGAATTATATGCTACAGGTGTCTACAAAGGAAATGAGCCACATGGGCAGGCTAGGAATGACGAGGACATGGTTCGTGTCCTATTGGTTCAAGTAAACTCGTCCAAAGAAGCCGCGGTCAAAGCCATCCACGTGGAAGTCAACTATGGAGTTTCATGTCGGCTGGACTCTGTTTCGTGGCAAATAAATATCCATACGGCCGTTTCTAAGCTTGCGGAGGTTAAATCGACATCTGTGCAGAGTTCTGGAGTTGAATTCAAGCATCCACCTTCCGTAGATTCACTTTCCAACACGGCCATACTCCTATATCCGTGGCTGTAGTGGTCTACGTGCTCCCTGTCATCATAAACTTTAGGAAACAGTTACAGTTTGCTGTTATATATAGAGCGTTTGCATACGCACGTAGAGTTAGTTGATAGTTGTTAATTGATAGTTGATGTTCGTACTCTGTTATGTTTGCTTTGTAGTGATTACGCTGCCCTTGAGCCGTAACACTATCATTCTGTAATGAACTGCTTTTTAATGTGAGAAGACTCTGTTTTCAACTTAATTCGTGTTTGAGGATCGTTACCAAAGCTGTGTAGAGGGCCCCTGCTCAGCTAAGGTTTTGTGTATTAGTGTACATTTTTCATTTCATTTCTTTCAAAAGTCATTGTATCATAATCCATCATATGTTCATATTTTGTAGTTGTTTCATTTCTGTTCATACATTTCTATAATTTCCATTTCATTTCTGTCTTTCATGTTTTCATGATTGTTAATCACTGATCAGTTTTCTTGTGCAGGTTTTAGGTAGACAGCCCGGGCATTTTTATAGCATTTTTATAGCATTTTTATAGCATTTTGACTAATGACATGAACTAACATTGTTCTGCTGCTAGTTTGTTTTTCATAGCTTTTGTTTAACTTCAGTCTTGCTTTGTACATTTCAGTTTTGCTTATCTGATTCAGTAGTTAAATTTAGATATATTAAGTTGCTCATAGCGTCTTCAGTTGCCTCCGAAAGCCACAGCTGGACTGATGGTGAGGGACTGCATTATGAAATGTGTAGTTTAGTATTAGTTTCTTTTCTGCAAATTTAGATATATTGAGCTGCTCATAGCGTCTTCAGTTGCCTCCGAAAGCCACAGCTGGACTGATGGTGAGGGACTGCATTATGAAATGTGTAGTTTAGTATTAGTTTCTTTTCTACAAATTTAGATATATTAAATCATGTATGACATCTTCAGTTGCCTCCGAAAGCCACAGCTGGACTGATGGCGAGGGATTGAATCATGGGTGTATGATTTAGTATTAGTTTACTTTCTGCAAATTAAATATCAGTTACACAAGTTGTTTATGATTACTTCCGAAAGTCATAGCTGGTCTAATGATGAAGGGTCAGAAAATGAATTGATGTAATCTGATTTAGATTTATTTTATTGCAATTTTGAATTTCCATAAGCGTAGTTTCTTTTGTGTTTAGTTGGCAGCAAGAATAGTTTGGTTTTCATGTTCACTAGTTTCCTGTTTTGATTCATTAGATTAGCAACACCTTTTCATTTCAGCAGTACACTTTTACTTTCTTTCAAGTCTTGTCATTGTAATTTTCAATTTGCTTTTAAAGTTTCAAGATTGGTAAATCATTATAGGGGATATCACTTCCTTGAACAAATATAACCAAACTTGTTTTTTTTCATTTTAGAATTCCCATTTCACCTTAGAAAGACCAAAAACGACAAAAGTTAAGAAATAGGTTATCTTGCACATATAGTGCGCCGCACTTCATCAGCTTACGATTCCCGGATTGAAAAATTAAATGCAGCAATTTAGGACACACTAAATTGACCAAACATTTTTGGCGCCGTTGCCGGGGAAGTGTAACTAGGTAGCCAATTTCTTAAAAAAAAAAAAACATAAAATTATAAAAGAAGGGAAAACTTGATAACTTCTTGAAGTATGCTCTCCTCTTGCACCTAGTGTGATCTGGAGGATCAGAAAAGAGAGTTATTGGTTTAGTAATTTCTTAAGTATGCTCTCTTCTTGCACCTAGTGTGACCTGGAAGATCAGAAAGAGAATTATTAGCCCAACTTTTAAAAATAAAAAATGACATGCATAGAGCAAGAGATTCTAGGGGAAGGTTTATAGCTAAAGCCAAGAGTTCGATTTTTACAACTCCATCTTCTTCAAGGCATAGACCAGATTCACCACCATCTACCCCTAGCCTTAAGATTTTTGGGAGTCAAGGAACAGCTGAATTAGAGGATTCTCCTATACCACCTACTAAAACCCACTTAGAAAACAAAGAGACTTTCTCTCATCCTTCCTTGGTAGAAGAACTAGAGGACTATAAGGACTCTAAAGAAACTATCATGGCAGGGGAAGTAATAAATAGAGGTGGAGGTAGAAGAGGAGGAGATAATGGAGATAACAATGGTGAAGGAAATGATGGTAGAAATAGGGACAATTTGCTTGGATTCCCTATAGTTGATGAGGAAACTCATGCAACAATGAAAAATATCTCACCATCTGCTCTCCCTAACTTTTATGGATTGCGAAGTGAGGATCCTGAAACATTTCTGTTTGAGTTTGAAGTTGTGTGCCGAACTTATGACTATATGGAAGACTCTCAAAAACTCAAACTGTTTCCTTCAACATTGAAGGGATCCGCTTTGAAATGGTTCATGGGATTAGCCACTCAATCTATTAGGACTTGGAATGATATGAAACAAACATTTTTGGATAGATACTTGGACTATTGTATGCCCACCAATCACAAGGATGGGGTATTCAAAATGATGCAAAAAGAAGATGAAAATTTGGAAGACTTAATTGAAAGATTTCAATACAACTTGAAAAGAGCAAAGATGAGCAACTTAGATAATGAAACCTTGAAAGCCCTCCTATTAAAATCCATTAGAGATGAATGGATAGACATTTTAAACATGATGGGGAAAGGAGACATTTCTCAGCTCCCATTTCGTGACATAACAGAACTATGTATCCATCTCTCAAGAGGAAAATCTAAAACTGGAAAAGGGCCTAGGGATTCTTCTCTTATTAGAGCTAACAAATCTACAACTGGATCGGTAAGTAGGGCAGAGATTGGTAATATGCTTGATGAGTTCAAAACTGATATCTTAGGGAGCCTTAGTGAACAACTAGACACCCTTAAAATCCAAAACAAGCAGAAAGCAGAAACATATGCTTTAGCCATCTTTTGTCTGAAATGTAGGAAGAAACATGCTTTAAGGGAATGTCCCTTGGATGCAAAAGTTGTAGAAACATGTATGATTTTCTCATAAAATCATGAGATCAAGGATTGTCCTTCAATTCCTGGACTCAAAGCTGTTTTTCAAGAAGATCCAAATTCGGTAGAATCTCTCTGTTTTGTCGCAAGGAGACCTTGGCAGGGACAACAATCTCAAGGGTTTAACAACCCTATGAATCTTCAAACCCAACCAAATTGGAATCCTTGGCAACAACCTTGGCCCCAACATCAAAATTCATATTAGCCATGGGTACAAGGGATGCAAAATCCTTATGGGAGATTTGCTCAATTTTATCAATATCCTCCATCTTTTCAAAATCAACAAGCTCCACAATTTCCAAGCTAAAATCCACAACTTTCATTGCCATTTCCACAACAACAACCTTCTCAACAAAATACAAATCCTCAACTCATGCTCCCATACCAACAGAAGACAAATCAACTTCCAGCTCAGCCATTGCTAAATCCTAACAATAAGAATCCTCAAACTACTTATATGGTAGAAGGACAACAATTTCCTACCTATATGATTGTTCCTCTCAACGATGTACAACTCAGATCTGGTAGAGTTTTAGAAAAACCTTCTATAGACATTCAAGAGCAAGATACCTCTGAAGAGGACTCTCTTCAAGTCAATAAGGGTTTTGAGGAAGAATCTCTTCAAAATTCAAAAATTCAAAAAGAAAAAGAAAAGCCAACATCCACAACTCCTATAGTTGAGCAACCTGTATCTTCATCTACACCTCCTTTTCCGGAAAGACTACAAATTGATAAGGGGGTGGAAAAACAAATCTTGTTGCCTAACTATGACTTTCTAGATGAATTGAAGAATGTTTGTATCAAGATTCCCTTGCTACAAGCCATTCGAGAGATTCCTATTCTAGAAAAAACCATAAAGGAGTTGAGTTTCAAAAGACCAGGAAGGAAACTAAAAGACACAAGAAGAATCCACCTGGTAGGAAAGATTGCAGATATTATGATGGGAAAATTACCATGCAGAAGTATGTAGATCCAGGAAGTCCAATTGTCAAGACACATATAAATGGGATAGAAATTCCAAACACATTGATTGACTTAGGGGCTGCTATCAACATTATGAGTAGACAGACTATGGAACGGTTAAAAATTCCTAACCTTCTTTTTACACCTACTTTATTGCAACTTGCAGATCGATCGGTTATTAAACCAGATGGTGTATTAGAAGATATTTCACTCTCCTTAGATTCTTGGGAATATCCAGTAGACTTTATGATTTTGACTCCCAAAAGTAATCTAGGAGGACATCCAATTATCTTAGGAAGACCTTGGCTGGCCACAGCTGATGATTTTATTAGTTGTAGATCTGGAGACATGTACATTTCAAATGGTAATTCGACAAAGAAATTCAATTTGTATCCTCCCGCAAGAGCAATTACAGAAATAGGAGATAATGAATGGGTCGATGATGAGAACACTATACAACCTATCTTTACCATTTCTGAAATTAGTGAGGATAGTCAAATTCTGAACACATTAGAAAATTTTGAGATATCTTCAGAATATGACCCCACACAATTTCAGTTGGAATCTGACATAGAATATTTATCATCAAGATAAATGTCTCTTTACTCTATGGAAGAGTTTGGTAGTTCTACTATTGAGATTTTTCCAGGAAAAACATTGAATATCAACAAACATTTGGAAAAGTCACAACAAGAAGAATTAACCAAAATCTTGCAAAAACATTCTACTGCATTTGCATGGGAGTATACTGACATGAAAGGTATTGATCCTAAGACTTGCATCCATCACATCTATATTGAGGAAAACAGTAGACCAATCAGACAACCTCAAAGAAGGATGAATCCAAATCTTAGGGAGATAGTGAAAGAAGAGCTCCAAAAACTCCTCAATGTAAACTTCATTTATCCAATTTCAGATAGCCGATGGGTTTCTCCTTTGGTTATAGTACCTAAAAAGAATGGTAAATGGAGAGTATGCATTGATTACAGGGAATTGAATAAAGCAACTTTGAAGGATCACTTTCCTTTGCCTTTTATTGATCATGTATTAGATACATTAGCAGGTAAAAAGTACTTTTCATTTTTGGATGGTTTTAGTGGCTATAATCAAATTCAGGTAGCACCTGAAGATCAAGATAAGACCACATTTACTTGTCCATGATGAACTTTTGCCTACTGAGTGCTTCCTTTTGGGTTATGTAATGCACCTACAACATTCCAAAGAGCAGTACTAGGAATTTTTTCTGATCTAATCCATGATTGTGTAGAGGTTTATATGGATGATTTTACAGTTTATGGTAATTCATTTGAAGAGGCATTAGAAAAATTGGAAAAAGTTCTTATAAGATGTAAAGAAACAAACCTTTCATTAAGCCATGAAAAATGCTTTATGATGTTTACTGAAGGGATTGTTTTAGGACATCATATTTCGGGAGATGGGATTAAGGTTGATAGATCGAAAGTTGAAGTCATCTCCAAATTGCCTATTCCAAATTGTCAAAGAGATGTTAGAAGTTTTCTAGGATTTACTGGTTACTATAGAAGATTTATAGAAAACTTCACTAAAATAGCATCTCCACTCTTCAAGTTGCTTACAAAAGACCGTGAATTTAAATGGGATCCTGATTGTCAATCCGCTTTTGAAACTTTGAAAACAAGAATATCTGAAGCACCTATCTTGAGAGGACCAAATTGGAAACTTCCTTTTCATATTTCTACAGATGCTTCAGATACAGCTCTTGGAGCTGTGTTGGGTCAAAAATATTTAATTCCTTATGCCATTTATTACACCAGTAAAAATTTGACTCCCACAGAGTTAAACTATACTGTGACTGAAAAAGAGTTTTTAGCTGTTGTTCATGCAATTAATAAGTTTAGACATTACATAACAGGCTATGAAACTTTTATTCATACTGACCATTCTGCAATTAGATATTTAATGAACAAACCCGTTACTAATGGCAGAGTGACAAGATGGCTTTTACTTTTGCAAGAATTCAATATTACTGTGTTGGATAGACCAGGAAAACAGAATACAGTAGCTGATTTCTTGTCTAGGATTCAGAATACTAAAGAAGATTCTCCCGTAGAAGATAAGTTTCCTGATGAATATTTGTTTGCAGTAACTATTAAGACCCCTTGGTATGCAGATATTGCTAACTATTTGGTTACAGGGAAACTACCTTCACATTTATTTCCAAGAGAAAACGAAAAATTATTCAGGAGAGTTCAAGATATTCATGGATTTCTAACGAATTGTTTAAAACAGGGCCAGATCTTGTGATCAGAAGATGTGTCAGGGAAGATGAAATTCCTGATATTATTAAGGCATGTCATGATGAACCATGCGGCGGACACTTTGCGGACAAAAGGACGGCCTATAAAATCCTTTCCTTGGGATATTATTGGCCTTCCCTCTTCAAAGATGCAAAACAATATGTCAAAAGGTGTGATAGTTGCCAAAGAGTAGGGAAACCTACCCTTTCAAATGAAATGCCATTGCAAACACAGGTACTCATTGAAACCTTTGAAAAATGGGCTTTAGATTTCATTGGACCTATTGATCCACCATCTAAGCAAAAGAAGTATATATTGGTTTGCACTGATTATGTTACTAAATGGGCAGAAGCTAAAGCATTAGTATCTGCTACTGAAAATTCAGTTGTTCATTTTCTTTATGAGGATATTTTTACTCGCTTTGGTGTTCCAAGAGAAATTGTGACAGATCAGGGGAGCCAATTCACATCCAATTTGGTGGAGAAGTTGATGGAAGAATACAAAATCAAGCACAAAAGATCTACTCCTTACCATCCGCAAGCAAATGGTCAAGTGGAGTCCATAAACAAAGTTCTTGAAAGTATCATCACCAAAACTGTTCATCTACATAGAAGAGATTGGGCAGAAAGGCTTCCTGAAGCCTTGTGGGCCTACAGAACTACATGGAGGAATACAACAGGACATTCTCCCTATGAACTTGTTTATGGGAAAGAAGTCTTGCTCCCCATTGAGTTCCAAGACAAGACCTTCAAGATAGCAGTTCAGTTGGGGATGGACTTATCAGAAGCCCAAAAGCATAGAATGGAGCAATTGAATGAGCTAGATGAGATCAGACAAGAAGCAATTTTAAGAACTGATCTAGTTCAATATCAAAGAGCTAAATGGCATGACAAATATATCAAAGAGAAAAAGTTTCAAGAAGGAGATTGGGCATTGCTATTTGACTCCAAGTTTAAAGATTTTCAAGGGAAATTTCAGACTCATTGGCTTGGGCCATATGAGATTGACAAAATCTTTAGCAATGGAGCCGTAAGAATCAAGACCATTGATGAGTTTCAAACTCCTCTTATTGTGAATGGCCATAGATTGAAAGTTTATCATAAGCCACTCTCAAAAGAGGATTTTGTCAAGTTGTTTCAAGAAAGTTCTGCAATCAGGCTGGTACAGAAGAATTCTTCTTCTCCACCAGCCTAGCTTTTGTTTTTCAAGTTAAAAAAAAAAAGAAAAAGAAAAAAAAAAAGAGAGAAAAAAATGGTATAAGCCTGAAAACCAATCATTGATTGGCAGTCTTATACAGAAAATATGGGGTGAAAATCAGGGACACCTGACACTCTATATTTTCCAAAAAAAAAAAAAAAATCTGTCTTTCATTTCATTTCATTTCACCACCCACTCCATTTCATTCCACTTTACTTCATTTCATTTCATTTCATTTCATTTCACTTCATTCCACTTCATTTCATCCATTCCATCAATAAAAAATCTTTTTTATGACCATTTCCACCTGGTCATCTGTCATTTGTTCATTTCTATTTCAGCCAAGTCATAGCTGTGTCAGTTTCCGCAGCTGACATCTGTTTCCGTAGCCAGAAGCAGATTCCGCAGCTGCTACTCTGTTTTCAAAGAGAATATACAGTTAGTTGTTATTTCCATAATTATGAAATAAAATGCAGGGGGGAGGATCAATGGAACATTCAAGACACTAATGAAGATCAATCAGTTGAAGACCAAGGGCAAAAGCAAGGATTCCAAAGGTATGAATAAAGTTTATTTCAAATAGTATTAAAAAACACATTTTTATATAATTTTAAACTATGAGCTCTACCCATAACGCGCAATGATTATATTGACAGTCCCGTAACCTTCCACGATCTCCATGTTATCCTTTTGCATTTATTCACAAACGGTTTCATCATTGAAATTCCGATTCTCACTCATGTTCCAATATCCCACCGTAGATAATGAGACGTATTTGAGTTGACAAAGGACTCTTACAAGCCGCATAACTTCATAATCATTGATTGAAACGTGTTCATATTTATTACACACCCACCAAAATTCAAAACGCGGCCGAATGCATTATACTTTGTTAACCTCTTTGTCGTGTCTCTGTCGTGTTTACAAAACCCCACTCTACTCATTCTCACTCCCTGTTTCACTCCATTTCGTTCCTTTTGCTCACTCTCACTCCCGTATATCTACCCACAGTCTTACTCCATTCTGTTTATGGTACTCATTCTCATTTTATGATAATATCCCCACAGTATTGTTCTCGATCCTGTGTATTCCATCGTTCCATTTCCATTTAAACCCTCACAGAGGCAAGCCTGTGAAGCACAGAGAAGTAAAATGGGAAAATTATTAAGGGCAGAGCCGGAAGGACCGAAGTTTATAGAGGGATTTCCACAAGAAAAAGAGATGTTGAGGAAAGCTAAATGGCTGCGTTTTATTCAGAAATTCAGGGGTTACCACAGAGAAGTTACAAAAGCGTTTGCAAGATCATTTGATGGCTCGGAAGCAAAAGTGGGAGACCTCAAGTTTTTGGTCAATGAAGCATCAATAGCAACAGCCACAGAGCTTCTTCAGGAAGGAGAACGTTGGTTCAAAAATAAAAGTATCAGTGATGAGGCATGGAGAAAAATCCTCCGAAATCAAGGTATGGATATCACTGTTTTCAAAAGAGGAATCCCTGTGCATGCAATTAAAGAAGAATGGGCCACTTTACTACTAATTGTTCAGAAATTTATTACATGTGAAGGCCGTTTTGGGTCTATGTACATGTATCATACTAGGCTATTGATGAATTTTCTTGAAAACCAAACTCTCAATCTTCCTTATTTTCTATTCAATAGCTTGAAGAAAATGGTTGTGACTGTGCAAAAACACCTAGGAGATGTAGAGCCTCATTTATATCACCATGGCCTTATAAAAATTCTGATTGAAAAGGAGCTAAAAGAAAGAAAAGATACATGGGAACAATTCCTAGTTAGAAACTTCTTTGAAGAGCCTCAGGAAATTCCTGAAGGAAGTTCAATTAGAAGGAGTAGAAGAAAGAAAATGAATGTTGAAACCCAAGTTGCTCCTACACAGGAAATTTCCGCAGCTAGCACAACAAAAAGAAGTAGAAGGAAAAGAACAGTAGATGAAATCCAAAATACTTCTACTACTACTATAGAAAAAACTGATAGGGAAGAGAGATTGGTAAAAAGGAAGAAGAAGGAAATTAAAGTTAAGAAGCCAATAATACCAAAAGGGAAAGAAATTATTGAGGCTGTCCATAAAACTCCTTCTTCTGAAGAAGAAGATCACCAAATACTATCTGAAAGATTAGTTTTTCTTCAAAAATGGTCATCTATATCCAATAAGGCAGAGACAGGAAAACAAGAACAAAAGGGTAGTGTACCACAGCATGTGAGGAGAAGCAGCAGGCTTAAGGGAAAATTGAGAAAAACACAAATCAAGGGTCCTCATTTCATTGATTTGGGTGAGGAGACATCTGAACAGTCTCCAAATGACCATAGTCCATTTCAGTCAGTTAGTGAACCTGAATCCTTTCACTCCCAATCAGACAATGAGCATACTCCATCTTATTCTCA